>PVHT021183632.1:3644181-3867475 GCA_004024745.2 Catagonus wagneri
AAAAAAAAACAGCTCTTTCCCCCCACATCTTTTTTTTTTTTTTTGGCTATGCTCAAGGCGTGTGGAAGTTCCCGGGCCAGGGATCGAACTTGAGCCACAGCAGTGACAACACTGGATCCTTAACCAGCTGAGCCACTGGGGAACTACCCCCAAATTCTTTAACTCTCTGTTTTACTTTTCTTCATGGAATTTATAAACTAGTATATATTTATTTGTCTATTATTTATCTCTCTCAACGGGAGTCTGGATTCTCTTTTTTTAAAAGGCAGTCTTGTTCACAGCTTTATTCCCCACTAGTTCACACTGCTTAATACATACCAAGTCCTCAACAAACATTACTGAATAAATACATATCTAATTATTTTCCATTTACCATACCAGGATCTTTCTTCCTCAATTTCATCAGAAGCTTTCTTTGCATATGGCAAAAGAAAGGTTGATAATTTCTATTTCTTCTCCATTTAAAAGTTCACGATCTTTCTCATTTCGTTGTTGAGTCTCACCTCCTGGTTCCCAAGTGGTTCCAAAATTATAGAATTACTTATGTGCCTTAATGAGTGAGAGTTTTCAGTAAACCTCACTTAACCTAGATTTTTGTTCAACACAAGGGAATAGTAAAGCATATTATGCGGTATCTACTCAATGGTGTATTATAGAGCCATGACAAAATTATGTTTATGAAGAGTCTGTAATTAGAGAATGTTTATAAATTTACATAAAGAACTGCTCAATAGGAAGTTTCATTTCTGGTATAAGCACAACGTTATGCAGGTGAAAAAGACTGAAAGTAAATATTAGCAGTGTGTGTCTCTAGGTGTTATTATTGTTGTTTTCCCCTTATGCATGATTTAAACCATAGCAAACATTACTTTTAGAATAGGAATAATGAGTTCCCACTGTGGCTCACTGGGTTAAGAACCTGACATAGTGTTTGTGAGGATGCAGGTTGGATCTCTGGCCTCGCTCAGTGAGTTAAGGATCCTTCATTGTCACAAGCTATGGTGTAGGTCGCAGATGCGGCTCGGATCCCGTGTTGCCACGGCTGTGGTGTAGGCCTCAGCTGCAGCTCCAACTCAACCCCTAGCCTGGGAACTTCCATATGCCACAGGTGTGGCCATAAAAAGAAAAGTTAAAATAAAAAAAGAAAAAGAACAGGAATAACACAGTGAACTTCATTTATAAGATCATAGGCCAACTGAGAGCAATACACAGACCGGCGAGGACTCTGGGGAGTCCTGAACCCCACCCCATCCACGGCCCCTGAGAGTGTTTCCCCACCATTTGTTTGAAAGGCATTTCCTTCTCCCCTCAGCCTGTGCAAACCCATCTGTGCTCCCAGCCCAGCCCAGCCCAGCCCATGCTGACTCTCCATTGGGAGGGCACCCCTGATGCTCCCAGCCCCCAAGGAACTGGGCCACCTCGTATTTCCACAGCATTCATTTTACCTCTCAAACACCTGTCCACACTCCCTGAGATTACGAATCATCATCTGTTCATTCCATCCCTTCCTAAACACGGTATAAGTTTTCTTAGAGCAAGAACTATGCCCTTCTGTTTCTCTTCCTCCTAGGAGTTAAAAATCACTCAACAAATACTCCAGTGATTAATGAAATCAATCCCCCTGTTGTCTGTGGGCCAGCCCTTCCTAATCCTCTACCTGAAACAAGCATCTGCCTCACTAGAACCAAGTGTTACCCAGGAGAGAGTACAAAGCAACTTCCGGTGGTTCTGCACTCGACCCCAGTGCCACTTCCCTGGGGCTCGGAGTCTACAGGAAACCTAAGCTTAGCTTCCTCATCTGCAGTACAGCACAGGCTGTTTCCTAAGCTTCAGGGCTGTAAGGATTCAAGGACATGATGTAGGTGACTTCAGGCACAGTGACCAGCACAGAGGGGGATCCTGGAGAATAAGGCCCTCAGCCTGGCCCCTCCGCATAAGTGCCCCCTCCTCTGAGCCAGAGTCAGGCTGCCCAGAGGAGACAGCCCCCCTGCTGTCACTCCCTTTCTGTGTCACCAAGTTCTCTCTTAATCCACCTACCCTGTGTTTCCTGAGGCCACATCAGCTGGGTGACTAAGAATAATGAAAGGAGATTTTTTTTTGGCTAGTACCCTTACCTGCTTTAGTAGATTCTGTGACTCTACTCAAAAATCTGTTTTTTTCCTTTTTCTTTTTACAGCCACACCTGTGGCATATGGAAGTTTCCAGACTAGGGGTTGAACGGTAGCTTCATACTACACCACAGTTTGTAGCAACACTGGATCCTTAACCCACTGAGCAAGGCCAGGGATCAGTCCTGCCTCCTCATGGACACTGTGTTGGGTTCTTAACCCACTGAGCCACAATGGGAACTCCCACTCAAAGTCTCTTTAATTTCTGGGAGTCCCCAGGCCATGTCTTATGTCATCTATACTTATTCTTCTTCACTCTCCTAGAGCTTCTTGTTCTTTGCTTGTTGCCAATTCCCTAAGGAGGCCTCGGGCCCTACTGCCTGGGAAGCCACCTGAAGGGCTGCAGTTTCTGGTGCTGAAGGGAGAAAATACTTGCTTCTTAGGAGGTTAGAGGAACTGAGGCTGGGGGCATGATCTTGTAAAAGTTCTGGTTACATTTCTTTTCTTTTCAGTTTATAGCATCTTCTCCCCGAAAGCGAGAGATGGGCCCTAGGGCCCTCTTCCTCTCTCAGAGGCTGAGGCTGGTCTGCCTGGGCTCCTCTCCCTTAGTTTCTTTCAGAGCTTGATCACTGATAAGGCCACTAGGTGGGCTTATCAGATGTGCCTGAATGCGTCTTAACCAACGAGGCCGGCACGGCTGAGGCTGAAGCTGGGACCCTGTTACACTCACATAAGGCTTGTACTGGCAGAAACCCTCCCAGTCCCTCCTCTGCCCTACACTGTTTTCTGTGGTCCAGACCATGCTCTCCAAGTTGTACTTCTCCACCTGCTCCATTATCTCTGTTTGAGCGCCTTTCCCTAACAGGGCAAGATGATGGGGATGGGAGAGGGCCCTGCGGGTTCTTTGGGACAACGTGGCTGCACGTGACAGTCAAGAAAGGCAGTGTCTGGGGTCAGAGCAGAGCGGAACGCAAAGAACTTAGGAGACTGCTCAACAGAAGAGAGCGGAGCAGCGGGCAGGAGCCAGAGTGCAGCGCTAAGGTGCTCCTCCGAAAGGATGAACAGGCAGGTGGCCGTGGAGAAGCCTGACGCGTAGCAACAGCAGGTTGCGCCACAGACCAAAGTAAACGGTCATTTGTGGGGGCAGAGGCTAACTCTTCCTCCACAGCCTCTTCCAGCAGGTGTGAGGCTGCCCTTCCTGACTCTAGTTGAACAGGATCAGTGAACCCGCTGGGGTGGAAATCCGAGGTGGCAGGAAAGCGCCTGCGTGGGGGCCTCACCCACCGTCAATGGAGGGCCAGGTCTCAGCAGGGGCAGCGAGACAGGCTCAGCAAGTGGCAGCCACGCTGCTGGTGGACCCTCTCCTCGGCTGGAAGGGTCACCCCTCCGTTTTATTCAGTTCTCCAAAACTTCTACCTCCGTTTTATTCAGTTCTCCAAAACTTCTACCCCCGGGGGAGGGCAAATTGGTAATTCGGGCTGATTTGGCCGCACCCCCATGTTTTATGCAAATGAAGCAGGAGTGCAAAGACTGAAGGGCGATAAGAGGAAAGAAGACGGGAAGCTGAGGAACATGGCGCCAAGGGATGGGTCAGTTTCACGGTGCTCCTCTCCCATCACTGGACTCTCATCTGAAGCTGCTGTACTTGCATCTTGTACAATAATGTGCAGATGAATAACTCTTGTGACAAACATGAATAAATTTGGGGCAACTAGTCAAAAAAAACCTCTGGGAAATACAAATACTCCTGTTGGATACAAAAATACTTAGAGAAAGAAAAGAAAAAAAACCAAATAGCATACTGGGAATTAA
This sequence comes from Catagonus wagneri, assembly GCA_004024745.2. Classification (NCBI taxonomy): domain Eukaryota; kingdom Metazoa; phylum Chordata; class Mammalia; order Artiodactyla; family Tayassuidae; genus Catagonus; species Catagonus wagneri. Next base: position 3,648,102 of record PVHT021183632.1, read on the forward strand.
GAAGGCTTTTTAAAACATGCTGACAAAAGAATTTCATCATAAGGATAAGAAAGCCAAGAAAAAAAAATAAATTTGATCTCCTCTTAAACTAGGGTAAGAAATAATGAGATTTGTTATTCTATATAGAACTCTAAAAGCAAGACATCGATAAATAGAAAATTGAAAACAACACAAATGGGCTAATTCAATATGTTGCTAACATGGTTAAAACACAAAAATACGACAGAATTACTGTCTTGACTTTGTGTTTAGAAGACTAAATTAGCACATCACATAAAATCGATGTATTAAGACAAATACCATACGATATCACTTATATCTGGAATCTAATATACGACACAAACGAACCTATCTATAGAAAAGAAACGAACTCATGGACATGGATAAAAGACCTGTGGTTGCCAAGCGGGAGGGGGAGGGAGTGGGATGGACTGGGAATTTGGGGTTAGGAGATGCAAATTATTGCATTCGGAGTGGATAAACCATGTGGTCCTGCTGTATAGCACAGGGAACTATATCCAGTCACTTGTGATGGAACGTGATGGAAGATAATGTAAGAAAAAGACTGTATATATATATATATATATATATATATATATATATATATATATATATGTGTGATGGGTCACTTTGCTGACAGCAGAAACTGACAGAACATTGTAAATCAACTATAACACATTTTTTAAAAAATCAGTGTATTAAAATAATGACCTAAAGAGAAATAGTCGTCAGGAGGACAAATAAATTTTTACCTAAATCAGAGGCTGGCAAACTTTTTTGTAAAGGACCCATGGGAGGCAGGCTTCTAAGATCCCCAATGATCACTGTCTCCTTGTATTTACAGCCTCGTGTGGGCTGGGACCTACTGACTTTCTTATAACCAATATTATAGAGTAAGAGGAGAGGGTACCACTTTCACGATTAGGTTATAAAACATTCCATCCTCCTAGCAGACTCCCTCTATTGCCCTCCCAGCTTGCACGCTTTGATGAAGCAAGCTGCCATGCTGGAGAGGCACACGTGGCAGGGAACTAAAGACGGTCCTCCGCCGACAGCCGGCAAGGAACTGAGGCTCTCAGTCCAACAACCCAGAGGAAATGAATCCTGCCAACAACCACATGCACCTGGAAGCATATCCTTTTCCAGCTGAGTCTTGAGATCCCGACTGCCCAGCCAATGCTTCGATTACAGCCTGTGAATGACTTTGAAGTAGAGAACTTAGCTAAGCTGCGCCCGGATTCCTGGTCCACAGAAACTCTGAGATAATAAATGCACATTATTTTAAGCCATTAAGATTCAAGGTAATTTGTTCCTAAGCAGTGGATAATGGATAACGGGTATAAGGCCAGAATTCAGGCTTGGAAGCTGCATGATCTCTGAGGCAACTATTCAGCGCTGCTGCGGCAGGAAAGCAGCGGACACATGCAAACGGGCGAGCGCGCCGTGTTCGAAGAAAACTACTAATGGACACTCAAACTCAAATTTCATACAATTTTCACGTCACAAAATTTTGTCTGTCTTTTGATGTTTTTCGATCATTTAAGGATGTAAAGGAGTTCCCAGTGTGGCTCAGTGGGTTAAGAATCCGACTAGTACCCATGAGGATGAGGGTTCAGTCCCTGACCTCACTCATTGGGCTAAGGATCTGGTGTTGCCGCAAGCTGTGATGTAGGTTGCAGACATGGCTCAGATCCTGCATTGCTGTGGCTGTGGCGCAGGCCAGCAGCTGCAGCTCCGATTGGACCCTAGCCTGGGATATGCCCTGGTGTGGCCCTAAAAAGATTTAAAAAAAAAAAAAGGTTAAACCATTCTTAGCTCTTAGGCAGCAGAATGGATCTGGCCTACGGGCCCTAGTTTGCTGACCCCAACCTAAACTACACAACTAGAGCTCTATTTAGCCCATTATTCTGATAACACTTAGACCTGAATTTATAACGTTATACTTACAACAGTACAAGGAGTCGCATTAGTAAAGAATATATATGTGTGTGTGTGTATTCATATATATTTTTTTCTCTTTTTTTGCTGCCCCACAGTATTTGGAGTTCCCAGGCCAGGGATCGCATCCAAGCCACAGTTGCAACCTATGCCACAGGTGTGGCAAAACCGGATCCTTGAAAACCCACAGTGCTGGGGCTGCTGATCGAACCTGTGTCCTGGTGCCACAGAGATGCTGTCGACCCCACTGCACCACAGCAGGAACTCCAATATTTTATTTATTTATTTATTTATTTATTTATTTATTTATTGGGGGGGCCGCACCTGCGGCATTTGGAAGTTTCCAGGCCAGGGGTAGGATCGGAGCCACAGTGGCTGGCCTGAACCAGAGCCACAGCAACGTAGAATCTGCAGCTTGTGGCAATGCCAGATCCTTAACCCACTGAGTGAGGCCAGGGATTGAACCTACATCCTCATGGATACTAGTCTCATTCTTAACCCACTGAGCCACAACGGGAACTCCAAAGCATATTTTATTGGCAGATAATGAAAAACCAAATAAATATCTCTTGGCAAATATTTTGTAAATTTCTAAGGCAGAGAAAGGCAGGGACAACACCGGAGATGATGGAAAAGCTGCAAACAAAACCTCTGCATCCTAATGGGAGGGAACACCCAGTTTATCCCGTTTACGCAGCCCTGGACAAAGAAAAGGCTCCTTCTGGAGAGGAGGCAGAAGAATGCTGGAGACACCAGTGGCTGAGCGGACACCTTCTTGCATGGCAGAAACATATTCCCTGAAAGACGGAGCTCTACGCAGAGGCAGTAAGAGCTAGTAGGAGGTGCCCAAGTAGTAAGAACACAGGCTACACCCATGAAACAAAAATCAGAAACAGACTCGCAGGAAAGCCAAAGAGCAGTTGTTCAAATCCATAATGCTGACAACGTAATGCCTACTCACAGTGGCACCAAGGTATGAGGAATCTGGAAATGATTTCAAATGAACAGTTAAGAGAATCAGAAAGGTTCACTCTAGATCAAACTACCTTCAAACACCTAAAGCAACGTCTGGGAGAAACAAATGAATTACTCTGGTCTTTAGAGGACAGGACCAGACATCTGGACTGATGTGCAGAGGGAGCTAATTTCAGCTTGTTTTAGGGGGGAAAAATTCTGTCCAGCTAACGTTAAAAAATGGGAGGTACTTCCTTGAACATAACTTACACACAATGCTATCTGTTCACTGATGGCACTTGGACAGAAAGGAGGTGACCGTCAGATGCAAGGATGATGGTCCCCGAGGAGAAACCTGTCATCCCATTTAAAATTCTTATTATATTTTGATTTCTTTTTTTTTTTTTTTTAGGGCCATACCTGTGGCATAGGGAAGTTCCCAGGCTAGGGATCAAATCAGAGCTGCAACTGCCAGCCTACACCACAGCCACAGCAACACCGGATCTGAGACATATCTCTGACCTACACGACAGCTCATGGCAATGCCAGATCCTTAACCCACTGAGTGAGGCCAGGGATCGAACCCGCATCCTCATGGATACTAGCTGAGTTCATAACTTGCTAAGTCACAATGGGAACTCCTATGTTTTGAATTTTGATAACCAGAAAAACATATTCGTTCCAGTTTTAGGCTACCCCTGGACAATAGCAGGCAATCAGATGACTTGGATAATCTATTATTTTGAAGCATCTCAAAGAAAAACTATAGAAAGTATACAGCATTCAGGGATTATCACAATAATTAAGGAGTGCAAGAACTCAATGATCAGAAAAAGCTCTGGCTAATTAAGACATTTGGGGACAAGATAATGATACACTTATCTGAATGGTGAATATTTTATAAAGAACAGACTATGGAAGACTTTACTTCAAGAAAGACAATCAGAATGATTATCTTGAAAAGAAAAAGTAATGCAGGACAATTCAGCTATTATACTGTTTGTAATTTTCGGTAACAAAACAAAATATAACAAAACAAAAAAGCATGGAATCAGAGGTTAACATCAAGCTTTAAACGAAATTATTAACAACATGACAAAGTGAATAATTAATTGATTAAGGAGAAAGAACCCTAATTCAATTCTTAAGAAATTTGCTCTAGTTTTAAGATTTTAGACAATCTGATTCAGGCTCTCTTTCTCTTGCTAAAACCAGAATGCCAATTAACTGATCTAAAGGCAATAAAAGCAACTTGAATTTGAACATCATTTGGTTTAGAATACACCTGCCATTGTGACCAGCAAAATACACTCTCCCTATAGGCAGAGCCCATCGTGGAAAGGAAAACTGTAAAAAGGCGCTTGCTTGTGGATGTGGGATCAGAAAGAGGGAATAGAGAAACCACTATTTAATGCTGCCAGGTTAATTCTGCCCTTTCACTTGTCACCAGGATAGGTATGACCTTGAAAGGGGACCCAACTTTTCAAGACTATGGTCAAGATTTCCTAACATTCTGAGGCATTTTGAAACTGTCAGAAAGTCCATTTAAAATAAGAAAGTCATGTTTAGAATTTTTAATAATAAGCATAATTTAAATTTGGTTTTAACAAGAAATATTTCTGATCACTTAGCTTCAATATTAAATAAGTTGGAATAGTGAGAAATCATTTATTTCCTAATCTGTCCTGTAAAAATTACATTCTAAAAAAAATTAAGCAGTTTTATTGAAGTAAAATTGAGGCACAATAAACTCACCACATAAAGTCTACAACTGGATAGATTCTGACCCATGTCTACACCTGTAAAACCATCCCCACAAATAATGACATACCCACAGACTCCAAAGCCTCACTGTGTCCCTTTGTCATCTTTTTCTCCCTCCCCTCCACCCCATCAACTGTCCCTCCATCAGTTCTCAAACTTGAGGCAGTTTATATACTCACAGGGGAGGGTGGGTCACCTTGAGGAAGGACCCTGAAAATTTATCCTGTTAATCCTTCTCCCAGTTGTCCCCAGAAAGACCTATGGCCTTTCATCAGAGTAACTGCACACTGGGCCATCAGACCATTCGAGGACTACTGGTCACTGGTTCTGAAGTGACACTAATTCCAGGAGACCTGAAACATTCCCGTGGTCCACCAGTCAGAGCAGGGGCTAATGGAGGTCAGATGATCAGTGGAGTTTTAGCTCCAGTCCATCTCACAGTGGATTCAGTGGGTCCCTGACCCCATCCCATGGTATCTTCCCAGGTCCAGAATGCATAACTTGAGAAGAGATTTAGCAGCTAGCAGAATCCCCGTGTAGGTTCACTGTGGAGATGAAGGCAATTCTGGTGGGAAAGGCCAAGTGGAAGCCATTAGAACTGCCTCTACCTGGGAAAACAGTAAATCAAAAAGCAATATGGCATTCCTGGGGGGACTGCCGAGATTTGGGCCACCAGCGAGGATTTGAAAGATGCCGGAGTGGGAATTCCCACCAGAGCCCCACTGAACTCGCCCGTCCGGCCTGTTGCAGAAGATGGCTGCATCTTGGAGAATGACAGTGGATTACTGTGAATTAACCCAGGCGGTGACTCCGAGTGCAGCAGCTGTACCAGATGTGGTTTCATTGCTTGAACCAATGAATACATTCCCTGGTACCCAGAATGCAACTACTGTTCTGGAAAATGTGTTTTTCTCCAGCCCTGTCCACAGGGCCCACCAAAAGGAGTTCCTTTCAGCTGGCAAGGCCTGCAGCGGACCCTCACCATCCTACCTTAAGGGGTTATCCATTCTCTAGCCCTGTGTTATAATTTAGTTCACAAAACTCGATTGCCTTTCTTTTCCATAGATAAGAACACTGGGCCGTTATGCTGATTACTTTGTGCTGACTGGACCTGGAGAACAAGAAGTGTTGGAGCGTGAGAAACATCTGACCAAAATCCAGGGGCTTCCACTGTAGCGGATTTCTAGCAGTCCAGTGATATAGGGCGCATCAAGCTCTCTCTTCCAAGGTGAAGGATAAGCTGTTGCAGCTGGCCCCTCCTGTCATCAAAACAGAGGCACAATGCTGAGGGGGCCTCTGGATTTCAGAGGCAACATATTCTTCATTCCGGTGTTACTCCGGCCCATTTACCAAGTGACCCAAAAAGCTGCTGTTGAGTGGGGTCCAGAGTAAGAGAAGGTTCTGCACCAGGTCCAGACTGCAGTGCAACCTGATCTTCACTGGGTTCATCTGGTCCAGCAGATCCACTGGTGCTTGAAGTGGCAGGTCGGTCGGGATGCTGCTGGGAGCCTTTGGCAGCCCCGAGAGGTGAACTGAAGCACAGGCCCTTAGTATTCTGGAGCAAAACTACTCATCTTTGGAGAAACAGCTCTTGGTCTGCTACTGAGCCTAGGCAGAGACAGAACACTTAACTATGTGCCCCCAAGCTACATGAAAGTTGAGATGCCCGTCATAGATTGTTATCTGATCTATCAAGCCATAGAGTTGGGAGTGCACAGAAACCCTCCATCATCAAATGAAAGTAGTATACACGAGATTGGGCCAAGCAGGTGCTGAAGGCACAATATTGTACATGAAGAAGTGGCCCAAATACCCATAGTCTCCACTCCTGCCACACTGCCTTCTCTCTCCCAGCCTGCCATCTATGGCCTTATGGGGAGTCCTCTACCATAGCCGATGGAAGAAGGGAAGACTCAGGCTTGCTTTATGGATAGTTCTGCATGATATGCAAGGGTGAAAGCAAATCTTCCCAGTGGACAACAGAAGCAATCCACTTCATTGTTTATTTTGCTCAGAAGGAGAAATGGCCAGACATGCAATTTATTCTAAGTCATGGGCTGTGGCCAATGGTTTGACTGGATGGTCAGGGACTCGGAAGGAACTTGACTGGAAAGTTGGTGACAAGGAAGTCTGGTTGACAAAGATATCTGCGGAAGAGTTAGGTGGATAGACAACTCTCAGTGGGCAAAAATGTGAAGATATTTGTGTCCTATGTGAATGCGCACCAAAGGGCGATCTGAATAGAGGAGGATTTAATAATTAAGTGGACAGGACGATCTGTTTTGCAGATACCAGTCACCCCTGTCACCACCCAGTGGGTTCGTGAACAAAGTGGCCACAGTGGCAGAGATGGAGCTTATGCATGAACTCAGCAACATGGACTTCTACTAGCCAAAGCTGACCTGCCTTCAGCCACCACGAGGGCTCAATCTGCCAGCAGTAGAGACCAATGCTAAGTGCCCAACATGGCACCAGTTCCCAGGATGAACAGCCAGCTACTGGTGGCAGGTTGATTACACTGGATTGCTTCCATTACAGAAGGGACAGCGTCTTGTTCTAACTAGAATAGACATTATAGATATGGGTTTGCTTTTCCTGCATGCAATACTTCTACCAAAACTGCCATCTGTGGACTTACAGAATGTCTTATGTACTTCATGGGATTCCACACAGCACTGCTTCTGATCAAGGAACTCACTTCACAGCAGCAAGGGGCCCATGCTCATGGAACTCACTGGTCTTACCATGTTCTCCACCATCTTGAAGCAGCTGGCCTGATAGGACGGTGGGATGGCCTTCTGGAAACTCGGTTACAGTGTGAGCTAGGCAAAAAGGTTCTCCAGAAGGCTGCATATACTCTGAATCAACACCCAGCATATGTTCCATAGCCAGGATCCATGGGTAAGGAAACCAAGGCATAGATACAGCAGTGACCCACTAGCAAAATTTTTGCTTTCTGTTCCCAAGACTTTATGCTCAGCCGGCACAGAGATCTTAGTTCCAGGAGGAGTAACACTTCCTCCAAGAGATACAACGTGATTCCACTGAACTGGAAATGGAGATTGCCATCAGCTACTTTGGGCTCCTCCTGCCTCTAAATCAACAGGCAAAAGGAGTTGCAACACTGGCTGAGGTGAACAATCCAGACTCCCAGGGGAATCTGGACTGCTCTTGCACAATGAAAGAAGGAAGTATGTCTGGAATAGAGGAGATGCCATAGGGAGTCTAGTAGTTCTAGGCCCTGTGATTTAAGGTCAGCTGACAACTACAACTCCATCTAGGCAGGACCACTAATGGCCCAGACTCTTGGGTTTGGTTCACACCACAAGGTAACGAACCACAACCAGCTGAGGTACTTGTAAAGGCAAAGGGAACACAAAATGGGTAGTGGAAGAATGTGGTTACAAATATCAGTTATGACCCCCAAACCAGTTAAAGAAACGAGGACATAACTACCATGAGTATTTTCTCCTTATTTTGCTATGAACACAAGTGTTTATAAATATACATATTTGTTTTCTTTCCTCCCTTATTTCTTCATCAGGTAAGATAAGATGTGTTGACTTTATCTCATGGCATTTAAGTAATTTATTTTATTATTTTTAAAAAATTTTTTTTCTTTGTTTAATTTGATCATGCCTATGGCATGTGGAAGTTCATGGGCCAGGAATTGAACCTGCACCACAGCAGTGACAATACCGGATCCTTAACCACTAGGCCACCAGGGAATTCTGGTATTTAAGTATTTTAAATTCATACCATGGTATTTAAGTTGGAGTTTCAAGGAGCAGAGCAAACATCACTATACCACTCAAGGATATCACTTCCTCTTCTGGGGAAGGGGTTCGTGGGTTTTCAGGATAGCTGCATCAAGTTAGGTGGAATTATGACCTTGTAATTGTCTTTGGAGATTAAATATGGTTTAAGGTGATGTAAATGGCTGCCAAGTTGACAGGGGCTGGACGTATGATGGTTAACTTTAAGTGTCACTTGACGGGACCACATGTTGAGATTAAACACTGTTTCTGGACATGTCTGTGAAGGTGTTTCTGGATGAGATCAGCATTTGAATCCCCTCCTCAATGTGGGTAGGCACCATCCAATCCCCTAAGAGCCTGAACAGAAAGAGAAGCAGAGGAAGGGAGGGTTGGGTCCCTGCCTGCCTGCCTCCTGCTCAACCTGGGACATCAGTCTTCTGCCCTTGGACTGAATATTTACACCACCGAGCGGCTCTTGTTCTGAGTGAGGCCTTCGGACTTGGACTGGAATTGCACCATGGCTTTCTTGGGTCTCCAGCTTGCAGGTGGAAGATCGTGGTAGCCATCATAATCACGTGAGCTGATTCCTTACAGTCAATGTCCTTTTATAGATACGTGTGTACATCCTATTGTTTCTGCTTTCTTGGAGACCCCTGGTATAGACAGACACTTCATTTGCAGCCATTACAGGGAGTACACAGTGGTACCTCACTGTGGTTTGTGAAGACTAATGATGTTGGCCATCTTTTTATATGCTTATTTGCCACCCACTTATCTTTGGTGAACTGTCTGTTCAAATCTTTTGCCCCTTTAAAAAATGGAGGTTTTTTTCCTTTAAGTTTTGAGAGTTCTTTATATATTCTGGATACCAGTCCTTTATCAGACACAATTTGTGATTTCATCCCAGTCTGTAGCTTGTCTTTCCTTTTTCTCTTAAACTTTTTTTCTTTCAAAGAGCAGAAGTATTTGATTTTGATGAAGTCCAATTTATCAATGTTTGCTTTTATAGACTGGACTTTTTATGTCTTACCTAAGAAAATTTTGCTTAACCCAAGGTCACAAATATTTTTCTTCCAAAAATTTTATAGTTTTAAGATTTACATTTCGGTCTGTGATCTATTTTAAATTTTCCTATAGTGCAATTTATCAAAGTTAGTTCTTTTCTCATATGATAGCCAATGGTTCCAGCATCATTTGTTGAAAAACTATCTTTTCTCCACCAAACTGACTTTGAAACTTTGTTAAAAAAAATTAGTTCCCTATATCTGTGTGGTTCTATTTCTGGATTCTACTGTAGTTCATCAATGACTTGTCTATTCGGATAAAAACACCACAGGGTCTAATTGTTGTAGCTTCTAAGTCTTCAAATCAATGTTGGTCTACTTTTTCAAAGGTGATTTGGCTATTCCAGGTTCTACATGCACTTAGACCTAGGTTGTCAATTTTTACTTAAAAAGGCGGGGGGAGAGCCTGTTGGGATTGTAATTGTGTTGAATCTATAGACCAGTTCGGAGAGAAATAACATCTTAATTGAGTAGTTCCCTCACACACATATGCTTATCAATACTTAGTTGAATAGTACTTCAGGGTACTTTCTGTTAGTCTCTGGATTTCTCTCTCGGCAGTTTTTTTTCTTATTTTTATTTTTTTCTTTTTTGCCACACAGGCAGCATGTGGAAGTCCCGGGCCAGGAACTGAGCCTACGCTACCAAGTAGTGACCAGAGCCACAGCGGTGAGAATGCAGGAGCCTTAATCTGCTAGGCCATCGGAGAACCCCCTTGGCAGCTTTCTCCTCTCCATTGCTGCCCGGCAAACTCCAGCTCCCTGGTCTTCTAGGGCTATCATTTCCATTTCAACTCCACTAGTGTTTTGCCTCCTGCACTCCCACCTGGATACTCTCTCAAGTCAGTGAGCGGGGCAACCACAGGGCTCGCCTTGTTTATTTCCTGCCTCTCAGTGTCCACTGTGCTTCAATGCTAGATGTTCAGTGTCTTCAATACTGTTGTGTCATATATTTTGCCCATTTAAAAAACTGTTTCAGGCAGGAAAGCAAACTGGTCCCTTATCAAGATGTTTTTCCGTCTTGGTAAGAAGTGGGAGTTTCAATTTTTAATGTCAAATCTGTGCTCAAAGTTATAACATTCAAGTAAAAAACAGGACAAAAACGTAACTAGTAATTAGTATGATGTTTTAATCACTCTTCATTTATTTGTTCATTAGCTCATTTCATTTCAAAAACATTTATTGAATTTTGCGCAGTAAGCACTGTGCTGGCACTAAGCATACAATGTAGAGGATCAAAGCCAGACATGCCCCTGGCTCTCACAGAGCTTACAATCTAGTGGGACAGACAGACATTAATCAAATAATTACAAACAAAAATGTAACAGCGCAACTGTGGTAACTGCTACGTAGGAAAGAAATAGCAGAACCTATGATTACCTCTAAGAGGTTGATTTTAGGCTATTTGTTTCTGTCGAGCCTCTATCCATGATTTGAAAAATATCATTGCTGTTTATGTTCAAGTCACAAAGAATAACATTATGTATTCAGTGGGGGAAAAGTAACCAGCAAATAAAGGCGATGTTAAGACAATATGCTAAGTGCTCTGGAGTGCACAAAAATTATGACACTATCTACAGAAATTAAGATCTAATCGGGCACATAAAATGTAAAGAAATAGAAAGATTATGTATCTATATCCTATAGGAATAGAAATGGAAATTTACCACTTACACACCATTTTGGTCTACCTTCATTAGAAAATTATTTTTTCTATAAGCCTAAATGCAGAAATTTGATCGGTTTCTTTGAGAAAACAATACATTCAATTTAGTTTGTTAGGTCTTACCTAGATATCTCAGCTTGGGAATTCTTCTCGCCATCAACAGTGAAAGGAGATGCTCCGGTTAGTAATTCATACATTAGAACACCTAAACTCCACCAGTCAACTGCCTATAAAACAACAGTAATTTCATTTTCTAGAATATTAACTAATTATATTTTATAAGAAAGTAAGACGAACAAAATAAAGCTATATATTTGGACAATATCTTGACAAAAAGATTTTGTACACAGCTTTCTGTGCAAGGAGCATGAACTAAGCGCATGCAAGAAAGGCACTGAGAGGCTAAACATCTAGGTATCATCAGAATAGAACTTAAGCATAGAGAAGTCAACTGAGGGGCTAAAAGCGTTTCAATGATTTCCTAAACTAGTATTGTTTTACTCTGGTTAACTTTTAAAAGTTAAAATAAATTTTAAAAGTCTTAAGTAAAATCTTGGGATTTATGATAAGGGGACAAAGTACCAATTAGCATTTTTTATTAATTATTCAGTTCCAATAAATGCGAAGTTTCTAAAAGAAAAAAAATGAAAAAAAAAACCATGAAAAGGGGTTACTTCTTCATAACCACCTAAATCAATTCCTCTTATGGAAACTATTACATAAATCTAACAGTATTCATATCATGGGAGGTATAGAGAGATCGAAAATAATGTAAAATAAAATGTGATCTACACTGGAAAATAATTTATAAAAGCAGTTACCTGAATTTAGAGCACAGCAAATTATATATAATTTAAAGAATCTTGATATTTTGAACATTAGTTACTTTACAATTAAGTAAATCAAGACTTCAATAATTGTTGAATATACGGTTTTATACAAATGAGAGATTAACTGACACTAAAACTATAAACTCTCTGCTTCCAAATTTCAAAGCCAAGGTTTCAGAGAGATGATGCAAATTTGTGAGCCCATAGCTATTTTCAAGAAAATACATAACGATAACAAATACGGAGTTCCCATCCTGGCTAAGCAGCTGACAAACCCGACTAGCATCCATGAGGAAGCGGGGGTCAATCCCTGGCCTTGGCCAGTGAGTTAAGGATCTGGTGTTGCCTTGAGCTGTGGTGTAGGCTGTAGACTCGGCTCGGATCCCTTGTTGCTGTGGCTGTGGCGCAGGGGGGTGGCTTCAGCTCTGATTCGACCCCTAGCCTGGGAACCTCCATATGCCACGGGTGCGGCCCTAAAAATAAAAATAAAATAAACAATAACAAATAAACTAAACCACTTCAATTCTCTTATTTTTATAAGCAGTTGAACAGCCATCTGAGTCAACACTTAAAACCCTGGATGCGAAACTATGCTCTTAAATCGATACAGATCTATAATCAAATTCCTAGTCATGGACTGAAAGCAATACCACACAAACTTGACTTTTACCCAGGGCTCTTACATATATGATTAGTCATTAGCAAGGAGACCACTGATTCTCCACACTTAGGATATTGGTAATGTATATGTGAGACCTGGAAAAGGAATGAGGAAGAGGGGGAGATGAGGAGCAAAAAAATAGCCAGACTTCCTTATTTGAAGCAGAAGTGTTAAGGAAGAACTGAGCAAATGTGCACCCTTTAATACAGGAAGAAAAAACATGTGATCTGTATTTTATAAACACTTAGCCTCATCTAGAACCTTCATTTTTCATATACAAAGGGAAGTAAGGAGGGGAAAAAATGGAGCTTTTTAGAGCACTTAGGAAACCGAGACTACCTTGAATGCAGAATTTTTTTTTCCTCTAAGGACTGTTACAGTGATTTTTTTTTTTTTTTTTCTGTTGAAGAGATAACCAACAAAGCCTTAGTATCATTACAAAATTAAAAGCAGAAATTGGGAATAAGGGAGTTCCCATTGTAGCACAGCAGAAATGAATCCAACTAGGAACCATTAGGTTGTGGGTTAGATCCCTGGCCTTGCTCAGTGGGTCAAGGATCTGACATTGCCATGAGCTGTGGTGTAGAGGTTGCAGACCCGGCTCGGATCCTGTGCTGCTCTGGCTGTGGTATAGTCTGGCAGCTGTAGCTCCCTTTCAACCCCTAGCCTGGGAACCTCCATATGCTGCAGGTGTGATTCTAAAAAGCAAAAAAAAAAAAAAAAAAAAGATTGGGAATAAGAAAATATGAGATTCTCATTTTAATGATCTTTTAGAAAACAAATATCAACAAAAGTGAAATAGTCGACTGTGTGTTTCTGTATGTTTTTTTCTAGCAGAAATCAATAATGTCAATTAGCATTCTCCAAAATCACTCAGCATGACTTGACTCCTTCAGGAACAGTGAGCAGTGTTCATGCATTCAGTGACACCTCTGCATTGTATTGTGGCTCAGCTGTGTCCTAAAAGACCAGGTCCCATGCAACAGACAGATAATGATTTTTGCTTTAAATACCATTATAACCGGTGCTTTGCTCAAGACATGACACTTTTAATGGAAATAAAATAAAAATCATTGTTTGAAGAACTAGTTGATTTTGAGGTTTCCTTTTAACAAGAGTGTTACTTATAAAACACAAATTATTCTCATAAAACCTGAAAAAAAAGAAACCCTAGAATGTTCTAACTTTTCTATTACTTTTTCTTCAGAAACACAAGATATTTGTGGAAAGAAAGGAAAGGGGAAAAAAATGAAAACAACACCAGAAAGAGGACTCTGTTGAAGAGAATGCACCTAAGTATTAAGTAGGATTCCTATTACATATTTTATAAAAATAGATCAAAAGTGTCAAAAATAGAACATACCTTGTCATGTCCTGAATCTCCCCCTCTGACAATATCTGGGGCCATGTATTCAATAGTTCCACAAAAGGAATATGCTCTTTCGGCCTTAAACAAACAAAAAGAGATTCGATTTTAAGCTAGCATGGTAAGCGACTAATACAGAGTTAATACTACCCGTCAGTACTGAGATGCACCACAGTAGCAAAGTAGAGGTAGAATCTACTCGGCAGACCATCTTTTCACCAGGATAACCTTATATACACACCTATACAGTATGAGGTCAATGAGTAAATGTCCTGGCAGAAAGACTCCCCAGACCTGAAACCCTACTGACATGCCTCCATCCATCCATCCCTCCCTCCATCCATCTATTCACGAATCCACTCATTCACTCTTCTTTTTTGTATGTGTATATATTTCAACCACCGATTTCTTTAACTGCTCTTGTAAGGAATGCAAACAGTCCTAGTCGGGGAACACGGGATACCTAACACTTTTAGTGTAAATCACTTTATTTCCAGATAGGCAAGATTGGGAAATCATTAGGAAACCTGAAGGAGAAAGGAAGAGCAAATGCTAAGAAAAGAAATGAGGAACCCAAAAATGAAAAGCATGAAAAGAATCCTTCTGATCTTCCCACCTTGTTTAAGTTGGGACTGCCAATGCTGGGTTCACTGATAAACATAACTGTCTTTAAAAAACATTGTCTCCTGGAGTTCCCGTCGTGGCTCAGCGGAAACGAATCTGACTAGCATCCATGAAGACACATTCGATCCCTGGTCTCGCTCCGTGGGTTAATTATCTGGCGTTGCCATGAGCTGTGGTGTAGACCACAGATGTGGCTCGGGTCCCACGTTGCTGTGCCTGTGGCGTAGGCCGGCAGCTATAGTTCCGATTCCACCCCTAACCTGGGAACCTCCATATGCCGTGGGCGTGGCCCTAAAAAGATGAAAAAAATTTTTTAAAAATTGTCTTCTTTTGTAGGACTTTATTTTACTTTTTTGTCTTTTTAAGGCTGCACCCAAGGCATATGGAGGTTCCCAGGCTAGGGGGTGAATCGGAGCTGTAGCAGTCGGCCTACGCCACAGCCACGGCAAGGCCAGTATGAGTCGCGTCTGCGACCCACACAGCTCACAGCAACAATGGGTCCTCAACCACTGAGTGAGGCCAGGGATCGAACCGGCATCCTCATGGATGCTAGTCTGGTTCATTAACTGTTGAGCCACGATGGCAACTCCTTGTAGGACTTTAAAAAGGTCTAATTTAATCTATCAGTCTGAAAGTTAATCTAAAAAATTAATTTAAAAAATGACCAACTGTGTCATATCTCAATGTAATAAATGAGAATATCTGAACTGTTACATAGATATATTAAATAGGGGAAATAATGACTCTTTAATAATATATGTTTGTATGGCTATACCTGAAATTCTAAAGGCATTTTGGTGCCATTAAATATTTTACAAAATTATTTTAGAGGAAGCTTTTCAATTTACCCTTTACTCTTCTGTCACTTACAAGGTTTCAAAAAAAAGAAGCATGCTTCTTATTTACCAGTTTTAAACATAAGGAACACTATCCTAGCGATTTTATGGAAGTGGTAGAAGTACCCAGTTTTATTGGCTGAAAGTTCAGCCCAGAGATAACGAATGCAACGAATTTATTCAAACCTTGTGATAACAAATGTATTAAAACTACTTAATTATGACATACATCTAGATCAATAATTATATATAAATACATTTTATATACATAAAAATAAAATTAATATGGTTTATAACTTGTTTTTTTCTTTTTATGCACTACATATGCAGAAAGATTACTATTTCCCTAGAAACTAGAATAAATAATTCAAGTATGCTTAGATCTGCAGAAAACTTTCTTTCTGATTAGCTGGCAGAATAATCCTACTGAATGGTTAATGTAAATCACACATCAAATGTCATTATCTCTGTTTCATAACTTCAGTACCAAATGCTGATTTTGAATCAAACTGCTAGAAAGATTAAATTTAAATAAAACTGATTCCATGTAAATTTACATATAAAAAGTAATGAATAACTATATATTTTGTTTGACATGCTTAAATAGAAAAATAATATATATATTAGGAAGCACTCATTATGCTACTGAATTATTAAAAAAGAAATACTACAAAATTACTTCTAAAAACACCCCAAACTTCACAAAACTAAATATGTAGTGTTTTCAGTTAACATAGTATTTATTATGCAATAGCTCTTTTTGGAATGTTAAACAAAAATCACTGTATGGCTGACATAAACACATAAAAACTACTAAGTCATAGTAATAACCATTTGATGTCATCTTGTTATGGTGAATTACAGCTAACTGTTTTTTGAAATTAATTAGGTTTTTTTGGGCTATGCCCATGACATGTGGAAGTCGCTGGGCCATGGATAGAACCCGTGCCCCAGTTGTTACCAGAGTCACAGCAGTGAAAACACTGGATCCTTAACCAGTTGGGCCACCAGGGAACTTCTAAATTAATTAATTTTTTAGTTTAAGTAAAATTGATTCACATTTTAGGTGTAGAGAAAAGTGATTTAGTACATAAGTATTCTTTTTCAGATTCTTTTCCATTGCAGGTTATTACAAGATACTGAATATAGTTCTCTGTGCTATACAGTAAGTCCTTGTGTTCATCTTACATGTAGTAGTGTATATCTGTTAATCTCAAGTGCCAAATTTATCTGTCCCCCATTTATTTCCCCTTCAGTAACCACGAGTTTGTTTTCTATGTCTGTGTCATTTGATTTCATCTTAAAAGATATCTTTAAAACATATCCTAAATCAAGCGCAGATATACTGGAAAAAAAAAAAGAAAGAAAAGCAAGTCTCCAAACTGGTTTATGAATAAAACGGTCATGAGTTTTTGTTTTTTTTTTTTTTTAGGGCTGCACCTACGGCATACGGAAGTTCCCAGGCTAGCAGTGGAATCAGAGCTGCATCTACAGCCTACACCACAGCTCACAGCAATGCCGGATCCTTTACCCACAGGTTAAGGATCAAACCTGTGTCCTCACGGATACGAGTCAGGTTCATTACCACTGAGCCACAATGGGAACTTAACAAGTTTTAATTTATTGGTTCTTTCGATTTTTTTTTTTTTTTGGTCCCTTTTCAGCCACACTTGCAGCATATGGGAATTCCTGGGTCAGGGATTGAATCTGAGCCGCAGCTGTGACCTACACCACAGCTGCAGCAACACTGGATCCTTAAGCCACTGTGCTGGGATAGGGATCAAATCTATGCCTCAGCAGCAACCTGGGCCACTATAGAGACAATGCTGGATTCTTTACCCACTGCTCCACAGCCAGAACTCCAACTTGTCTAATTTTTGTTTTATTTTTTTCAGAAAACTAGACTTTTTGGAGTTCTCGTTGTGGCTCAGTGGTTAACGAATCTGACTAGGAACCATGAGGTTGTGGGTTCGATCCCTGGCCTTGCTCAATGGGTTAAGGATCTGGCGTTGCTGTGAGCTGTGGTGTAGGTTGCAGACACGGCTCGGATCCCGCGTTGCTGTGGCTGTGGCGAAGGCTGGCAGCTACAGCTCCTGTTAGACCCCTAGCCTGGGAACCTCCATATGCAGCGGGTGTGGCCCTAGATAAGGCAAAAAGACAAAAAAAAAGAAAGAAAGAAAACTAGACTTTTTAGGACAAATAAATTTTCATATCCACTTACAGGCAGATCTATATTACAAAACATTTTGGAATTATGCATATCTCCTTCTACATATTAGATAATGGTTAAATTTTACAACTTGAAAGTCATGAAAATCTGCACTCTCTTCTTCAAAACACAGGATTTTCATAAATTCAGTGTCAAACAGGTATGAATCTTATTGATTACTGTGAGAAAGATCTGATAGTCATCACCACTTCCCATGTCTTTTTTTTTTCTTTACCGTAAAATGAGAACTATGCCACCGTGCAGTTTAATTCTCTATTGTCTTGATAGACAGGAAGCTCAGACCCACATTAAGTCCTCAAAGATATTTCCTCTACCTTCTCCATGGGATTTTTGAGCTCTTTTAAAATTCATCTTAGCTTTTCTGGGTTTTTTTTTTTTTTTTGGTGGGGGTGGGTAGGGAAGGGAAGCAGTTATTTACGTTAACAAATAATAAAGGGTTATTTATTTTATAAAAATTCCATAAGAAAAAAATTAAGCTCAAGGGTTGGGAAGTTCCAGTCACTAAGGAATAACAGTAAACAAAAAGAGCATTTCTTAAGTCTGTCTCTTATTTTAAAACATTGCCATTTTAGCCCCTTGCAACTCCATTTCTGCTTCGCCTTCCTCTGCCCCAAATGAAAGTGGTACTAACTTTCAGTCTGGCAGATGAACACAGATTTAGTGTGTATACTGCATGCTTTTCAAAAATTCTACCCCTAAGACAAACTGAGGAGGTATGACTGGGGAAAGTCTCTTATAGGGACAAACAAAAGAAAAAAAAGAACTATGATATAAGAAGGCTAAGTTTGCATAGCTAAACTCTATTATGATTACTGCTTATTTGTTCAAAATTCTTTGGTATTTTTCTCAAGGAGATAGGCATTCAGCCTATTCACCATTTAAGTCCACACTATTTTGTAAGCAATATTTCTGATTAAAGCTACTACAATATTAAAAGACTGTGAAGGAGAATTTAATTGAATGTCAAAATAGTAAAAGCAGTGTGTGCCCCACCTTGGCACATAACACAGAGTGTTCTCGAGTTTAAGTATCAGCTGATCAAGTAGGCTTCACTGTGCCTTAGACAGAAGGCTCAGAGAACACTGGACACACACAAAAAAGTTTCCTTCCAAGAAAGAATCCAGCTAGGAGCTCAACTGCCAAACTCTCAGGCATTTCTCGATAAACACTAGATTAAATTACGCCCAGTCATTTTTTTCGTTTTATGGCTACACCTGCGGCATATGAAGTTCTCAGGCTAGGGGTCAAATTGGAGCTGCAGCTGAGGCCTACGCCACAACCACAGCTACATCAGATCTGAGTCACATCTATGACCTATGCCACAGCTCACGGCAATGCCAGATCCTTAATCCACTGAGCAAGGCCAGGGATCGAACCCACATTCTCAGGAAGACAAGGTCAGGTCCTTCACTGCTGAGCCACAATGGGAACACCAAATCATACCTAGTTTTTATTCGCCAATGTTTTATTTTTATCTTATCTGCTTATGAGAGATAAATTTGTGAGTTAAATATAAAATTACCAATGAAAAGAAGGTTTCTTCCCCCATCCTGTATTTCTTTCCTTATCCAAATTTTGACAAACCTCTTTCCAACAAATATCTAGAAATGCTGGATTTTTAAAAAGAAAAACTGCATTGCCAATCATCTAAGTCTGTGCTCACAAGAAAGAAAGGGGACTAGCTAGGTGCCAGTCACAAAGAGGGTACAGGAATCAGAGGTGGGCATAGGACTTGGGCCGTAGCAGCACAAAAGGAGGGAAAGGAGTTATCCCAGGTCTCAGCCATCCAGAAGCCTGAACTGCAACACTCTTGCAAGGACAAAAGAAGAGGCCCTCGGCTCCAATGAGGTGGACTGGAATTACCAGTCTTATGTAAAGCCTGGAATATAAGAAGGCTGACCCCTCAGTGGAAAGCCAAGTCTAGGGACAAAATAAACTCACCCAGTAGCATAGATTTGTTTCTGTCTGAGCCCTAGATTAAAAAACAAACAAATAAATGCTCCTCTTGTGAAATCGAATCCCTAGGCCTACGGCTCAGGTAGATTTGGGACCTAAATTTACAGTGAGAAAAATCCCACTCAACGTAGTGATGCTCCAGAACACCTGACAGAACCAGAGACATGACCGCAACTTAGCGAGCCCAGGCTCCACACAGAGCCCTGGAGTCTCAAAATTACAAATCAGTAAACCAGACTCTGTAAAACAAAACAAAAGGATTACCTGAAATACCAGAATAACAATCTAGGAAGGACTAGTTAGTATGCAGTAAAAGGCGAAAGATATAAAGGAAGGAAAATATCCATCAAACAATACAGCAGCAGGGAAAAGACTAGAGGGATACGAAAGAGGATAAAATAGAACTGTATAAACGAAAAAATATAAAAACAGGCAGATTAAACAGAGTGGATACAGGTAAAGAGAAAAATCTATAAAGTATAAGATATATTTGAGAAAATTATCCTAAATGTTGTAAGAGTCCCAAGAAGACTAAAAATATACCCAGGGTGGCAAATTTCTATTTCTTAAATCAAGCGGTGGTCTTAAGAGTATCTGCCTTATAATAATTCACAAAACTTCCATTTTGTTTTTTTATGTTTTATTTTACAATAAAAAGATACCAAAAACTTACTCCATTCCTAGATATGTTTTTTGTTTGTTTGTTTATTATCTCTTTAGGGCCACACACACATCACATGGAGGTTCCCAGGCTAGGGGTCAAAGCAGAGCTTTAGCTGCCGGCCTATTCCACAGCCACAGCCATAGCAATGCCATGTCTGCAATCTATACCACAGCTCATGGCAACGCAGGATCCTTAACCCACTGAGCGAGGCCAGGAATTGAACCTGTGTCCTCATGGATGTTAGATTTGTTTCCGCTAAGCCATGACAGAAACTCCCTAGATATGTTTATACCCAGTTAAATTATCACTGAATATGCAGGGCATGTAAGATAATTAACAAAGGGGACTACACTAAACAATAGATTCTCAATGTAGACAAAAAAGCCTTTCATTGGAAGATGCCACCTAGAACTTTCATAGCTAGAAAAGAGAAGTCAGTGCCTGACTTCAAAGCTTCCAAGTACAGGCTGACTCTTGTTAGGGGCTAATGCTGCTGGTGCCTTTCAGTTGAAGCCAATGATGATTTACCAACCTGAAAATCCTAGAGTCCGTAAGTATTATGCTAAATCTACTCTGTCTATGCTCTTTACATGAAACAACAAAGCCTGGACCACGGCACACCTGTTTACAACATGGTTTACAGAATATTTTAAGTCCACTGTTAAGACCTACTGCTCAGAAAATGAGATTCCTTTCATAATGTTTCTGCTAATTGACAATGCATCTTATTACCCAATAGCTCTGACAAGATAAATGTTATTTTCATGTCTGCTAACAAAACATACACTCTGCAGCCCATTGATCAAGAAGTAATTTCAGGAGTTCCCTTAGTGGCTCAGTGGTTAACAAATCCGACTAAGAACCATGAGGTTGCGGGTTCGATCCCTGGCCTCGCTCAGTGGGTTAAGGATCCGGCATTGCTGTGAGCTGTGGTGAAGGTTACAGAAGCGGCTTGGATTCCGCATTGCTGTGGCTGTGGCAAAGGCCGGCAGCTACAGCTCCTGTTAGACCCCTAGCCTGGGAACCTCCACATGCCGTGGGTACGGCTCTAGATAAAGGCAAAAAGACAAAAAAAAAAAAAAGGAAGTAATTTCAACTTTCAAGTCTTACAATTTAAAAAATACATTTAAGGCTATAGTTGATGGATTTGGGCAGAGTAACCTGAAAACCTTCTGGAAAGGATTCACCATTCTAGATGCCATTAAGAATATCTGTGATTCATGGAAAAAGATAAAAATATCACCATTAACAGGAGTTTGAAAAAAGTTGATTCCAACCCTCATGGTTGACTTTGAGGGGTTCAAGACTTCAGTGGAGGAAGTACGGTGGAAGGATGTGGTGGGAAAAGCAAAAGAACTGGAATTAGAGGTGGGGACTGAATATGTGACTGAATTGCTGCAATTTTATGACAAAATTTTAACAGATGGCAAGTTGTTTCTTGTGGGTGAGCAAAGAGTGGTTTCTTGAGATGAAATATATTCCTGATGAAGATGCTATTAAGACTGGCGAAATGACAACAAAGGATTTAGAATACTACATAAACTTAGTTTATAGAACAGTGGCAGGGTTTGAGAGGTTTCCAGTTTTGAAAGAAGTCCTACTTCAGGTAAAATGTTATCAAACAGCACTGCATGCTACAGAGAAATCGTTTGTGAAGAGGAAGAGTCAACTGATGTGACAAATTTCATCACTGTCTTATTTTAAGGAATTGCCACAGTGACCCCCAAACTTCAGCAACCACCACCCTGATCAGTCAGCAGCCATCAACATCAAGGCAAGATCCTCCACCAGTTAAAAGATTATGACTCGCTGAAGACTCCTATAATGGTTAACATTTTTAGCAATAATGCATTTTTTAATGAAGGTATGCACGTTTTTAAGGCATGCTATTTATAGTGCACTTAATAGACCACATTTTAGTGGTCTAACCTTTTAGTGCTAACCACATTTTAGATATAACCTTTAAGTGCATTGGGAAACCAAAAAGTTCACGTGACTTGCTTTGTTGTGGTGGTCTGGAAACTAGACCCATAGTCTTTCCAAGGTATGCCC
The DNA here is from genome assembly GCA_004024745.2 of Catagonus wagneri. Taxonomy (NCBI): domain Eukaryota; kingdom Metazoa; phylum Chordata; class Mammalia; order Artiodactyla; family Tayassuidae; genus Catagonus; species Catagonus wagneri. The sequence continues at coordinate 3,670,464 of PVHT021183632.1, forward strand.
ATGTAAGTTAAAAATTTCAGGGTAATAACCACTCAAAGAATAGATATAGTATATATATATAACTTCTAGACCACTAGGAAAGTGAAATAAAAGAATCTTGATCATTTAAATAGAAGATAGGAAAGAAGGGGAAAAAAGCAAAGAGAAATTATACAAAGAGAAACACATAACAAGATAAGAGAAATAAAAATATATCAGCAATCATTATATACAGATTAAACTCACCAGGTAAAAGACTGAAATCTCTGGATCAAAAACAAAATCCAGTTATATGTTATTTACAAAAGGCACACCTAAAACATAATGACAAAGAGATATTGAAAGTAAAGGGATGGAAAAAGACATATCAGACCAATACCAACCAATGGAAAGCTGGAGTAGCTTTATTAATAGCAGGAAAGTGAACTTTAAGTTAAAAAAATTTTATTAAAATTAGGCAGGGTCACCACATAATAACAAAAGGAACATTTCACTAGGGAAATAACACTATTCCAAGCCTAAGTAGCCTCAAAAATTTCTGAAGAGCCTTAAACCATATAAAGCAAAAATGGTGAGATCACCAAGAAGACATGGATAAATCTGAAAACATAGTGGGTACTTTAACATATCTCTTTTATAACTGACTGATGAAGCAGGAAAATAATTGGTGAAGCTATGGGAGATTTGCATGATGTTCATGAAACTATACAAATCTTAATATCTAACAATTAGAGAATGACTTCACAGTCTTTTCAGGTATACATGGCACATTTACAGAAATTAACCAAATAATAGGTCACAAAGCAAATCTCAAAAGCACAGAAATAAAACCATATATATTTTCTAAAAATAATAAAATTAAAACTCATTTACAAAAAGGTAACTCAAAAATCCTATATACATGAAATCTTAAGAACCCCTTCCTAAATAATTTATGGCCCAAGGGAGAAATCACAATGAATAATAAAAAAATGGTGTATGTCTACAGCTGTTCTTAGAAATTGTTTTATTAAAAAAGAATGATTAAATATTAGTGAGCTGGATGCCCAACTCAAAATTAAAAAAAAAAAGACTACAAAAATAAATTCACAGAAAGTAAAAGGAATAAAGTAATGAAGGAACATCATCAAAGAAATAGGAAAAATGAGAGGCTTAATAAAAGCTGTTTCTTGGAAAAGACTAATAAAGTAGACAAATCCCTGACAAATTGATCAAGAAAAGAGGAAAGTTACAAATCGATGTTAGTAATTTAAAAGGAAACATTACTAAAGTTACAATACAGATTAAAAACTAAGGAACTTCTATGAACAATATGATGCCAAAGAATTTAAAAAGAAAAAATATAACATTTTCTATAAAAACATAGTTACCAACATTAATTTAAGAAGAAGTTGAAAACTGAATATAACTATACATATTTTAAAAAAAATTACACCAGTATTTGAAAAGCCACTCACACTAACACAGAAGATTAAAAAAAAAAAAAAAGATAGAAAAAGGAAACAAATATATCCTGATAGCTACAGAAGTGCATTCAGAGCAGACCTTCAAAGGAATTGGGTCTCTATCTTATATAAACTATTCCAAATTCCTTTCATGATGTTAGTATAACCTTGATGCCAAAATCAGACAAATGCAATATGAGAAAGGAAAATTATAGATTAACTTAGACAATAAAATCCTAAATAAAATATGAGCTAACGAAATCTGCAATATATTAAAAATACATGCCACAGAAAGTAAAGTTTATTCCCCAAACTGAAAGACAGTTTAACAATGAAAAAGAAAAGCCTATGAGTGTAACTTGCACTGCTAGGTGTTGAAGAGAAAAACCATAAGAATTTCCTTATATCGGTATGCTAACAATGTAACTTATTTATCAAAACCTAGAGCAGATACCATAACTAAATGGCTAAAACACATGGCCTCAAAGTAAAAAGCAAGACTATACTCATACTAAACTTAATAGAGCAATAAAACCAAACCAAACCACCCACCCCCAAACACACACAAAACAGAAAGTATGAGAACTGAAAAGATATAAAGCAATCATTACTTACAAACAGTAATTCTGATTATTCTTTTAATGTAGTCACCTACATAAAAATTACAAGTGAATCTGTAAATCAGTGGAGCAAATATGAATTTACCAATAAATTCATACAAGATCCACAACATTGCTATGCTGTGCCAAGAAAAACACAGATATTCTAACTTTTGTCAATAAGAACACAATTATAATGTTATTAGTAATAAACCTAAGTATAAATCATTACAAAAATTAGAAAATATTACTGAAAGACATAAAAAGACAACATGGGAGGATATGAATATTCATTTATGCAAATGTATTACTAGAAGATTCAATATCCAAAGATCAGCGTTTTCTACAAATTTGTTTATAAATTCAATTCCACAATTCATGTGGAGAAACAAAAGACCAAGAATAGAGAAGATAGTGAAAAGGGAGGAGAAAGAAGGAGAGAATGACAGGATAAGAGTGAATAGGAGAAAGATCTCAGCTTTCCAGATTTAAGATGTGCAAGCTATGGACTTTCAGATTTTTGGTTTTGACTCAGGGGAGGCGAGCAGACAAATGGAACTGAATGAGGAGCACAGAAACAGATTCACAAACATGCAGAGGAATTTGGCATACGACAAAGTTGTATTTCAAATCACTAGGGAGGGGATAAAGTATTCGATAATTCAGTCAACTGGGTTATCTACATAAAAAGAGATAAAATAAGATCCCCACTTCACACACACACACAATTAATTTGTTCATATAAATGAATTCCTAATAAATTACATATTTCAATGTGCTAATTTTGAAAAGAAAAACAGAGGAGAATACAAAATCTTAGTGCACTGAGACAGGATGGGTTTCATTTTAAAAGATTCAAAGAAATCAACAACCTCATTTTACACCTAAAGGAACTAGAAAAAGAACAAACTAAATCAAAAATTAGCAGAAGGAAAGAAATAATACAGATCAAAGTAGAAACAAATGGAAAAGAGAATAGAAAAACAAAAGAAAAAAAATGAGCAAAACTAAGAGTTGGTTATTTGAAAGGATCAACCAAACTGACAAACTCTTAGCTAGATTAAGAAAAAAAGAAAGACGCAACTAAAATAAAAAATTTAAGAGAAGACCTTACCAGAGGCTAAATTATACACCAACAAACTGAGTAATCTAGAACAGTTAAGTTCCTGGAAACACACAATCTAGCAATCTACCATGACTGGATCATGAAGAAATAGAAAATCTCAGCATACCCATAATCAGTAAGGACACTGAATTAATAATAAAAAATTTCCCAACTAAGAAAAGCCTAGGACCAGATGGCTGCCTAGGAAATCCCTAAAAAAAAAAAAAAATTAAAGAAGTAGTAGGACCACTACTCCTCAAACTTTTCCTAAAAAACTGAAGAGACTACTTTAACACTAATCTTAGGAGGTCAGCATGACCCTGATACCAAAGTCAGGGAAAGATACTACAAAAAAAGAAAATTAGTCCAATATTGCTAATGAAAACTAATATCAAATTCCTTAACAAAATGCTAGCAAACTGAATTCAACAGCACATACAAGGATAATACATCATGACCAAGTAAGATCCTGGAATGCAAGAATGGCTCAAGATTCAAAAATCAATCAATAAGGATTCACAAATCAATTCAAAAATATACCACATTAACAGACTGAAGGACAAAAACCACATGATCATCTGAACTGATGCAGAAAAAAGTATCAGTCAAAATTCAACACACTCTTTCGTGATAAAACACTTAACAACAAGCTAGAACTAGAAGGAAACTACCTCAACATAAAAAAGGCCATGTATGAAAAGCCCATAGCAAACATCTTAATGGTGACAAATTGAAAGCTTTCCTATCAGACCACTAACAGGGTAGGGAGGTCTCCTCTTACCATTTCAATTTAACATAGCACTGAAAGTCTTACCCAGAGCAGTCACGCAAGAAAAAGAAATAAAAGGCCTCCAAACTGGAAAGGAAGAAGTAAAATTCTATCTGCTTGAAGATAATATAATCTTATACGTAAAATACCCAAAAGATTTTACCAGAAAAGCCTCTTAGAACTAATAAGGGAGCACCACACAGCAATGTTACAGGATACAGAGTCATCACCCCCAAATTAGTTACGTTTCCATATACTAACAATAAATAATCTCAAAAGGAAATTAGGAGGGGGAAATCCCATTTAAACAAGCATAAAAAATAATAAAATACTTAGAAATTAACTTGACCAAGGGGTCAAAAGACATGGACAATTAAAATTACAAAATATTGGGAGTTCCCATTATGGTTCAGTGGTATCCATGACTAGTATCCATGAGAACATGGGTTCGATCCCTGGCACTGCTCAGTGGGTTAAGGATCTGGCATTGCCATGAGCTGTGGTGTAGGTTGCAGATGTGGCTTGGATCCGGCGTTGCTGTGGCTGTGGTTAGGCTGGCAGCTGTAGCTTGGATTGGACCCCTAGCCTGGGAACTTTCATGTGCCCCAGGTGTGGCCCTAAAAAGCAAAATGTTATGAAATAAATTTAAAAAGACACAAATAAATGGAAAGACCCTTCATGCTCATGGGTTGGAAGACTTAATATTGTTAAAATGTCCACACCACCCAAAATGATCTAGAGATTCAACATAATCTCTACCAAAACCCCAATAACAGTTTTGCAGAAATAGAAAAAAAAATCTTAAAATTCATATGGAATGTCAAAGGACCGTAAGACAATACCACTTCTGGGGATATATGCAAAAGAACTAATGCATGATCTCAGAGAGGTACTTATACACTCATGTTCATTATAGGATTATTCACAATAGCCAATATGTGACAGCAACTCAAGTGTCAATCAATGGATGAATGAATAAACAAAATGTGGTACATACATAAAATATTATTCAGTCTTAAAGAAGGAAATCCTATCACGTGATACAACAGAGATGAGCCATGAGGACATTTTCCCATTTGAAGTAAGCTGGTCACAAAAAGATAAACACTGTGTGATTCCATTTATATTAGGTATCTAAAGTAGTCAAACTCACAGAAACAGAAAGAGGAATGGTGGTTGCTGGGGGCTAGGAGGAAGGGAAAATAAGGAGCCGTTGTTCAATGTGCAGAGTTTAGTTTTGCAAGACGAAAAAGTTCTAGAGATCTGCTGCATAAAAATGTGGATAGAGTTAACACTACACAACTGTACACTTAAAAATGGTTAAGATGGTAATTTTTATGTCGTGTATTTTGCCATGATATAAATTTTTTAAAGATTCAAAGAATATAAATCCTAAAAGATTAGCAAATTTGATTATATTAACATGTTAAATCTGCTAATGGCAAAAACACCATTAATCAAAGTTAAAGACATGTAAAAGACTTGGAAGTTTATAAAATACATAATTATGAAGGATGGGTAGGTAAAATATTTAAAGAACTCCAACAAACCAATAATATCAGAAAAAAGCTGTAAAACTGATAGAGAAAACACAGAAACATAAATGTATCTCAGAAGGAGAGTGGATAATTCATATAAAAGAATACTATACAGCAGCTAAAATGAATGAAACATTCCTATTTATCAACGTGGATAGATTTAAAAAATAAGTCTAAAAAACAATTTGCACGAGTTCCTGCCGTGGTGCGGTGGAAACGAATCCGACTAGGAACCAGGAGGTTGTGAGTTCGATCTCTGGCCTCGCTCAGAGGGTTAAGGATCTGGCGTTGCCATGAGCCGTGGTGTAGGTCGCAGATGCAACTTGGATCTGGCGTTGCTGTGGCTGTGGCATAGGCTGGCAGCTGTAGCTCCGACTGGACCTCTAGCCTGGGACCTCCATATACTGTGGATGTGGCCCTAAAAAAGACAAAAACAACAACAAAAACAAAAACAGAAACAATTTGCAATATGACATGCCATTCACGTATACTTTAGAATCACAAGCTAATAGTATATATTGTTTATGGACGTATATATATAAAGTAAGGGTACTAAAACAAGATTAAATTCAATCCACCATCCACTCATTACCTGTACTTGTGCTGCTAAATGAGGCTTTTTAAAAAAACCATTTTTCTCCTTTATTTGTAGATGACATATGTCTATTCCCAGGCTCTCTCTCTCTCTTAGGCTGAAATTGAGCCAGTGCTCAATCTTCAGTTCCCGTCTGACTTGACCTGACAACAGTATTTGATATAGTTGATCATTTTCATCCCTGAAATATTTCTTCACTTAGTTTTCAGGACAACACACGTGCCTGTTTTCTTCCCAACCTTCCATTTCCTTTTTCTCAGCCTCCTTTGCATGTACTTCTTCCTCTCTTGACTCTCTTAATGCTGGAATAGCTCAGAGGTTAGACCTCTGCTGTTTTCTTTGGGGAGGGGCAGGGGGTGCACCTGCAGCACATGGAGGTTCCCAGGCTAGGGGTCCAATCAGAGCTACAGCTGCCGGCCTACACCACAGCCACAGCAATGCGGGATGCAAGCCGCGTCTGTGACCTACACCACAGCTCATGGCAACAGGATCTTTAATCCACTGAGCGAGGCCAGAGATTGAACCCGCATCCTCATGGATCCTTGTTGGGTTCGTTAACCACTGAGCCACGAAAGGAACTCCTTTTTTTCTTTTCTACCGATATTTTTTCAGTAAGTATTTTCACTCATTTTCATGACTTTAAATATTGCTTATATATCGACAAATTCCAAATTTGTATCTCCCAAGTACCAGATTCACACATTCTACTGTGTATGAAACATCTCTGTTGGTCTAAAAGGCATCTTGAAAGCAACCAAGTCAATCACACTCCTCCACCTACCCTAACCTTCCCATCAGCATATTAGCTGATGGCAACTTCATCCTTCCAGCTGCTGGCCAAAAACCTTGGAGCAGCCCTAAGTAGCTTGCTCCTCTTATTTTCACACCTCACACCCAAAGCCATCAAGAAATCTTCTTAGGTCCAGTATCAAAACATATCTAAAATCTAACTACTTCTTACAACCTACTCTGCTTACTCCGTGGTCTAAATCAGTGACCACCTCTTGGTAGGGTTAACGCAACAGCTTCCAAAGTGGTCTCCTCATTTCTAGACTTGCCCCTCAGACCATGTCACTCTTCTACTCAAAACTCTCTAGTGGGTCCCCATTACACTCAGAGAACCACAGTCCTTATAAGGGTCTTTAACGCCCTTTCTCCATATGACCACCTCCACATCCTTATTTCCTACTAGTCCATCCTCACTCACTCCTCACACCCACACCCACCTCCTTTTTGCTCACAAACAGCCCAGGCATATTCCGACCCGAGGGCCTTAATGCAGGCCCATCCCTTTACCCAGAAGTCTCTTTCCTAAGATACTGATATGGCTCCTGTTCTTACTTCCTTCATGTCGTGACTCAAGTGCCACCTTCTCAGCAAGGCCTCTCCTGATCAGCTGATTTAAAAGTACAAGAGTTCTCACCCTGCTACTTTCTATCTCTCTTTCCTACCGTACTTTTCTTCGTGGAAAAAGTACATATTCCACACATATTTTACTTTTTTATTTGTTACTGTCTGATTCCCTGTTTAGGGGAGAAATCTTTATCTAATCTGTTCATTGCTAGATTCCAAGACCTTGATAGAACAGTGCCTGGATCACAGTAGATGTTCAATAATATCTGCTGAATGAATGGGAAAAACACCCCAAAATGTCCATAAAAGCATATGTGAATAGTGGGTTCACAGATTCTGCTCTATCATTTTCTGTAATTATATATACAGGGCTGTACCTGAGGCATATGGAGGCTTCCAGATTAGGGGTTGAATCGGAGCTATAGTTGCTGGCCTGCACCACAGCCACAGCAATGCCAGATCTGAGCCAAGTCTGTGACCTACACCACAGCTCACAGCAACGCCGGATCCTTTAACCCACTGAGCAAGGCCAGAGATAGAACCTGCGTCCTCATGGATGCTAATCAGATTTGTTTCCACAAGCCATGATGGGAACTCCTATTATATTGGAAATGTTTCAAAATATTTAAAAATTTAAAAAGAAATTTGGAAAATACAAACATTTATCATATTCCTGCAGTGTTAGTATTCCAGGGTAGCGTTTGCTAAATAAGGGGGTTATGGGTTTGAAAGTCCCTGACATTTAGCATGGTTTTAAATAATTTTTTATTTAAAACCCTCTTTCTTAAAAAATACAATAACCTTCTTATACATTAACATAGTCTGTTTATAGAGTAAAATAGCCTGTATTAATATAGAATAGTAATGTGACTGCTAAATACAGTTCTCAAGTAAATAAAAATATATTTAACATAATTTGAACACACGGGACATATAATAGAAGTTTCTGCTCAAAGAATCTCAATTCAAAAGTTGTCCCCAGTAACTCCGTGATGTAATTTACATTAAATACCCACTGAACTTGTCTATCATGCCTACCTTAAAAAAAGAAATAGTATTATGAATAAGTCTTACTTGAGCCAATAATTTCTTCCATGAGAAAAGTTATAAAAGGAATCTGAGGCAGACACCTGAGGGCAAAGCCATCCTTGCCTCCCCCCCACCCCCAAGTGTTCAAGGTAGGGGATCTGCTCTGATACCTGGCAGAAAAGCCTTTACAAACAAACGGCTGAAGCTTATGTGCTAGTATCTGAACACTGCATAAAACTGTTTGAGTAGAGGAAAAACTGGGGCAAGAGAAAAACACTTTGGTTTCTAGGTCTCCTACTTTCTCAGCACTTCCATCTCAATATTTCCCTTAAAACAACTAAAATATCCTAGAGTCACTGATTTTGACAAATGGCTGATAGGACTTATTTACAGACTTCATAGGTTGGTTAGGAGCACATGCAAGCAAAAACAATCGTGAATAGATGTCACTATAAATCCAACAGGAAGGAGACAGAGGAAACCAAAAACTGCCTTAAAGAGCTGGCTTATCAGATTCCTCATGCAGACACACTCTTTATGGACCCTGAACCTCACCCAGGAATGCTGAGACAGGTACACTGTAAGAGCACAATCCTGCAAATGACATTATTAACCAGGCATTTATTATAGAAAGATGTATATTAAAACATTCTTACAAATAAGAAAATTAAGGGAGAATACTTTAAGATTCTCACTGTATGTTTTAGTCTTGCTCACAGTAGTCTGAAATCTGAATAGTTCCTCTTTAAGTGGAAACTGATACAGTGTGCTTTACACTTTAAGAACTACTTTCATGAGCATTAACTCATTGTGTCCATACGAAAATCATATAAATTAAATACAATAAACACTATTTTCAGATGAAGAAACCAAGACTGACAGGGACTAGTGACTAAGGGACTTGCCCAATGTCACACAGCCAAGAAGTGGGGAACCGAAAAAGATCGTCTAACTTGAGTATGTCCTCTTTCCACTACACTAATATGCCTCTTTTATGTACAAAGAATTAGTTAGTGAATAACAGTATCTGAACTGAACAAAGATTTCATTTTTCTGTTTTCTAGAAAAAAAAGGTAGTCACAAATCCATAGGCCTTTTCCTTTTAAGCACAGCTGCCATGGCAGTGAGTTATAATTAACTTTGCTACCTCTGTTTTAAATGTCGGGATGTTATTTTTCTTCTGGTTTTATTTATCTACCTGAGGACTCATGTTAATAATATGTTGTGAAATTTTTTCAAACCTTCAATGTTAAATTATGAAAACAAAGAATGCATATATGATATTTAAGTATAGGATAATTAATAACACATGAATGGATAGTTTTGATATTATATTCTTGTTAACAGGTAAGAGCAGATGACCTTTTAAAAAATCCTTTAAAGTCTTCAATGTTTGAATCATATATTCAATACTTAGCAGACTGTCTGACTCATAGTAAAAGCTCAACAAATGTTTGCTGAACTGTATTCTCAAAAAATCCTATGAAGGACGTAGATTAGCCTATGGATATTTAGAAATGTTTTCTTTTAGTATCAGAATCACAAAGGATTTATCAAATTCTATGGCTGAGAAAAGGCCATATCAGCAAAAGAATCAAATCTGTAAGGTGTTCATTATCATATAAAAGACTGTAAGGATTTCTAAAATAAATCAGTTTTATCCAGTATACAATTTACTTTAGCAAGCCACAATCTAGAAATAATTATATGAGGTGATGACGAATACCTTTAAAATACAGGCTCATGAGGGCAAGGAATTTGTTACATTTACCACTTCGTTTCTAGAGTACAGTACAATATCTGGCACATAGTAGGTCTCAATAAACATTTGCTAAATTATTAAATTAACAAATATACAGAGAGATGAGTGGTACACCATGAGGAGAAACTTCAAAGATGTATAAAAAGTAACTTCCTGAAAATAAAATAGAAATACATCCCCAGATCAAATGAGAGTTGAATTTATAATACACAAAATTGTGACAAACGGAAAGAGAAGCAGCTTTGGGTAGAGGATTAATTTAGCTTTGGAAATGCTGAGCTTGTGTGACCTACGAGACAGTCAGGCGGAGATACACCAGAGGTGTTTTTGGGTCTGAGCCTAGAATCGAGGTCAGGGTTGGCCATATACTCCTGGGAATCACCAGCATATAGGGAGAGAGTGCAGCATAAAGCGAGATGGTACCTAGCACGGAACTGGGAGGAGCCCTCAGGAAGAAGAGAAAGAGCCTGCAAGAGAAAGAGCCTGCAAAAGACGGTGAGAGAGAAAGAAAGGCAGGGGAGCACCGTGTCGCAGAACCCAGGAGGGCATTTTCAGTTCAACACTACTAGGCGGTCAAGGAAAATGAGGACCCAAAGTACCTAAAAACAGCCGCCTTGGCATGAGTAGGTTAGTCGACTGGTAGGAGGTACAAGCCAAACTGGAGTAGATTTAGGAGCGAGTGGCAGGTGGGCAGTAGAGTGTAGGACAAATCCTGACAAAGAGAACCTAGGACAGGAGCTGGAAGGGAATGTGGGCTTCTGAGATTGTTTTCTGTTCATCAGTCAGTCCATCTATCCACTCATCCCTCCATTTTTAAAATTTTAAGACAAGAGACACTAGGTCTGCTTAAATGGTGACAGAAAGGGTTCAAGAGGAAGAGGAAGTAGAAAAGGAGGGAGATCAGTTAGAGATGTATAATCTTTCTCTATAACTGGAAACCAGAGAGGAAACACCTCAAAGTGAAGTTTAAACTGAAAACCAGAGGTAGAATAGGAATAGACAAAAACAAAAACAAAAACCCTCATTCCAAGAAAAATGATTCTTTTATACAAGTAAGTCAGGCTGACATATGAAACCAAAAAGGCATGCCAGCTAATCAAAACAGAAATCATTGATGGGAATATTTTACTTTTATTTTTCTAAATGTAATTTTATTGGAGTATAGGTGATTCATAACATTGTATTCATTTCGAGTGTACAGCAAAGTGAATCAGTCGTACCTACAACCATTCATTCTTCCCATATAGGTTATTACAAACTACTGAGTAGATTTTCCTGTGCTATCCACTAGGTTCTCATTAAACATCTATTTCATTCAATGGTGTATTTGTTATTTCCAGCCTCTCAATTCTTCCCTCCCAAAGCTTTCACTTATGGTGACCATAAGATTGGTTTTGAAATCTCTGAGTTTACTCCTATTTCTACTTTTGCTTTTATTTTATTTTTCTAGGACCGCACCTGCGGCATGTGGAAGTTCCCAGGCTAGGGGTGGAATTGGAGCTGCAGCGGCCGGCCACAGCCACAGCCACGTGCGATCCAAGCCGTGTTGGCAAGCTACAGACATCTCATGGCAATGCTGGATCCTTAACCCACTGAGTGAGGCCAGGGATCGAACCCGAGTCCTCATGGATACTATTGGGTTTGTAACCCACTGATCCACAATGGAAACTCCTATTTCTACTTTTAAAATAAGTCCTTTTGTGTCATTTTTACTAGATTCCACATATAAGTGACATATGATATTTTTCTTTCTCTGACACTTCACTCAGTGCAATAATCTCTAGGTCCATCCATATGGCTGCAAATGACATTATTGCATTCTTTATTCTTTTTTTTTAATCTTTTTTGCCTTTTCTAGGGCCGCATCCACGGCACATGGAGGTTCCCAGGCTAGGGGTCCAATCGGAGCCGCAGCTGCCGGTCTACACCACAGCCACAGCAAGGCCAGATCTGAGTCACGTCTGCGACCTACACCACAGCTCAAGGCAATGCCAGATCCCTAACCCACTGAGTGAGGTCAGGCATCGAACACACAACCTCATGGTTCCTAGTTGGATTTGTTAACCACTGAGCCATGACGGGAACTCCCTCATTATTTATTCTTGAAGTGCCAAAGGTCTAGGCAGGGAAACTTGCCAAGCAGACGCCAGGTGTAATCAGGGGAGCAAAGGGCCATTAGATCAAGTTCTGGGGGACTCAGAAAAGGAGAGTTCCTACTTGAGCCCAGAGAGTTAAACCTCAAGCCTAGCAGGACGGTAGGAGCTGGTAGTCTGAGGGGAAAAGAGAGATACGACTAAGGCTTAGGAACGTATGACAATGATACATAACTACTTTAAATGCGGCTAGGTTGCATTTGGTGAATAATTAGGGGAAACTATAAATTACTTCTCCACTTCAGATTGAATTTTACTATTTCATTTTTGCACCTAAACAACAAAATGCTCAAAAACTGGCATCCAACAAGGACTGCCTTCATTCCGTTGAAGAGTAGCTGCTGCCATGATGAGCAGAAAACACAAGCCTCTCCTGTGAGAAGTGACCTGGCTGAGTTATCCAGCAGTTCTTTTTTCTTTTAAGTTTGAAAAATATGGCTTTATTTTTTAACATTTTTATATCTTTTGTTTCTACTAATGTTGAGCTTTTTATTTAAAATTATTAGCAATTTTTCATAATTTGCGAATTATCTGTTCCATCAATTGCTCAATTTTATGGAAAATCTTTTAACATTTTTCTTAAACATTTATATTGAGATTTTAAGGTAAGTTGCCATATTTCTTACATTTCTAAATGTATTGTTTGCCTTTTAATTTTCCTAGTTTTATTTTTAAATTCAGAAGTTTTTTGATTTATTCATTTATATCAACATTATTTAATGGTTTCTTCTGCTTTGAAACTTAGGAAGCCCCTGAGTCCTGCCCATATTTAAAAAATTATTCACCTCTGTGTTCCTCCAGGATTCTATTAATTTATTTTATTTTACTTTAAAAATTTTTTTGTTTTTATTACTATCATTTTTATAATGATTTTTATTTTTCCATTATAGCTGGTTTACAGTGTTCTGTCAGTTTTCTACTGTACAGCATGGTGATCTGTTTACACCAGCAGTTCCGACGAAGGTGCATTGCTGTATTAAAACCCAACAGTTCTTACCCATGTTTATTTTCATTTACTTTGGTTTCTAACATTTTGCTATTCCTCAGGGCCAAAGGGTGTTTTGGGCTATTGACCAATGATCAGCCACACGTGCCTAGAAACGCAGGAGTCAATTAGCGATTCTTTTATTTGTGTATGACCAGAACCCAGCCTAATATCCCACAGACAGAGGTTCTCAACAAACATGGACAGAATGAGTGAGTACACATCTGAACGGTTCCATGGAGAGAGGAACAGGTGATCACCACATCTCTCCCTGCAGGGGAGTCCTCCAGATTTCCATGCCAAGGACCCTGTGACAGTCTACTGAAGCTGATCCAGCCCTTCTCAGAAATATTTTCATTTTTTGTCTTTTTAGGCCTGTACCCATGGCACATGGAAGTTCCCAGGCTAGGGGTTGAATTGGAGCCACAGCTGTCGGCCTATGCCACAGCCACAGCAATGCAGGATCTGAACCATGTCTGAGACCTACACCACAGCTCACAGCAACACCAGATCCTTAACCCACCGAATGAGGCCAGGGATCGAACCCATGTCCTCATGGATATTAGTCGGGCTCGTTACTGCTGAGTCATGACAGGAACTCCAGAATTTTTTTTTTTTAATACATAGTATGACAGAGCAAACTAATTATAATGAAATACACTGAAACCAAAACATAAAAAGAAATTGTGACATCATCACAAATATGCTTTTGTGGCAGAGGCTGGGCTTGCCGGTCACAGGCATCTGTGACTGGCAGGAGGACCCACCTGGGCCAGTTCATTGGCAAAACCACCGACTGGGTTTCTTACTCTTCAGTTCTCAGAGAGGAATCCTTCTAGCTCTTGTCCAGGAAGCAACCATTCTCAGAGTGAAGCGGCAGCAAGAGGCCACGGGAGTTCCGCGGCGCAGTGTGTCGGTCTTCATGCCGCCCCCCGGCTCTGACAGTGTCCTCACCCTCAGTCGTGCCCCTTGTCCCTGAATCCACAGTCTATTTAGCCTGGTTAGTCTGTGAGGCTCAGGAAAGCGAGGTTTCCTATGGGAACAGTCTAGCCATGGGGGCTGGGGCTACCTGTTTCTTGCATGGACTTCCAAACAATCCTCTTGTGTCCTGCCCTCCTACTTTGAGGGAGACTTAGTGTCCCCAATTCTTGAGCCTTGCTGGAGGTCAGAGATGCAAAATAATCTGCTTTGGGGTTTCTCACATTAGTGGCTTAGAATTCAGCTGTTTCAGGGGATGCTAAATTGGTTACAACTGGTATTTCTGCTGTCCAGATTCCAAAATCCTGTTGCTGTTTTCCACTCTCCCTTTTCCTTTTTTTTTTTTTTTGTTATTTTGTTTGTTTGTTTGTTTTTGTGTTTTTAGGGCTGCACCCACGGCACATGGAGGTTCCCAGGTTAGGGGTCTAACTGGAGTTGTAGCCACTGGCCTACACCACAGCCACAGCAACATCAGATCCGAGTCACATCTGCAACCTACACCACAGCTCACGGCAACACTGGATCCTTGACCCACTGAGCAAGGCCAGGGATTGAATCCACAACCCCGCTGCGCCACGAAGGGAACTCCCGTTCTCCCTTTTGAGTGCATGCCTATTTCACTCCTTTACTTTTACTTGTAGTGGGGTTTAGTGAGCAAACAACCATGGACATTATTTCACCTGTCACATTTTATTCAAGCTGTCATTAAAATTTTTATAAAGCAGAAAAGTTTGCAAAATCAAACTTTGAAGTCACTTCTTCAAAAACTCATCTCATTTGTTTTATAATTCTGATACTTCCATCAAAGATAATCAATATATTGTTATACCCACAGATTCATGAAGGCAGAGACCATTCCCATGTTATCTGTCATTGTACTATCCACTACCTAGCATAGGAGAGGTGTCAGTAAGTACATACTAATAAGTGACTGAATAAACATAGATGTGATAAAAAAAATCAGGATCCTTCATTTTCATAATTTTAGTACTTATCTAACTCACTTAGGACTGGTTTGGCAATGTTCTAAAAAGCAAAAATCAGAAACAGATACACCTCATTAGGAACCTAAGAACGTGTTTTACAATAACAGAGTTCTTTACCACAAAAATTTTACTATATCCTGTATGCTATAACAATAATTTCTTGGACAGAAATGAACTGGCATTAAAATTTACTTAGTTGTCTTAAAAAACTAGTAGTGCAAAAATATACTTTCTATTACAACTGCTACATAAACAGTGTTTAATTACAGCTAATGGATGTCTAATTCTAAATGCCATTAAATAAATGTATAATAATAAACAAGTTTTAATCAATATTGAAAATGCAGGAGTTCCTGCCGTGGCTCAGAAGTTAACAAACCTGACTAATACCCATGAGGACACAGGTTTGATCACTGGCCTTGCTCAATGGGTTAAGGATCCGGCATTGCCGTGAGCTGTGGTATAGGTCACAGACGTGGCTCAGATCCCGCGGTGCTGTGGCTGTGGCGTAGGCCAGCGGCTATAGCTTTGATTTGACCTCTAGCCTGGGAAACTCCATATGCCACGGGTGCGGTCCTAACATGACAAAAGACAAAAAAATATATATATATACTGAAAATGTAGACTCCTCTATATTTAAAATCTGTATATTATCTATTACATTTTAGTTTGTATGAGCAAAAACCCACCAAGATTATTAAAGAATTAGGTCTAGCAGATCCTTGTTATTCTTGTCAAGTGAGTTGAAAGGACCATCACAACATGTCCTACGTTGTGATTATAATAGAAACTATATATGCTTTGTAATTCTTTATTGGCTGTTATCTAAGCTATGATTTTCCTAAAAAGCCTAAGGGATTAGTTAGAAATTTCAGTTATATTTTATGGAGAAAGTTATATGTATAATTTTGTTTTGTTTTAAACTGGGGGATTCTGATATATCCATGAAAAGCTTACGATAATTCTAACAGGACGGCTCCGCAGTAATTTTAAATTAAAAATCTTTATAATCATTCATGCCAAAATGTTTCTCTGGGCAAATGTATAAAAATCCATAATCTGTTTGTTACCATCTTATTAAATGCTCATTCTACAGCTCATTTTTCATCACTGTTTATAGTCTATTTTACTAGCTTCAAGTTAAAGTATAATACTCACTTCGTCAGCCACAAACTCCTTACTCAGACCAAAATCTGTCAGCACCACATGGCCATTAGAATCAAGGAGAATATTCTCAAGCTTAATGTCACGGTATATAATCCCCAACTGTAAAAACAAACAAATATACATTTTTAAAATACAATTCCCAAAAAGAAAATTAGGAAAGTCTTTCTTATCCACCCTAAAAGCAAACCAGAAAAAGGCACCCTCTCGCTCACAGTGTTATGATGGCTCTTAGTCACAGGTTAGGGCACATCTAAATCCTTCACGTCAGGGCTTATTTGCTAGGTTCCCCGGACCTCTCCAACCACATCTTCAAACTCCACATGATGAGCACACATTCCCACTGGACCAGCTTCCGTAGTTCTCCCTGCTGACTACCGCTTCTTCCTGGCTTCTTCTTGATGGACTTTATTCTCACTCCAGATGCTCTTCTGGGGCTTTCTTGGCCAGTTCATGTCCATCACTTCTTAATGGTTTCAGAAGGCTTTCCTGACTCATCAGTTCCCACACTGGTCATCTTTTTGTTTTTATTCCTATAGCACCTATATTTACATTGTACTTACCTAAAAATACTGATATTTCCTAAGTATTTCCTGTTTGTCTTGATATAACCACATCCTAACTCTGTTTTTTTGTTCAGATTTTATCCATTGTCCCTGTCAAGTGTAAAATAGGTAATTGATAAAGACATTGAATTGTACGCTCCCAAATGTGAAGGCTGAAGATCACAGGTTAATTTTAATTGCTCTTTAGTTCTAAATAGGCAAAGTAGATCAGTTAGATATTTAAATATCCTTCCATTTGGTTTTGCATATAAGTTTTCTGGTAAAACATTTCAGGCTATGTAACATAAATAAATCTACCCAAGTTACATAAGAAGTGCTTTGACATATGTGAATTCCACATTTCGTGCTATGTCAGCCTGAACTAAATGTTTTTAAACTTCCTTGACATTACGTATATAAAAAATAGGATTCTTGATACTTTCTTAACAGTGAAATATAAAATTACACAAGGAAAAACACTAGGCAATCTTCTTCCAAGAACTTTGATGTCCTACAAGGAAGGATAATGTTTACAGTCTGTTGAACAGACACTTGACTTGAAGCCTTACAAGCACTTACCAACCAGAATGACTTAAAAAAAAAAAAACAACCTCTTTTGGAAAGACTTTAGTAATAAGTCATTGACTACCTGCTTTCCCCATCACTTTCAGGTAAACTCCCCATTCTGGTCTCTTCCTGGGAACTCAGTCTTAGAAGCTCTGTCAAGAATAGCATTACTGGCTTTATGTTATATTTCTCTGTATCATCTTTTTAAGCAAGGTTAAGAAAAGCTTAGCAAAGATCTGATCTTCTATGTTACTTTCACGTCTCTGCAATTACATTTATATCTAGTACTCATCATGGGCTCCATCTCTGTGTTTCTGATCACCCTGTTTTAATAACAACGAATGTTCATGGGTTTTCCTTTAACAAACAGAATGAAGAGTTTTCATGCAAATATAAAAGCTGAATTTACTAGCTGATCTGTCAGCGCTTTGTATTTTGTTTGTGTTTACTCTGGTATTTACAGTGATTTTCCACCATTGTTTTTATATTTCAAAAATAACATCTAATTCACCTAAGCATAAAACAAAAGTTTTCAGCCTATGCAAAGGTCCAATTTGTCTCATGTATAAAGATGTCCTAACTGTATGCTATAACAATAATTTCTTGGACAGAAACGAACTGGCATTAAAATTTACTTAGTTGTCTTAAAAAACTAGTAGTGCAAAAATATACTTTCTATTACAACTGCTACATAAACAGTATTTAATTACAGCTAATGGATGTAATTACCACCATACCAATAACTCTATCAAAAGGAATAGACAAATGTCCGTGACCATCACTTCAGTTCAGCTCCCACCTTACGCTCCTCTTCTTTTCACTCCATGGCACTGCAGCCCTGTACCCCAGAGCCTTTCTATATCCCTCCTGTTCCTATACGTTTTTCCTTCACTCTCCTTAGGATTCCTCTTCTGTACCTTGTCTCTCTCTTTCTTCCCAGGTCTGTCTCTGTCCTGTGCTAGATTTACCTATTTCTTGATTCCTTCCTCCTTATAACTTCTTTTCTCACGGTTTCCCCCATCCATTGCCTCCATCCTACAATTCTAACCTCCCTGCCCCTTTAAAAATGTCATCCTCCTTCCTTGTCTTTTTCATCCGTTTTCCTTCATTTCTCTCCATTCTTTTTTACACTCCATAATCAGCATTTTAATCTCTTTTATCTGTAAACTAGAGTAGGATCTGAATACCTAACAAAGAAAAACAGCAGCTTTATGATGTACCTGTGTCATCCAAATTTAGTGACTCAAGTTATGCTCCTTGTGGCCTCACACCAGTTTGATACAAATTATTCTTATACTGTCTATTTCTCAGGATATACACACAGGCCTAGGCTATATAAGGACTGTCTGCTTCTACAATAATCCTTCCTCATTAAAAAAATTTTAGTCAAAGTTTCTTAGGTCAAGATTAGTAGTATCTGAAATAACACTTTTAAAAAATTTAAACAGATTTTTTAGAGTTCAAACAGCATCACACACATACATGAATTCCATTTAAAGTTTTTAGTAACTGAGTTCATGCTACATGAAAAAAAACGGAGCAGGAGGGAGAGAGTGGGAGTTACAGAGGATCTCAGGGGCAAACAAAAGGAAAAGAAAGCCAGATGAGAGGGTGGGGTAGCTGGGTACCATAGGTAAGTGCTTCTCTCAAATATCCCAAGCTAATCGGGAAATATACCCTGAAGATGTACAGGCAGAGTTTGCAATGGAGTAAGTCACTGTCAAGGAAGTACAGATTACGCCTTGTGGTTTCATCTTAAAGATTATTTTAAGAATGAAAATCTTTTAGTCCAGTGATGCTCTGTAATAAGTAGTAGGAGTTTCCATGAACCAAAACCAACCAACCAAACAAACAAACAAAAAAAACACTAAAAAGCTCAGGTTCTGCCTTTTTAATCTGTATCACAGGAACTCTAAACAGAAAGCAGGCTTTTAAAAAAGGAACTTCACTGAAAACCTTGGTAAGGGTCTATAGGTGAGCCTTCACAGTCTCCACTAAGACAATGACAGGTAAACACATTAGCTCTTTTAGCTCCATCATCACATCAGTTAGAGTTTTCAGAAAAAGAAATCCCAAAGGTTAGTAAGCATCTTACCTTGTGGAGATGTTCGAGGGCAAGGACAATCTCTCCAACATAGATCTGCACCTCGTGCTCTGTGAAACGCTCTCTTTGAGAAAGATGAGTAAAAAGTTCTCCACCATTTATATAATCTAAAAATGAAATATATTTTTTTCTGTCTTTGACTTGTATTCATAAACTAAAGTCAGTATTTCCTTTTAATCACTTTGGATTAACCATATGGCACTGATTTTAATATATCATTTTTGCACAATTCTTAGTATATAGTTTCATGTAGAATATATTACTAAGTTCATATAATACAGTTTCATATGTTAATGATTACCCTACACTGCAATGGAATGAATTTGCATAGAGTTTTGCATTAAAACTACTACACGAAATCGGCATATATTTAAATCGTTTTCCCAAATACAGCATATCAGAAACCTCTGCCATCACCACACAATACTTAACTTGCTGTGGAGTACCAAAACATCAACCATTATAATCATTAAAATTAAAAATGAATAGAATAAAAGAAAACAAACGAAATCCCAGCCTTTGCTTTGCAGTAGCAGTTGCCAGTCACTATTATTTTTTTCATATTTTAAAAGTTCACTTTTATTTCCAGTCACTGTTTTTAAGCAGATTCCTGATTTTCCAGAACTGTCAATGCATGGCCCTTCCAAAAATTTATATTCCGTTTCAGGTAGCCTTCTTATTGCTCCACCTGACCCCCAAGTAAAAGTAGCACAACGTGGCCAGATCAAAACACCTGATACTAAAAGATTCCTCTTTCCTTTGAAAGTTGCCCTTTTTTAACCCCAAAGGGAACAATGAAATAGGAGACAAAAGGCTACAGTGAGAAGTAAATAAGAAGCTGAATAATAATAATGATAAACCACAATTATGTTCATAATTAGCTCTAAGAAGACATTTACTGATAAACTGGTAATAGTGTCATTAGAAACTAACCATTACTACCTTACACAACATTTGTGAATGAGAAATAATGTACACCTAGAAAATAATCACAGATACAAATGAAAGCTTTTCTCCTATAAGACTGGAAAAGCACATATCCCAAGTATATTCATTTAAGTTAACTGCAATTTGATTTTAAAAAAAAAAAGCAAAATCTACATGAGCTCACTAATAATTACCTTTTGCTGATTTAACTTTAAGTTCCAAAAAGCAGATGCAACAGAATGGAAGAACTCTCAAAGCTGGTTGTTTTGCAAGGTATTTTATAAAGCACATGCCAGCAAAAAGCACTGCCCTTTTAAGCCGTCTGTGTTTTGCCAAGGGGTTTTAATTATATCTTAACACAAAGCTAGTTATTAAAAAGGTGTAAAGGAACACAGCATTCCTGCAAACTAACAATGAATTTTTTCTACTTTTCAGTAGTTATTTATTTAAATCCAATAGTGATGTTTATGTATAAATGGTTTCCATAGTTAGCCATGGCTCAGAAATAGGCATTCATAGGTCAGCTGACCAACTGGCAAACTCCTATATATCCCTGAATATCCTATTCAATTATCTCAGCTCCAATACCACTCCAGCAGAGCTGATCATTTCCTTTTATGTTAACCACTCTACTTATTCAGGACTTATACCAGTACAATTATCTACCTGCATTGAAAATGTTTATTTGCATACTTGCTTTCTCTGCTAAACTCTGAGCTTTTTAAAGTTAGGATCAGTGGTATTCACCTTTAAAAATTCAGAAAAGGGAGTTCCCGTCGTGGCTCGAGTTAATGAATGTGATTAGTATCCATGAGGATTTGCTTTTGATCCCTGGACTTGCTCAGTGGGTTAAGGATCCGTGAGCTGTGGTGTAGGTCGCAGACGTGGCTCGGATCCCACGTGGCTGTAGCTGTAGCTGTGGCTGTGGCTGTGGCATAGGCTGGCAGCTACAGCTCCGATTTGACTGGTGTTGCTGTGAGCTACTGCTGTAGGTCACAAATGCAGCTCAGATCCCACGCTGCTATGGGATCTGCAGCTCCCAGTTGGAGCTGCAACTCCAATTTGACGTCTAGCCTGGGAACTTCCATATGCCACAGGTGTGACCATAAAAAGAAAAAAAAAATCCAATGTACTCCTGTCTTTGAGGCAACTCGATATAGTCCAAAGAACCTGGGCTTTGTAATCAATAAACCTGGTCTAGACAATGGCTGCAGTGTGTTCTGCCTTGAGCAAATGATGTCTCTCTCAGTTTCAGCTCTTTATCTATAAAATGGAAATAATATCTACTATGTATTACTGATGCTTAGAATACCGAAAGTGTTTTATTTTTCATTTACTGAGGAGACTAAGAAAAATTACCTACAAATCTAAAAAGACAAACCTAAAACAACATTAAGTAACCGACTTTCTAATTCTAGAATAGAGCAACCGGAGTTCCCATCGTGGCTCTGTGGAAACAAATCTGACTGATGAGGATGCAGGTTCGATCTCTGGCCTTGCTCAGTGGGCTAAGGATCCAGCATTGCTGTTAGCTGTAGTGTAGGTCGCAGATGTGGCTTGGATCCTGCGTGGCTGTGGCAGAGGCCGGCAGCCACAGTTCCGATTTGACCCCTAACTAGGTATTTCCATATGCGGCAAGTGCGGCCCTAAAAAGACAAAAAAAAAAAATTAGACTAATAGCCCAGGGTTAAGACTTAACATTCTTGGTGCGGCCCTAAAAAGACAAAAAAAAAAAAAAATTAGACTAATAGCCCAGGGTTAAGACTTAACATTCTTGGAATAAATATGCTTCATTTGTAGGTACATGGTTGCATGCTTTACAAGGTGAAAAGCCAACTCTATCCACTGGTCCAGGCTGTTAACAATGGTAAAATAGACACAGAGGCTGCTCAAGGGCTATCACAGCAGGAGCTATGATACCTGGAGTGTTGTTATGGGGTACGTGCTGTAATCAGTGGCAGGGATATGAGGTTAGTGGGAATCTCTGTAAGATAAGCACTTGGTACTCTCAGTTGTGATTCCAGCTCTGTTTGGTAACCAGTGGTATCTCATTATGGTTTTAATTTGCATTTTCCTGAATAATGATATTTAGTATCTTGCAATGGCTTATTGGATATTTGCATATCTTATATGCAATGTCTATCAAGGGATTTTTTTTGCCTCTTTTGTTTTTTTCTTTTTTACTTAAAATACAACTCACAGACAGTGCAACCTGTCCACTTGAAGTGTAAAACTCAATGGTTATAGTACAGAGTTGAGCAACCAACACATTCAATTTTAAAATATTTTCACATACTCCCCTCCCAGAAATCCCATTTTTTACCTGTTTTCCTTTTAGTTGCTTGTGATTTTGATGCCATGAAATCACTGCCAAAACTAAGGTCTCAAAATTTTACCCCTACGCTTTCTTCTAAGAGATTTATACATTTAGCTCTTAGTTTTAAACTTTGACCATTTTCAGTCGATTTTTATCTATGTTGTGAGCTATGGGCCCAATTTAATACTTTTGCTTACGGCTATTCACCTATTCCAGCACCATGACTGTTCTTTCCTCAGGGGCACCCTTGTTAAAAAACCAATTGACCATAAATGTGAGAATTTATTTCTGGACTCTCAACTCTGTTCTATTATCTATAAGTCTATCTTTATTCTAGTGCCACACTTTCTTTCTTTCCCCTTTTCTTTTTGGTGGCTACAATCTGTGGCATATGGGAGTTTCTGGGCCTGGGACTGAATCCGCAGCTGTGGCAATGCCAGATCCTTAAACTCATTGTGTGGGGCCAGAGACTGAACCCACACCTCCACAGCGACTGCTGCAGTCGGATTCTTTTTTTTTTCTTTTCTTTTTTAGGGCTGCACCTGCAGCATATGGAAGTTGCTACTGGCCAAATTGTAGCTGCAGCTGCAGGCCTACATCACAGCCATAGCAATGTAGGATCTGAGCCACATCTGCTGCCTACACCAGAGCCTGCAGCAACACCAGTCCTTAACCCTCTGAGGGAGGACAGGGATGGAACCTACATCCTCATGGACACTAGTAGGGTTCATAACCCACTGAGCCACAACAAGAACTACCAGTTCTGATTGTTTTTTAGTGGATTCCTTAGAGTTTTCTATTTATAAATCATGTCATCTGTAGATAGAGGTTTCTCCTTCCTTTCCAATGTGAAGGCCTTTTATGTTCTTTTCTTGCCTAGAATGTTGAATAAAGTGATAAAAGTGGGTACCCTGCTTCTGATTTTAGGTAGAAAGCATTTAGTCTTTCCCCACTAATATTATGTTGGCTGTGGGTTTTTCATAAATGTCTTTAACAGATGGAGGATGTTCACTTCTATTCCTATTTTGTTGAAGGTTTTTTATCATGAAGGAGTGCTGAATTTTGTCAAATGCTTTTTCTATACCTACTGAGATATAACTGTGTGGTTTTTGTTCTTTATTCTATTAAAATGGTATATTAATTGATTTTCACTTGTTAAATCAACCTTGCATTCCTGGATAAATCCCACTTGCCCACAGTATGTAATAATTTTTATTTGTTGCTGGATTCAGTTTGATAGTATTTTCTTGAGAATTTTGGGGTTTCTATTCATAAGAGATAATTGGTCAGTATCCTTCTTTGCTGGTGATCTTTTACCTGGTTTGGTATTGGGGTAACACTGGCCTCACAGAATGAGTTGGGAAATGTTTCTTTCTCTTCTATTTTTGGATGTTTGTAAAGAATGGTATTAATCCTCTTTAAATGTTTGGTAATATTCAGAGTTCCTGTTGTGGCACAGCGGAAACGAATCTGACTAGTATCCATGAGGACGCGGGTTCATGTTCCATGTAAACTTACAAAAAATATGCATTCAGCTGTTGTAGTTTAGAGAGTTCAATAGATGCCTTTATACCTCAGTGATTTATTTTCTATTTCCTTGTCAATTGTTTGACTAGTTATTCTTATACACTCCTGAAAATGGAATATAATTGTTGAATTGTCTATCTCTCCCTTAATTCCTGTCAGTTTTTGTTTTGTGTATTTTGGGTCTACGTTGTTAGCTTAGTTATATTTATAATTGTCATCTCTTCCTGATGAACTGGTCCTTTTACCGTTATGAAGTTTCCCTTTTAATCTCTAGTAACACTTTTGCTAAGTATATTTTGTTATGATATTATTATGGCTACTCCTGCTTTCTTGTGGTTGTTGTTTGCATGATTTATCTTTTTGCATCCTTTTTAATCTATATCTTTGAAACTACAGTGTATCTCCAATAAACAGTATGCAATTGGACTTTTTTCATCATCTGACAATCTCTGTCTTTTGATTATACTGATTAGTCCACTTACATTTAATGTTAATATTGATATAGTTGGATTTATGCCTGCTATTTTACTTTTTTGTTTTCTACATAGTTTGTATCTTTGTTCCTCTATTTCTTACTTCTTTTTCAGTAAATTGATAGTTTCTGGAGTAACATTTTAATTCCTTTAATGAATTTCGCATTTTTTGAGCTATTTTCTTAGTGGTTGCTCTACGGCTTACCATGCACACACTATCGGAAACAGTTTCAGATTTCTACCAACTTAATTTCAGTGACATAGAGAATCATTACTCCTACTTAGCTCTATTCTCTCTTCTTCCCCTTTGTATTATTGTTATACATAGTTTAACTACATATTTTACAAACCCAAGAATACATTATAATTATTACCTTATATAGTTTTACATCTTTCAAAGAGACTAAAAGAAAAAAGCAAGTATATATTTATAGTTTGTTATATTAGCCTTCCTTTTCACCATTTTTGGTTCTCTCTACTTTTCCTTATGGCCCTTGGAGCTGGGCAGCACAGAGGGTCTGGCCATTGTAAGGATTTCATCTTTTAGTATAAAAGAAGTAAGAAGTCTCTGGAAGATTCTGAGTATAACCGTGGTATGATAAGACTTGCATTGTAATAGAATCAGTGACTCTGGCTGCTGTGCTCAGGACAGTAAGAGTGGAAGTAAGGAGATTATTTGCAATAACAAGAAGAGATGGTGGAGCCTAGGAGATAGGGACGGCAGCAGTTGTGGTGGTGGTTGTGGTGGTAAGGATCCAGCCCTACCAGAGCATATGAAAAGATGGAACTGCTGTTACTTGAGATGGGGAGGCTACAAGAAGGACAGATTTGGAAGAGATGATCCAGAGTTCACCTCTGGAAACAAGGAATGCATAGTGTCTAACAAATAGTAAAAGCTCAATAAATGGTAGATATCATCATCTTGAATTACACATTCTAAGCCTTTAAGAAGGTACAAGAGAGCCCTTCTGGAATCCTTTCAAGAAGAGGAAGATAAATTTCTCATGGCCAGTGTCAGATCATTAAAAGTAGGTTCCATGTAAATTCCTTCAAATTATGTGCAATGTTTTCAAGTGTATGTAAGCATACATGCATTCTGCTGAGATGAGAGGATCCACAGCTTTTATCAGACTCTCCAAGGAGTCATAAGCCAAAAAAAAAAAAAAAGTTTTAGGAACATCACCCTAAAGATGGCATTATAAATCTGAATGGAGATGTTTATTTACAAACCAACCAATGAATGTTGACTGCCAACACAGGGAAACATCTGAGAGTAGCATCCTACAGCCTGCCAGCAGCATACACTTCATCATCACAGAGCACACACACAGCACCATCTCTCCTGAGCATTTAGGTCACTTCTCCCTGACTTCTAGCCTTGCTTGGCATAGCTGCCCTGGAGCTTATTTGTATTTAGAATTGGACTGGTGAGGTTCAGAGCTTTAAAAAGTGAAATGGAGCATGAGGCTTTCATTGTCAACAAGATCTCTGACTACTGAGGATGTGCTGGAACTGCATTTTCTGATGTCTTTACACCTCTGTGTTTATCCACAGAGCTAGCAACTCCGAGGAAGCCTGGGGCTTGCCCTTGAAACTAAAAACAACTTCGCCAGGCAGTGAGATGACAAAACAAAACTCAGAAAAGACTATAGACGTATAGTCTATAGATGAATTAAAACTTTTTATTTTTATTCTCTTGAAAGAGAATACTGGAATGAGAAATGCAGGCAGATTTCTGGGATAGAGTTAGCAGAGGCATGAATATGCTCAGGGACATCATGAAAACCCAGATCATTATAACTCAAGGATGGTTACAACTCAAGGAACCTCCTCCTTTCTCCTCTCCAACCCCCACCCCTTTCCAGTAGGGCATAAACTAACATTTCTCCATAGAAAGGACTTATTTAAAAGCTCAAACTGAATAAAGCGCCTGAGTGGAAACTGTCTACTGCTATCATTATTTCAAGTCCACTCTGCCTGGTGGGTCCTTGGTCCATGCCAACTCATCTACCCCAGTAACTTCCCAGTTAAAATTATGGATTCATCAGATTCCTAAAAATTGTTATTTCTCAAGTCTCTTCCAATTTCTTCTACAACAAACTGCAAGCTTGAGTTGTGTTTTTTCTTTAAGCCAATGATGACTTTTTTATTCCCTTTATAAGAAATAGCATGAGAATGCTCAGTTTTTATTGATACTTCTGAGGCTTTTTACCTCTGTGGACATACACCGAAAATGGACTAAATGGTGTGGGATCAATTTACACTCCTGGCTACTGCTGTCTGCGTAGAAGCAGCATTTTAGTAAACAGAGTTAGTGCCGGTAAGTGGGAAAGGGCTCCTGACAGATAAGAACGAAGTGATGTAAAACAGGAATTTGACTGCCCTCCTTTAAAATCTGTATCTTAACACAGCTCACTGCTTTTAAGACTACACAAAGAAGTAACAACTAGAGATATTGGATACTTTGTATGTGCCTGTACTCTTTAGATAAAATAACAAATTTGATCCTCATAAAAATGGCTACAAAATAGGTGCTATTATATTAGTAGTGTAATCTCCAGAGAAAACAGGTGATCTCTAGAAAATAGTGAAACCTAGGTTAAATAAATTATCCAGAGTTTCATATCCTTTAGGTCGGAGAATAAAGATTATAGACACGAGCAGTCTGACCCTTAAAATAGTGATTTATTTTAATGCTCTACAGAGCTGTCTTTTTCTTCATCCTGATATGGCTTTTACTGTCACTTATTAGGAGGAACGCCATTGGGCAAATGGTATTGCTAATTACTGTCAGAAAAACTGTTTTAGAGTCAACTATTCTGTCTTTCAAATATATGAAAAACTTGGAACCAGTGATTCTTTATATTTGGTCATATAATTTCTGTTTTACATTCTTTTCATAATTAAGTTTTGAAGGGTTCATCAGTTCACAGCGCTCAAAAGGAGACATTCTTGGGGACTATTCTAAGATTTCTTTTTAATGGCCACTGTAAACAAAGAGATTCAATCTATTTTGAGAATGTGCCAAGTTAAAATGATCACTGACACATTTGTGACACAGAACTTATGAAAGCCAGTTTATATCGTGTAGGAGTGGACCCAGGGCTGTTTTCTCACAAAAAGTACTTGGCCTTGCCTGCAGTTATCATCTTAACCTACTTGCCTGTTAAAGCAGATGGATTTGAATTTGGCAACAACGAAGAGCCACATTCTAGGTTCTTGCCAGAGATCAGAACCTCAAATTGTCTACAGTCCAAATCTCATCAGATGTTCAACTGTGAGAGATTATACATACAGAACAATAAGTGTAGTTTATATACAGGACAATAAATGTAATTTATATACCTTTCTCATTATACTATAATGACTTCGGAGAAAGAGCAGGAGAAAGCTACCAACTTGGATAACACTGTTTCAGAAAAATGATACTCTCTCTAACCTTGTTCCACAGGCTTACGTTACAGGGAGTGGACATGAAACGTGGAACTATATTTTATCTTATATATCTTATATCTATAGCAGGGGAGTTCCCATTGTGGCTCAGTGGTAACAAACCCCACTAGTACCCATGAGGACACAGGTTTGATCCCTGGCCTCACTAGTGGGTTAAGGATCTGGCACTGCTGTGAGCTGTGGTGTAGGTTGCAAACCCAGCTCAGATATGGCTTTGCTGTGGCTTTGGCATAGGCCAGCAGCTGCAGCTCCAATTTGACCCCTAGCCTGGGAACTTCCTTATGCTGCGAGTGTGGCCCTAAAAAGACAAAAGTAAATAAATCAACAAATAAATCGAAAGAAAAAATGTATCAAGGAAAGCTGGTGAAAACTGTCCATTACAACTGGGCCCTACTTAAAAGTTTTTTCTAGATCATCATGCCTTATAGGTGGGTTTATTTCCTAAAAAAATATCTTGATACAATTTCAGACTTACAAGAAATATTTGCAAGTACAGCACAAAGAATCCCAATATACCCATTATGCAATTCACTGTTTACATCCTGCATCATTTGCTTTAGTACTCTGTGTTTTTATATATATGCATAATTTTTCTGAACCAAGTGAGAATAAGCTGGAGACGTCATTCTTCTACCTTTGAACCCTTTAGTGTGCAAACACTGAAAAACCCTTTCCTATAACCACAGCACAATCAGCAATATCAGAAACCTTTGTCTAATCTATACTCTATTCTGTATTTGTCATTGGCTCCACTAATGCTCTCTGCAGCTACTTTTCCCCAGCCCGGGACCTGGCTTATGATCACATATGCATTAGATATCATAGCTCTTTAATCTGGACCTTCAGTCTTCTTTCTTTCTTGAGCTTCACATCTCCAAAGAGGATTGGCCAGTCACTTTGTGGGCCAACCCTCCTTTTGGGTTTTATCTGATGCTTTCTCATGATTAGATTTGAGTTATACAGTCTTAGAAGGAATATCAGTGAAATGATGGTACCTGTTTTTGAAAGTATCGGGAAGTATCATGTGAGCTAATTCTCCCAATATTGGGGGTAATTTTGATCACATTATTAAGGCGGTGTTGGCCAGGTTTCTCCACTGTAAAGTTACTATGTTTCCCTTTGTGATTAACTGCCAAATTGTGGGGGAGATGAATTAAGACTATGTAAAAATATACCATTCCTCATCAAACCATCACCTACCCACTTAGAACCCAAAAACGATTTTTAACTGCACCTTTCATTCTCTATGTTGGTCGGACACACACCCTGCCCACTTGATCGGACATACACTTGGACAGGTATAGATAGCAAAACAGATTCCTAAAAGTATGTTCCTAAATTGCAATATCCTTACAAATTAATTTTAATAATTGCTGCCAATTTTTAATGGGTACTTTCCTCAAAAAGGTCGTTTATATTCCCCACAAACAGTGAATGGATACCTTAAAATACAAAGTTCTCACGAACTCTTGATACTATCATTATCTGTAATTTATACCAATTTTTTTCTTTTTCTTTACGGCACAGCCACAGCAACAGAGAATCCGAGCCACATCTGTGACACACACAGCAGTTTGCAGCAATGCCGGATCCTTAACCCACTGAGCAAGGCCAGGGATCAAACCCACATCCTCACGGACATTATGTTGGGTTCTTAACCCACTGAGCTACAAGAGGAACTCCACTTCTACCAATTTGATAAGCATTTCTGAGACACAGAAATTTTGAAGATACAGAAGAAAGAAAAAGGGAAGAAAATCTGAGAACCTGCAGCAGCTGGACTTGATATATTTTCAATGGCAACAGGACAGGTGGTCACCTCAGACAGGGAAGATGACTGTGATGGGGCTGCAGGGTTGAGAAGTAATAAGAGGCTGGAAAAGCTCATGCTCAGAAGAGAGGAGGAAAATGTTTGCTAACCTCTGTGAAGTTCTGTTGAGACCATCAGCGTGAATTTCATGCCACACCTGGCTGACACATTTTGGAGACATATGAGGACAGCTCAGAAAGCTGGTGTTGGAGGAAAAGTTTAGAGAACCATCAAAGCAACTGCCGTGTCAGGCAAGAAGGAAGGTTAACAGGGCATGTGATTCTAGGGTGCCAAAACAGGCAGATTCCAGGCCAGTAAGGATGCACAGGAAACCCAAAGCTGGTGCATAAAAAGGTGCAGGGAGCCACGAGAGAAGGCAGGGTCAACGAGGATTAAAGAGCAGACTCAGGGACAGTGGCAAGGAGAAAAACAGAAGATTACAGTCAAAGAAGAAATCCAATTCTGAGGCCTTAGACCCATGGCTGGTTTGAGTGATAAGACTCCTTGTGTGGCTAGGTTTATGAATAGCTAAAATGAAAGTCAAAATGTCACAAGTCAAGGAGCTTTGGCGTGGTGTTGAACTGGTTACCCATATGACTACTAAAACTGTGCAAGGGGATGGAAGGAAACTAGAGGACAGGGAAGCTAAACCTAATGCACTGGAGTCATTGGAAAAGACCAGCAGGTGTCCTATGAGTCAGTTAACTATGGGATGGAGGGTAGGGAATTAGAAAAAAGCTCCTTTGAAACCTAAGCTCTGCTGAGAAATGACTTGAATGACATTTACTTACCTTCACTTGGTTGGGTGTAAGGAGCAGAAAGGGGAGATTGATGGTCTTTCATGAAAGGGGCTGCTGGTCTTTCAAGGAAAGGAGACTTTACTTCAGATAAATGGATAAATAAGGCACCCTGGGTTAAGACTGAAGGAGCTGTGCACACAGGGTTCTCCACCGAGTGCAATGGAAGGGGTTAATAGAGGAAAATAAGGGAAAGAATGAGGTATAAGTAGGGAAAGAATAACTTTAAAATTCCTCAAGATATTTTTTTAAAAGCCTCCAAAGCTTCTGAAATAATAGACACATACAAAGTTAAACTTTATAGAGAATATAGTCCATAAATAGATTCCTACGTCTCTAATGACATGTTTCACCTTTTATTCTAGAAGCTAATTTAAATGTATCCTGTCAGAAAGAAAAGTTGAAATCTGGCACCACTGAGGCAGATCAAAGTCCCAAAGCAGTTTTTTCTCTGCCAGGCACAGGTTGTGGTATGAGCACATATATTGCATTCACTAATACTGGTTGCATGAAATGAAAAAACTTGCAATACTCTGTTTACTGGCTGCTGTAGCCACATAGGAGAATTAGGGTAGATTTTTCAGCTTGAGTTTATTAACAATAAAAGCAGAAAGAAATAGTTAAAATATTATTCTAGCTAAAAACGGCAATTCAAATGCACCCGTGAGCAGCAGAAAAGAATGGGAAAAGGAAAAAAGGAACCAGTAATAACACTGTAAAAACACTTCTCCTGATGGACATCTCTCTTATATTCTGATCTCTTCCCCTCTTAAGAAGGTTCAGAATAAGTATTAAGATTCAGGAGTTCCCTGGTGGCTCAGGAGTTTAAGAATCCAGTGTTGCCACTGCTGTGGCTGGGGTCAGTCTCTGGCCTGAGAACTTCCATGTGCAGTGGGCACAGCCAAAAAAAAAATTCATTATGTTCATAACTGAAGAAGAAAAGGGAACTATCAATAGTACATTTTTTTTTGTCTTTTTGCCTTTTCTAGGGCCGCACCCGCAGCATATGGAGGTTCCCAGGCTAGGGGTCTAATAGGAGCTGTAGCTGCCCGCCTACACCACAGCCACAGCAACACCAGATTCGAGCCTCGTCTGCAACCTACACCACAGCTCACGGCAACACCAGATCCTTAACCCACTGAGCAAGGGACTGAACCTGCAACCTCATGGGTCCTAGTCGGATTCATTAACCACTAAGCCACGACGGAAAGTCCAACAGTACATTTTCTTGACAGCAATTATAAATAAAGAAGTGAATGAACTGATATGTTCTCAGGAGCTGTGATGTACATTTAATCAATGTGACTTTCCACCCCCCAAAACCCATTTATCAGCTTTAAATTATACTGATATTTATTTACAGTCCATACAAAGGAATACCTTATATATGATGCCTGTATAGACTACTGGTTTGTTGATTAAAAAGAACTTATACGAAATGATTGTATCTTAATTTGCTAAATGATTTGCTTTACATGTAGAATGGCTCATACTCTGTATCTGTAAAACATTAATATAAATAATTCCAACTCAAACATAAGATTATCATGAGCTGCTAACGGTTAAATTTTGGCCAAACATATAATAAGCACTTATTAAAAAATGACTATTGACTATTAGTGTTTATAGACATCAGTTATAATTTATAAAACTGAAAAATAATACCATGTTTAATTGTAAGGATTTTAAAATAAAATTCAAATTTATGGTATTTTGGTTTATTTGTTCTCTCAATGTGAGCATAATTTCAAGGCTTAAAATCTTTAACATATATTCCCACAAAGTACTACAGAGTCTAATTAGTTTTAGTCAGTATTAAGCAAAAGAGGAATTTTCTTAACTGATATTTCAGGGCAATTCTTATGTCTTGAAATGGCAAAGATATCTGGGTTTTATTCAAGTACAAATAAATGGCTTTGCAAGATTTTTATGTGACAGTAGTTGGAGCGCCAGATGAAACACTCTGATGTTGTGTTTCTAAGAAGCGTAAAAATAACACAGAAATCACACAAATAATGGGTAAACTCAAAATCATGAAATCTCTTCCACTGCTTTAAAATACACTACCATCCTCCCTAAATCCCGCATGTCCCATCTCCTCTTTCTTCTTCCTTTCATGGCAAAAGTTCTTTGAAGAGTGGTCTACATGTCTAATCAAAGTGTCCTTACCCTCTGTGTGCTTCCCATTGTTGCTGTAACAAAGTACTACAGATGTGGTGGCTTAAAACAAGACAAATATATGTTATGTGTTGTAATTATTAGAAGTGTGAGGTGGATGTCACTGGCTAAAACCAAGGTGTCAGCAGAGCTGCATGTATTCTGGAAGTTCTGGGGGAATCTGTTCCCCTGCCTCTTTCTAGCTTCAAGAGGCTGCCCACATTCCTCGGCTCACGGCCTCTTTCTCCATCATCTAAGCCAGGAGTGGTGGTTGAGTCACTTCTCACACTGCATCACTCTAACCTCTTCTGTAGTCTCATCTCCACCTGACCTTCCTCATTTGCCTTCTTCTTCCACTTTTATAGGTCCCTGTGCTCACACTGGGACCACCCAGATAATCCAGGACTATCTCCCTATTTCGAAGTCAGATGACTAACAATTTTAATTCCATCTGCAACCTTAATTTTCTTAATTTGTTTGTCGCATAACCTAACATGCTCACAAGTTCTGAGGATCAGAATTTCAGCATCTTTAGGTGGCTGCTACTATGCCTACCACAGCCTCTACTCAGTCCTGAACACACTGCAGTACAACTTCCACCTTTGTAATACAGGCACAGTCTAAGGTTTAAAACAACTTCATGATGCTAAAGTAAATAGATGCTGTCTCTTCTTGAAATATTCTCTCTTGGTTTGCAAAACACAGCTGAAAAGTTAAGAAACGTGAGGACTGCAAAGTATTCACTCACAGTGAGACTAGCAAAAGAACCATCCCTGTGGGTTCAGCCCCAAAGTGACTTCTCCCACATGGCTGGCTTAAAGCCATTTAATTTAGGGTGGTTTGTTATGCAGAAAAGGCTAGTGGATACATCAGTAACTTGTAGATCATGCTTGTAACCAACCAACTTGCTCAAGATCACACAGCTGCTAGGTCAAGATCACAATCCAGGTCCATCTGACTCTGGAATCTAAAGGCGTGCATGAGCTGACTTTGCTACACTGCATTCACATTCGCACGCACTGTCTTCAGGCTCCACAGATGCTGGGGGCAGCCCTGTGCCTGCAATGTTCATCCCTAGGCCCTCCTGTTGCTTCTCCAACTTCTTTTTTTCCTCTTGTTATATTTTAAAAGCCACTTCTCAGGAAGGTCTTTTCTAATAACCTAAGAATTGACTTAGGTCTTTTTACGAGTAAGCTCTGCATTTCCTTCCAACTACTTATTTCAAGGGTAATTACTGGTGTATGAATTTGTTTAATGTCCATTCCCCTTTTAGATTATAAGGCCCTGAGAACAAGAATCTTGTCTGGACTCTTGCAACTATTATCTGAGCACATGGCACATGGTAAACAGGCAAGAATTTGTAGCATGAATGAAGAGTTCTAGAATTGACAGTATCTTGATACAGTTCAACCACTGTATCAAGCAGGTCCATGTCCTCCAGGAAACCTATACAAGCAGCCTGAAGAATCTGAAGCCACGTGTTGCCTCTCAGATGAGCCATCATTTATTCTACTTTTAAGTCTTGCAAGGCTCCTGTGCCTCTAAGTGGCTCAATATTAGGCCCATGGACTGTGGGAAAAAGACTCCAAAGTCTTGAGTATAGTTTATGTCTAGAGAAACAAGTTAGAATGTGCAAGACTTCTACCAGAGGGCAGTAATTTGAGTACTGTGACACATTAACATGTCCTTTAGAAGATAATTTAAAATTGCACTCTTACAACGCCAGATTCCTTATTGTTCCCTTTTATAAAAAAAGATCTTTTTCTCCATTTTACCAGAAGGCTATTTCTTCAATTTAGTTCAGCCTTTTTTCATAGTAGGGGTATAACTTATGTCTCATTTTGAAGACACTTACCTACACAGATATTTAACAAGAGCAAGCAGATGTCATAAGGTGACCCCACCCTCAATCACATTTCCTTCTTGGATTTAGGATAACACGTGTGTTTGCGTGTCTGTCTGTCTGTCTCTGTGTGGGGGTAAGAAGATCTGTAGAAACTGGTGGAGGGAGAAGTAGCTTTTGGACAAGTAAATTTATTTTTTAAAACAATGAATTAATCTTAAGAACTTGAACTAAAGCTCTCTACAAAATTTCCAAGATCCTAGAAACTCCTAAGAAAAAATTATTAATACAGTTCTGACAATATCTCGTGGGGCTGTCATTCACAATACTGTACTGTGAAAGCTGCTAAGAGAGTAGATCTTAAAAGTTATCTTCACAAGAAAAAAAAACTGTACTGTGGGGTGATGGATCTTAACTTACTGTGGTAATAATTTCACAATATATACATTTATCAAAGCATTATGTTGGGTACTTTTAACATAATGTTATATGTCAATGACAACTCAATAAGATTAGAAAAAAATATGTAATAACCTATATGGAAAAGGGATCTAAAAAGGAACATATATACGTATAACTGATTTACTATGCTGTGCACCTGACACTAACACAACTAAACTCCAATAAAGTCAACTAAACTCCAATAAAGTCAACTAAACT
Source organism: Catagonus wagneri (assembly GCA_004024745.2). NCBI lineage: Eukaryota > Metazoa > Chordata > Mammalia > Artiodactyla > Tayassuidae > Catagonus > Catagonus wagneri. The sequence continues at coordinate 3,706,084 of PVHT021183632.1, forward strand.
CCAATATAATTTATTTTAACATATATATGTATATCTTATGAGATTAACATTAGGCAAATGGCATCTGCTTTCAATCAAAATTATTACTTTTGAAGAACAATAATTATTTACATTTCAAAATAAAAAAAAAAATTAGGTCTTCGAAGTCACCTATAAGCATCTGCAACAACTTTCTCCATTCATACTGTGGAGAAGCCACACTACGAGAGTATTAAGAGCACAGAACAAATTCACTTTGCTGAGAAGGAGCATAACATTGTTAGTTGGTAGAGGACAGTTCTAGCTGCTCAAGACCTCTGCACATCTGACTTGATTTAATGTTGAACCCATAGACCTCTCCGCTGCTTACAGTTGATGTGCTTCTATTAACAGATAGAGATATTGAGCCCCAGAAGCCTCAGAGTTATTACTGAAAATTAAAGAAACTACCTAATAGCACTATTTTCCATTGATAATGCAAAAGGATAACCATGAAAGGGATCTGGCCAGTTTTTTAAGGCTATGCCTTGTTTATACAACTTCATGCACATCAGCTGGTAAGGCAGGGATTAACTGAGTTAAATGGTGGGAAAATAAAAGATAAAGCTAAATCCTACATCTCCTGCTTTCAAAGAAAGATTCCCTGTTCTGCTTTCACTCTCCAAACACCTACTTGTGTTTGGTGATGCTCTCATTGACCCCTAGTCTTCTAGCCTTTTTATCTCAAAGTCTCTTAGTCAGAACCTCTCTGTTTCATACCTCTTCTTACGATGGCAGCTTCCGAAGAGCTGGCTGTCGTTATCCCCTATCTCCCCATGATTCAGGATCCATCCCCCACCAAGTCCTCTTTCTTGGTCTTATTTTTTTTCCTACGAATTTTTCTCTTCCTTCAGATACACCTCCCATACATCAATCCCACACATTCTGGTTCTCATCTCCACCTACTCTTCCTCCTCCAGGCCACCTAAATCTCTCAACTGCTCCTTTTTCTTGTCTTGTATCTCAAGGACCGTCTTAACGTGATGAACCACACACTTGAAACGAATTTCTTTTTAATGTCATGCCAGAGTCATCTCACATTTTTTTTCCTTCTGGTTTTTGCTCCTCATTCTAATAGCACTCCTTGTGAATGCATCCCAGTGCATCAGAATCATGATAAAGTTCCAACTAAGATATACCTATTTATCAGGGCTGTGAGTCAGTCATATTTGCTTTGAAGCATGGGAGCTCCTTCAGTTTCTGTTGTGCTATACACTGCAGACTGCAAGGATCATGAACCATTCTAATTGTTACCATCTCAGCAGGTAACCTCTCCTCTGCAATTTCTGAGATGAAATTAATACTGGAAAGTGAAACTTTAATGTTTTAAATACCTTTTAGCTCATGGTGAAAGGATGACTCATGACAGAACTGTCTGCAAGGCAGGGGTGGCATTCATTATTGAGAATGCTCCTTGGTACCACCTTTATAAATACCTCTATGATTTGCTTCTTTGGTGTCTTATGAATTCCACTGATTAATCTGGCACTTGATATAGTCATAGATCAGCTGGTGTTTTGACAAAATTACTACTAACAGAGATCAGAGAACACCAAAAGGAAAATTGTTTTTTATAGATTATTTTCTACATCGAATTCCTTCCCACTGACAGTTGAAATAAATACGAGTTTTAAAAGCAAGCAGGGGAGAGAGAGAGAGGGAGAGAGCTCAGATGAAAACATTTTTATATTTCTTGTAAACATGCAGAGGTACAGGAAAAATTATTACAAAGAGGTAAGCTCTCCGTATTATAAGATTTAGAACGGCTAACAAACACATAAAGAAGAAAACTTATCAGGTCTACATGATGCCATTAGAAACAAATTAAAACAAAGCCTAAAAAGGTATTAATGATATAGAATTAAAAGGGAAAAAATCAGAGATGTGACTTATAACAGATGGGTTTATTCTAGGGGTCAACAAATCACAGGCCAGACACCAAATCTAGTCCCTGCCCCTGGCCTCTGATTTAGAGGAGAGCAGAAACAATACAAATGGATAGGAGGCAATTACAAAGAAACAAAGCACACATCCTCAGTTCTGACAGAGAGCTATACTCCACATCTGGCAAATGTCAAAGGCAGGCATCTGTCAAGACAATACCAACATTATAAAAACCTTATAATTTGGAGAAGCCTGTGCCAAGCAAGCAAACTTGATCCCAAAGGAACAAGCCCAGTCAAGAAATCTCCAGTAAGCCATGAATCCAATTAGGAGCATGATGAGACCCAGACCTGAATCTCCACGTCTGCTCCCCAAACATCTTAAGAGGACAGCAAGAATGGCTATAAACCTCCACGACCTACTCCTTCAGCCCAACTTAGAGCCTAAGAAAACCCATACACACCAAACAGCATGCTATGAGCAGGTTAAGAAAGAACGGGGCAAGGCACAATCACCCATGGGAAGGTAGGAAAATGCAGTGAGAAAGCAAGAGATAAATGAATGTACAAAAATTAAGAGCTCTCAGCTAGAAGATGGGGCAGAAGAGAATGCTTCATTTACAACAGCCACAGATGATGGGATACCTAAGACTAACTGAAGAAAATGTGGGTAGGAGGAAAATGGTAAAACACTCTTGAAAGTGTTAGGATTTGATTTCAACATATGAGAAGACATACCATGTTCTTGAACAGGAATAACCAATACCATAAAAATGTCAATTCTCCCTAAATTATTTTTTACATTTAAAACAATTACCATAAAAAAAAAAACTAACAAGTTTTCCCCTCCAGACAGTATGAGAAAAAGAATGTATATATATGTATGACTGGGTCACTATGCTGTACAGTAGAAATTGACACAACACTGTAAACCAACTATACTCTAATAAAAATAAAATTAGAAAAATAGACAATTTGATTCTAAAGTTCTTGTTGAAAATAAGCAAACATGATGGGCTTCCAAATAGCTCTGAAAAATAACAGAAGTGAAAGATAAAGGGGGAAGGGGTCTAGCCTTACCAGGTATTAAAACATAATGTAAAACTCTGGTAAACCAAAATGGTATGATAATGATTCAACATAACAAAGAAGTTGGCCAATCATGAAACAAACCCAAACACATAGGAGAATTTAAAATATGAAAAAAAGCAGCACCTCAAGTCAGTGTAACCTTGGACTTTTTACTATACAGTGTTTAGAAAACTCCACGTGGATGTTCTTCATGCAAAAAATAAAACTGTACAAGTACTGAAACAAACACTGCTGAATTCCTTTATAACCTCAGCAGTTGAGGAGATCTTTCTAAACATGACTTAAAATTCATAAGCTATAAAGATTATTTTTAAATAAATACTACTATATATAAATTTAAATTTTTTTACATGGTTCTATCACAAATGATTAATCTCTCAGAGCTCCTAGAAAATCGGGAAGAAAAAACAGGCAAAAGGGACAAATACACAATTCTCAGAAAAAGATACATGACCTTTTAAACATATTAAAAGATATTTAACCATACTAAAAAATGCAACTTAACTCTACAGTGACACATCATTCCTCATCTCTGCAATGGCAAATATCCAGAAGTTTGAGGATTTGCTCAGCACTCTAATATAGTGCTGCTGGGAGTGTAAAATGGTATGCCCCTTTGGAAAGGTATATACAGGAAATTATAAAAATATGGATCAAGCAATCTCCCTACAGGAATCAAGGCTACAGTTTTTCCTAAGCAAATGGAAATGACATGTGCAAGTTGTACCCTGACTCAGCAAAATGAAAGACTGGAAACAACCCAAGGATCCAGTCATAGAGAACTGGTTAGGTATGCTATGGAATGGAGTTGGAGTACTAGGCAGGGATGAAAAAGAATGGGGAGGCTCTTTATGAACTGATACAGAGTAAACCCTAGGATACACTGTGAAGTGAAGAGAAGAGAAGTTAGAATGGTATGTGGAGCAGGCTACCTCTGGTTACAACTGATGACAGATGACTCCAAAACACAGCACAACTGGAGTCAGCTCTTCCACTTCTTACTTTGAATATTGACAATTAAAGGGACTAGATCTTGCCTTTCCATTAGACGCTATAGCTAGAGTAACCAAAAATTAAAGTGGATGAGAGAAAGCCATACTTTACGAGAGAAAGCCATACTTTACAGAAAACACTGACTAATAAATATAGAAAAAATGGCAAATTTAGAAAAATCACCATTTTGCAACTCATAATGAAACAGTTGATTTAAGCAAAGAACTATGAAGTGTTAAATGTTAAAACCATAAGGTGTCAAAACGTCACACAGATTTTATTTTCACTTCTAAGGAAAAAACATAACTATTATAAAGGAATCAGACTGTCATCTCTGTAATTTAGTCTTAGAGTTACGAACAACCAGATAATAGATTTCTCCTGATGTGATGTAATATGAAATATGCCACATCACCTATGGTGCATCCCAGCTAAAACACTTAATGTCAACCTATCAAGACTTTAGCTCTAAGTTCTCCAATGCCAGAATTCAGCAGAGGAATAAGCTAAAGACACTACAAAATACTTTTTCAGACCAATAAGCCATATAAAAAGGGAATGTTCCAGTTTAAGAAACTTCAGGGATGGAACAACCAAGTGAGTGTGTCTGGTTTGGGCAAATCAGCCATAAAGGATATTATGTGATAACAAGTGAGATGTGAATGCAAACTTGTGTGGTAGACGGCCACGAATTCTTCGTAGTCACGTTACTAAGAAGTGAAATCTACTTAGGATGTGGAGCAAAGGGAACCTTGTACACTTTTGATGGGACTATAAACTGGTGCAGCCACTATGGAAAACAGTATGGAGGTTCCTCAAAAAAACTAAAATAGAACTATCACATAGTCTAGCAACTCCACTTCTGAGTATTTACCCGAAGAAAACAAAAACACTGACTTGGAAAGATATGGGCACCCCCATGTTCACTGCAGCATAATTTACAAGAGGCAACATACGTTAACAACCCAAGTGTCCATCAACGAACGAATGACTGAATAAAGAAAACGTGGTGTGTGTATGCATATATGTATTTAAGATGGAACACCATTCAGCCATAAAGAAGAATGAAATCTTGCCATTTGCGACACAGCGGTGCACCGTGATGGCATTATGCTAAGTGAAATAAGTCACAGAGAAAGACAAATATCTACGATCTCACTTATAGGTGGATTCTAAAGCAAACCAACAAACCAAGCTCATGGACAGAGAATAGACCCGTGGTTGCCACAGGCAGGGGCCGGGGGGCTGGGCAAAATGGGTAAAGTAGGTCAAAAGACACAAACTTCCAGCTGTAAAATTAAAAAGTTATGGGGATGTAATGTACAGCACGGTGACTATAATGAATAATACTGGACTGCAAATTTGAAAATTGCTAGGAGGGCCAATCTTCAAAGATCTCATCCCAACAAAAAAAATTCTGTAACTATGTAGAGGGGTGTATGTTAGCTAGACTTCTGCAATATACACAAATATCAAATCATTATGTTGCACACCAGAAACTAATATAATGTTTTAAGTCAATTATACCTCAATTCAGACAATCTTTAAAAAAATGATGCAAAAAGAAGCGATGCCTATTTCTCTACTCATTAAACCTGGGCGGGTCTCGTGTTAGAAGTGAGACTGTGGGAACTGTAGAGCTGTCCTCAGAAGGCCTTGCAGCCTCTGCCTCTGCCTTCTTGACTGTCTTCATGAGCTGCCCTGAGACTTCCATGAAATGAAGAAGCCTGTCTACAACACCGGAGGATGAAAGGAAAAGAGTGGTTTCCCAGCCAGCAGCAGCACCAGCTTTCAGGTGAGTGAAACCATCTCAGTCCTTCAAGTCTGGCCATCTCACCAGCTGACCACCAGATGAGCAAGCCCAGGCTAAATCAGCAGAGATCTGCCCAGCCAACCCATAGAATCACGAGAAAATAAACCACTGTTTAAGCAATGAAATTTCAGAGTGATTTGTTATACAGCAATAAACATGTATCACTGGATACTAAATGAAATGAAAATTTATTAACCAGGAAAGGTAGACATCATTAACTGGGAAAAAAAAAAAAAAGCTAGTTACAAATCCTACATATAGGACAACATCACTTTGATAAAACATGCACGCATCCAGACACACAGAAAGATCTGGAAGGATAAAGAAAAACAGAGAGATATATGTATGAGAAACTCTGGGAAGTGAAAATATGGTTTTTTTCTTCTTATTTTCGTCTTTCTATATTTTCTACATACTTCCATATGCTTTCATAGCAGCAAAGCAGTTGTTAAAAATAGCCTGTTTTTAAAAAGGTCTATAGTATTAACTTATCAGACTAAGAGGTCAGCCGATCCCTGAAAAGTTTGACACGTAAATTCTTGTTTTTAACCGTTGATGGTACACAAAAACCAGATAAAAGGTAGTTAATAAACCTTTGAAGACAGTTATGGGCTGAAATCGTCTCCCGTGGATTCACATACTGAAGTCTCAATCCCCAATGCCTCAGAATGTGACTGCATTGGGGTCTAGGGCCGATTAATTTATTAAGTTCTTAAACATGAGGCTATTAAGGTGGGCTCTAATCCGAACTGACTGGTGTCATTATAAGAAGAGGAAATCTGAACTGAAAAAGCAACACCAGAGATGTGACTGCACAGAAGGACGACCACGTGAGCCATCGGCAAGCCGAGGAGAAAGACTTAGAACAGACCTTTTCCTCATGGCCTTCAGGGGGAAACCAGCCCTGCTGGTACCACAGTCTGAGGCTTCCAGGAGCCAGAACTGTTAGAAAAAAAAAAAAAAAAGGGAAAAAAGAAAGTTCTGCTGTTTCAGCCACTCAGTCTGTGACGTTTTGTTACGGCAGCCCTAGCAGCCCTAGCAGACCAGGACGGCATCTGGAGAACTGACTTGGTGTGCGCTCTGAGCACTGCCAACAAATAACCGAACGTGATTATTTATGTCTTAATAACAAAAACACAGTTCATAAAAGCATGTGCTAGATTTCTGAAAAGTTTTGTCTTTGAAAAGTCTAACGCCAACTGCAAACATGCACACAGCGAGCGACAGTGAACACATCTGAGCGGGGAGGGGGTGGAGGGCATGTCTAAACACACCGCCTCTCCCGGGATGGAGCGAATATGCTATCGAGTCTACTTTCTACTCTTGGGCTGGCACAGAGATAGGTGTTCTTGCCTGGGTTTGTATAGTTATGTGTTTGTGGGCCACTGACAAAAAGCAAAACCAATGGAGGACCAACAACACAAAAAGGCAACATTACCGAGGGCTACTGTTGTTTAATCAAATATACAATATTTCACTCATCTACTCTGAAGTTAAACTATTATTTACAAAAAATAATACACCGTTTACAATAAGCAATTTTTAAAAGACTGAGTACAGTTAGGGTCAGAGAACAGAAAGAAGAGAAAGAGGGAGAGAAAAGCTGTGGTGTGGTGGAACAGGTGCCAGGAGCCTGGGTTCTTACTGCTTCTGGCTGCACTAGTTGTATGACCTCAGGCATGTGATTTAACTTTTATGAGCTGGCTGACTGTAAAGAGAAGATGCTTGGACAAAAGAATCATTTCTCAGCTAGTCTTCATGGGCTCCCTGAAGCTTTCTTGGCAATTCTGGGAGGGACAGGACCAGAAATAAACTGTAGGCTTTGATGCCCTGCAGCTCACATTCGAGCAGCGCTACTCGTTTCCATTTGTTTTCCATTTCAGTGTTTGTGTTTTCACCTGATGGAAGGGTTCCGCTGCTAAAAATGTTGAAACCATTATGTTAAAATGCTTTGTCCCTACAACCTACTGGGTAAAAATACTGAAGGGATATGCACTTAAAAATCAGCTGAGCAGACATACACAGGAGGCAGAAAGAAGGGCTGGAACAACCGGCAGATGGGGACATTAGTGGGGAGCAGGGACTCTGACAGGACAGGCGAGGCTGTGGTCTGTGTATTTCAAAGATGAGGGCTGGCTGGCTGATGGCAAGCACTGCAAAATGAGCCTAACACGTAACTGCATTACTCAAAAGTGAATGCAGTTTTAAGCATCATTAATAAAAGTGTAATCTCCAAAATGAGAGCATTCAGTAACGTTGCCACATATATATACACAGTAAAAAACCTGTTTGTACCACCAATAGTCTGACCTGAGTTCCAACCTCATTCTTAAGCTCATCCCAGTTACGGGACCACAGGAAATGCAGTTTCTAGAACCTTCAACACATCTAGTGAGGGGACCCCGGTGGAGTCGTTGTAACACCCAGCATGGTGCTGGCATACTGAAGGCACTCAAGAAATAGCTCACAGTGCCCTGTGTGAAATTCTATCTCACCTAAGCCTCAGGATAGATCGATTAATAGGGGACGGTACTACATAAATGCAAATTCTCACAAGAATGGGACTAAAATTGCAACCAAAGAAATAGGATGGCAGAGTTTAACACCAGAAGCACTGCCATTTACTTCTAGTAGGAATGGAAAAATGGCACAACTTTTCTGCAAAGTAATCTGGGAGTATCCAGAGGACATTTCATCCGGAGGACATTTCAAAGTCCACAGGCAATGACCCAGGACTATCTGGCAAAGGAAGGGATTCAGAAAGCCTCTGTGGGTAGAATGGGAGTGATCAAAGGGTTGACTGATGAGAGGGTATCTCCATTAAACACAGGGTTTTCCCCAGAAAAGCAAAGCATCTCTACGAATAGTAATCCTTTCTTTCTTCTTTATTTTCCCCAAATACTGATCTCCATCAATATCCACTTGTTGTCCCAAACCTATACGTTCCTAAGAACTCCTAAAGCAGAAACTGTGGCCCACTTCACTTTTCAGGTCCTCACATTTGAATGGAAGATACCACCTCGATGACTCAAGTGTTTAAGACGAATAAAGGAGTGTGGAAGAGAAGAATTCCTTCAGGTTGTGACATCCCAAATCCAGGGCCATTTGTGACGTTCAAGGGAATGCCACCACAATGCGAAGAATAAAAGTCGAAAAGATTTCATTTCTTCTCAGACTGAAGTAGTCCGCCCTCTGAGTGCATTACAACTCAAGACCCATATTTGCATAAGAAGTCCAAAGTCTGACGACAACGGACACTTACCTAAAATGAGATGAAGTTTGGTTTCTGTCTGGAAAGCATAGTGCAGTGTCACCAAAAACGGCGACTGCCTGATGTGCTCCAGGACTTGTCGCTCTGTCCTTGTGTGCTCAGTGGTTTTGGCCTTTTGAACTATGGTTGCCTTTTTCAAAACTTTCATGGCATACAGCTTTCCAGCATCGTGACCACTTATTTTACGAACCAGAAATACCTTTCCATAAGCTGAGGATGAAAGGAAAAAAAAAAAGAGTTAAAAGGCTACACAGGCATTGTGGTAATTTAGTGCAAGCTGAAAACTTAACGCACAAAAGAAGATTCTTTGAATGGAAAAGTATCCTTACTGCTGTTTCCAATAGTTCTTTGATAGATTTCTTCAGTTTTATGCCTAATATATTTCTAGGTCTAACCTGCAGTTTTTACAGATCTAACAGCTGCTGACAAAGTTATGCTTTCACTCTTTTACTGTTATTCTCCCCTCAGTATTTTTAGCTGTAGGAAACTAGCTGTTATTATGGTCAATTAACCACAATCCAATTCTGGAACAACTAAGACATTTTAGACATCAGATAAAAAACCTCTAGGTTTTGCTGCTGTTGTAAACAAATGAAAACAGTTCTTAGCAAAGATCTCATATGCACATCTAAGTCAAGTACATCAAGTACCCCTCTCTACTCGTCTAAAAAGTCTAAAGCAGCTTAAGCTGACATTATATAAACAAGAGAGATCTTCAGATACAAAAGACACTAAATTGCAAAAAGCAATACCAACAGAAGCCCCTTTACATCTCTGGGCAGTAGTTCACGGGGCCACATTTTCCCTAAGAAAGGGCTTGAATCCAAGCAGGACCCTGTGGGCTTTCTGTGTCCCCCATTTCTCATTAGGGAATAAATTCAGCCTCCATGATCCTCCCTGAGTTCCAAAGGGCAAGTTCAAACAGGTGCTAATCAGGGAAGGGAGGAGATGCAGAGACCAGGGAGGAGCTATCAAGAAACAATAGTGCAGCTTTGGGGCAGGGTCCTGGTCTCTCCTCCTAGAGGAACATAGATAACCATATCTTTGAGCTCTTCTGCTGAACTAACCCGCCCCTCCACAAACGGAAGATGTTAATGAAGCATGCTTTATTCTGGAAAGCAGACCACCAGACCACTGAACACCAGCTTGGAAAACAATGCAAGCTTACCTCTACAGGGATCCTTATCTGCAGCTCTATTTTCAACTCCCCAAACTATAAAACCACCTCCTAATCCCTTCCAAAGGGGGCACAGTCTTTAAGGCACTGGCTTGCTGCCGGCCCCCTTTGCCTGGCAAAGCAATAAAGCTATCTTTTTCTCCTTCACCCAAAACTCTATCTCTGTGTTTCTATTAGGCAACAGAGGACAGGGGCCGAGTTTCAGCAACAAGCTCAGTTGGGCAAATCCTGTGTACAGTGCCACTCCCCAAGGTGAAGGCCCTGGGGTCATACGTCATATGGATACTGCGCACAGAGCAGGAATCTGTGCTTACTTCCCTAGAGAAAGGAGGCGAGAACAGGAAGAGGTGGGAGGAAGGAGGAGAGGAAGGCAGGCAAAAACACTGAGTGGGAAGGGGTAGGTCCCAATTCATCCGCACAAAGTATAAAGCCTCTTCCCTTTTCAAAAGGCAAACACCTGCTGGGATGGTTGAGCCCAGGCCCACTTCTGAAGTTAAGAGCTTGCACCAGACTGTTCTGGAGTTTGGCTAAGTCCTGATCCAGACCGCGGATTCCACAGACTCAGCCCACAGCCCAGTACTGAGCACACGGTTCTGTATTAATCCACCCCCTGGAAGAAGACAGCTTTAAGGGAAGGGCTCCTGGACCCTGCGTGTTACTCAGTTCAGTACTTCAGGAGGGAAATTAGTGCTGACATTTGATGCACAGTGGGTACGAGGTGATATTCCTGAGGAGGGAGAGTAGTAACACTTAGTAACTACTTGGCTAGGCAGGCTCTGTGCTCAACAAATTCCAGGTAGTGATTCACGGAATCCTCGGAACAGCCAATCAAGTTGGTACTTTTAGTAACGCCATTTTGCAGATGAGGAAACAGGTTCAGAACACTTTAGGAACTTGCCAGAAGACGTGGGTAAAAAGGTGTAGAACTGATTCAAATGCAAGCAGTGTGACTCCAGGGACCACACACTTAACCATAAATGATTTTTTTTTTTAAAGACAGATATTTCATGAATACGAGAAATTGGATGTTCTGGATTTTAATAAAATCAACCCCAAAAGCACAATGAGTACATTCTGGAATATAGAAAAAAATTCACAAAAGGTTTGTGTCTTATCTCACGATAAGTAAAACAATTACAGATTGAGATTTTAGGAAGGTGGAAGTGAACCAAAAAAAGAAAACGACAACTTTTAGAACCTAACAAATTAACCTAAAGCATAAAAATGAAAAAAAGTCAGTCTCTTCAGAAGCAGAGGAATGAAGCTAGGCAACATGCTAGTGAAGTGTATTGTACCCTCCCCAGAGTAAAGCACTATGTAAGCTCTGGAGAAAGTCAAGTCCTCTATGCTTGGGGGCCTTTTGTGTCCCCTGCAGTCAAGTGGCACCTGCCCTGAGTTCCTGTTCTCTGAGATTCCCATCTCCTTAGAAATTATGTCATCTGTCAAGCTTCTCCGACAAATTAAAATCTTTACAAAAGCACGCCCATGAGCTTCTTCCGAGTGTTCCTGTGTGTCTTTCAGCCTCGGTGCTGACCAGGTGGCAGACAGACCCACAGGGTGTGAGCAGCTAAGAGCTGAGTAATGTCGGGCACTTTAGACATAGATTAATTTATTCGATTCCTATACCACCCCATTGAGGAGGTGAGGAGAATGACCTCCACTTTACAGACAAAGAAACTGGAGCATAGAAGAGGCGGGTCGCTTGCCCAAGGTCATACCTGCCCATTTGGCCCGACTCCTGAGCCCACATTCAACTGCCTCCCTTAAGAGGATAATCTCATAGGCAAGTAAACAAGGAATCAGACATCAAACAGAAGTCAACACACAGGTGAGGTGTTGTAATGGTGGAATGGACACAGCACTATTACTTCTAAGAGGACAAGGGTTTGTAAAGTAGCCCATTTTATTGATGGGGGATCTAAGTATTAATGTTCCTTACCTTGAGCAGGAATAGGACTTTCCATTAACATTCACCTGTCAGCCCTTCTATACCTTCTGGACTTACAAAAAAGAATAATTTAAAAATATTTTAAAATATCATCAATGTCATCTCATCTAAGCAAAATTTTTTGTCCTTATTCCTTAAACCAATCTAAAAGTAAATGACTTTAGGGAGTTCCCATTGTGGCTCAGTGGGTTAAGAACATGACACAATGTCCGTGAGGATGCACGTTCAATTCCTGACCTTGGCCAGTGGGCGAAGGATCTGGTGTTGCTGCAAGCTGCAGTGTAGGTCATGGATATGGCTCAGATCCTACATTGCTGTGGCTGTGGTGTAAGCCTGCAGCGGCAGCTCTGATTCAACCCCTAGGCCAGGAACTTCCCTATGCCACAGGTGCAGCAGCAAAAAGAAAATAAATAAATAAGTAAAAGTAAATGACTTTAAAACCTTGTATCACTAGAAGCTTCCCTTGATGTGCTCTGATTTTGTGAATACTTTTTTCTTTGACTCTTTTCCCTGTTACTTTAAAAAATGTCATATTTTACCCCAAATAAAAGTGAGGGAACATAAGATGTTAATGTATGTGGTCAAATAATATAAAATCTTCCTTACTTGCCATGTTACATACTGTTTGGTCAAATAATAAAATCATCCTCCTTGCCGTCTGATGATATCCGGAAGTCTTCCAATAATATAAGCTAAAGACTACCCACCCTGCCCTTACCATTATTTTTAACTATCAGGTAAATGTCAGGGGATAAAGAATGATGACGCTCACAAATCTTTTGTTTTTACTTTTATAACTGCAATGATTAACCCAAGCCACAATACTTCTACCACATGGTAAGTGCCAAGAGATGCTTATGTCAATAAAATTCAAGGAGTGCCTTACAACGTTCCAAACAAGTCTTTCAGACAAACAGGATCTTGCTTACGAGTGGGCTGCTTAACGAAAACAGAATTGCCTCTAAATAGTCTTGTTTTTTGAAGCACCCATAAGGCTGCTTATTACACTGCAAAGGCGGAAGAAAACACATTTACCGTGGCCAAGACCTTGATGGAGCCACCTTCCCTGACTGAGCTGCTTTGCAGATTAGTGTAGAAGGAGAAAGTAAGGTAGTCCTTCTATTGAATAGCACCATCCAATCCAGAACCGCCTATGTGTTTCCAGTATTTTAAGAGGGGCCACTGAAACTGAACTTGGTGGCAATTTTCTTTCCTCTTAGTTTGCAATGAGATGAATGATTGACTGCCCTGTAGTGAAGGCAATTCCTGACTTTCATCCACTATGTAAGCTGATGTTAAAGAATTTCTATTTTCAAAGCATCTTTTGGAAACTGCAAAAGCTACCAATGGTGAAAATTCTTTTGGCCAAAAGAGGCAAACCATATTCCTTCTTGCTCAGATGGAGCCCCTAAAATGGATATTTAGCAACACATCTGGGTCTGCTGCTTGGGTAAAAAGACTAATAAGTTTCATGCGTCATGCTTCAGCATGACCCTCATTTCTGCATCAACATGCAATCGCTTCAGATGCACTCCTGGTGAAGTTCACAGAAGCCTTGTGCACTGCTCTGAAGCTTATCAATTTCTTCAGAGCCACGGCCTTTCCAAGATACTCTGTTAAGAAATGTCAGCAAAAGAGGACATGGAGTGTACTGGTTTTCTGGAGGACATGTCTAGCAGCCCTGGATGAGACCTGAGGTAGAAGTCCTACTTATTTTGAGACTGAGGGAAAGTAAACTCTAAAAATAAGTAACAAGAAGGATTCATTCCTGGTTTAGCGTGACAAACATCTGTGACCATATGAATAAGGTAAATCTTTCAATTTAAGGCCCTACAGACACTGCTTTGGATGCTGCCAAAGACCTGTGTGCTCATATGGCCAAGCTTCTATTCCTGAAGACAGAACTGGATCAAGACAAATACGTAGGCTTCTCCAAGGCTGAAGGAAGAATTCCACAGGGTGAGGCAAAAACTACAGATATCTTATAAAAGTCACTTCCATTCAAACTGAAATGTGGTCTTATAATCCTGTTCTACCTGATGCAGACAGCACAATGTTGACAAACTTTGTTGACAGTGATCTCAATGATAATGAAGGAAATAATGTAAAATGAACCAAATGCAGTGTCAAGGGGAAAGATGGGTCTTTAGGAAAAGAAACTCCTTGGACTAGGTCTCAGTTTGCTTTTCCACAGGTGTAATTTTTATTCCATTGGCCACAATTATCATTATGAATTGGGTTTTTAGCACTTGCTGTCACAATAAAGAAAAATTAAAATGGACGGACAGGTTTAAAACAAGATGACATTCATACCGCCACGTCAAAAGCCACCGAACAATTTTGACTACTTTTTCAAGCTAAAGAAAAGCAGCCTTCTTGCTGAAAGTTATTTTGAGCATAATTAAACTCATCTTTTTATTCCATTTGTAAAATCGGAATTCATTAAAAATGTTTAGAAAGTAGCCTTTAATCTTTGCATTAAAATGACGAGAGTAATTTGTTTAAAAATATTTTTTACAGTCTGTAAAAGCAATCAAATTTCAATGCCATATAATTAAAAGCAAGTAAAATCTGTATTATATTTACATGTATTATCTTGGAGAAAAAGGTTAAGAACTAGAAAGTCTCTGGGTTTAATTCCTTCAGCGGAGCACTCACTCAGGACACGCAGCTCCCTCTAGGATCTGAATGTTCAACTACTGTGGGATCACTGTTTTCTGCCACTCAAACTATTATCAATGCTGCTTAAAACTGTGTACATTTTACACACTGCTGACCAGCCATGCCACACTTTAGGTTCAAACCAAACTTGTGGTGTGAACTATTGTACTTAAATGACTGCTTAAAACAACCATGGCAGAAACTCTCTTGATGACTTCCACCAACTGGTACTCCCCTTCTATAAAATACAGCGCTGCATGCTGATGCCCATAACCAGCTCCCCTGTGCACTGCTGTCCCCATACAGTTCAGCTTTCTGCTTCACACAGCCTCTTACACTGCCTTACTTGTATGTGCCTGGAGTATACGTTATTCTTATATAATTTAACCATACATTACATAAACCACTGAAATGTAAATGTGAAAGGAGCAAAATGAGGTTGAAAGCTTTGGCAGAACTAGATAAAGGCAAGAAACTTAACAACAAAAAAGAAATGCTGAAGAATTAGGTGTGGGTGAAACAACTATAAAAGGCTAGGGGAAAAACTGTGACACTCTAAAGGATTTTACATTCAGATCGCTTCAGATGTGTCTGGTTCTTACTCCACTGTAAAGGATTGGAAACTTAATTCTAGATGATACATTACAGGCGTGGTTTTATGCAAAACAAACCACCGATTAAGAACCCACTCTCGAAGAGTCTTGTGCTGACAAGCAAAGGCTGGAAAGTGAAGACATGTTTATCCATGTTAACTGAAAAGTAATACATTCAAAGTACATATTTATATATCCTTTAAAAGTGATTTTCTACTTTAACCAACTTTGTTTTTGATTAACCACAGGCACCAATCTTGTCATATAAGAGAGAGTCCACTAACTAAATGAATTCCAATGCTGCTGGAATTCATTCTTTGCTCACCCTTCCAGAATACTGAAATCTTGGTAAAGGGTGACCTGCCATCAACCATACCAGCCATGCCTCCCAGCTTGCTTTCATTCTCAGTCTGGTAAACATACCTTTGGGGTTGTCATCTAAACTGTTGATAAAACTATAAACCTTGTGGCTCAAAACACTTGATTTCCCATTACTCTTAAGAAAATGAGAATACTTACTATAACCTAAATTATCTGGCTTCTACCCACCTCTTTCCAACTTCCCACCATCTCGTTTACTCACTCGTTCAGACACAGTCTTTCCTGACTTCCCAGACTAGTACAGTTCCTCTAACTCTATACTCTCATAACACCACGCATGTCCTGTCATAGAAATTGTCGGAAACACAAGTTTTCACTTATTTGTGTGATTGCTTTATTGTGTAGCTTTCACCAGACTATAATTTCCACAAAACCATGGACTATGTCTGGTTTTACTCACTTTGTATCATCAGCAAATCATTCCAGAGCTGGCACACCGTGGAAACTCAAATAGCATTGAGTGCATGAGAAGAAAAGAACATGCTAGCAAACACAGAAAGAGCTCTGTAGCATATAGCCAAGTGCCCTCTTCTCAGCTGATGGTTCTGATCTAAGGTTGAAGGTGGGTCTTTGGAAAAGAAACTCACAGAGTTCTCGTTGTGGCTCAGAGGTAATGAACCCAATTAGTATCCATGAGGATATGGGTTTGATACCTGGCCCCACTCAGTGGGCTAAGGATCCAGCATTGCCACAAGCTGTGGTGTAGATCACAGACATGGCTCAGACCCGGAGTTGCTGTGGCTGTGGTGCAGGCTGGCAGCTGCAGCTTTCATTTGACCCCTAGCCTGGGAACTTCCATATGCTGTGGGTGTGGCCCTAAAAAGAAAACAAAACAAAGCAAAAAAAGAAGGCACAGTAAGAATATGAAGGAATTTCTATATGCGGCAGATGTGGAAGAAGAGGAGGAGGAAGAAGAAGGGGAAGGAAGAAGAGAAGGAGGAAAAAGAAACTCACAATTCAGATCCAGAGAACAGAGCTAGAGCTAGCTGACTCTTTCCCTCTGGAGAAGGAACAGTGAATGGGCTTTCACTTTTAAGTTGGGTATTAAATGATTCCTGACAACATGCACAGTGAAAAATGAGCTCAGGAAACTCAACTGACTGCCATCACTGCAGAAAAGGAAGATATATATATATTGCTTTTCAGAGCTGCCCTACGGCACGTGATATATATATATATTGCTTTTCAGAGCTGCCCTACGGCACGTGGAAGTTCCCAGGCAAGGGGTCAAACGGGAGCTACAGTTGCCAGTTTACACCACAGCCACAGCAATGCAGGGATCTGAGCTGCATCTGCGACCTACACTGTAACTTTAACACACTGAGCAAGACCAGGGATTGAACCCACTAGCCGGATTCGTTTCCGCTGTGCCACAACGGGAACTCCCAAAAAGGAAGATATCTTAACATCTATAAGTGGCCGCTGCTTTGTAACCTGCCACAACTACGTGAGAACTGATTACAATGCCTGCCCTCCTCCCTTTGTCCTATGTAATTTAATTTGAGGAAAGAGTTCGATTTTTCCACATGTGACATGTCCAGGGCACTGAGAGTCAATCCACCTGCCTTCCCCTCCGTCTTCCCCTGTACATGTCACTCGCCCACTTCAGCAATGTCACAAATGGAACCAAGCAACTCTCTTAGAATGCTAAAGCTCACCGGTCCTGCTCGTGGGAACTGGCATCCTTGTTAACAGGCCAGCCACACGGACGTGATAAGTACCGCGACCATAGTATGTATCAAGCCCCAGTAAGACCGCCATCACCAAACAGATGCTCAGGAAGAGCAGCTTCATTTCACTGTTACTGCAGCACAATCGGTGCACAAAAGGCAAACATGGGGTTCAGCAGTGAAATGGACTGACTGTAATCGGCACCCTTAAAGACTCATCTGAAATAGCTGATTAGACCTCAGAATTGAAAAGAAATATCACTGCTCGTCCCAGCAGTTTTCTAAAGTCTACTCTATGTTTCAAAAGAAAGCATCTCCCTTGGGCCACAGCAGTAACTTAAGTTCCACCCAGAAACATACTTCAATAAATTGAGGTTTACTCCTCTGGGCACCACTTTTTAAAGAGACTACATCAAATAAGATTTTGTTTTTTTTAAGAGTATCTCCATATCTTTGTCAAAGATGCTAGTCTCCTGACATTATTTACTGACCGTGATTAAAAAGCGCCATGTGATAACTTCAGCACCTGTTAGAAGTCTCCCTAGACCAATTTTTTCCAAACTGTGGGCGAAGACTCATTAGTGGATGATGACATCAATTTAGTGGGTCTGAACAGCCTTTTAGAACTTAAAATCTGAAAAGGAACTGAATATACTAAAAGCGTTTCACAAAACTCCTGTTTCCTCTTTATATACATGCACATGTGTGGGTATGAGTGAATGTAAACAAATCCAAGTGCACGAGAGAGAAAGAGCAGCACAGAACAATGGTTAGGAACAGACCGCTGCTTGACTGCATGGCTCTGAATCCTAGATGTGCTGTTTAGTAACTGTGCAACCTTGGGCAAAACGGTTAACACAGCTGTGTCGCAGCTTCCTCAGTAGGGACGGCAATAATTCTTATATCATATGGTCTGGGGCTTAAATTAACATAAGGATCTTGAACAGGGCATGGCAGACAACAAACATTATATAACCGTTAGTGGAGAAAAGTATGTGTGTGTGTGTCTCCATGTCTATACACATACATAAATACATACTGACCTGCAATACAAAAATGTACCTATTTTATCCTATAGGTAAGAGTCAAAAAAGCTTGAAAGCCACTGCTCTAGATGAATTTATATGCCTTTCCTTTAAAAAAATTACAAATTATGTAGGCCAAAGAATTTTCCCTTTACACATACCTCTTGGTAGCCTCAGAGTGAAATATAAGACTCATTTACAATGGCTGTCTCGAGCCCAGATGTCTAAAATATCTATTTCACTTCCCTGCTATCTGGCTTTTGCTCTGTTTTCATTTGTTTGGGTTTTTTTTTTTTTAGGTTCCCTATTTTTTTTTCTGTCTTTGAAATTGCCCTTAAATCTCTTTTAGAAAATAGAAAATTTTCAAATTTGAAGATTTAAAATAAAATACACTTGATTTTACATATTTATCAAACCAAAGCACTGATTCCTAAATTCCTTTACGTGATATCTTAATTGCACACTAAATTCCAAATATTAAAAAAATACATATTTATAAAACCAATTATTTCCACATAACTAAAATAAAAGGGGAGAAACCGAGCCATTTAAGCAACCATTTTTAAAAGTTAGCCACTGTTGATAGGATTTGCAAAATCAAAAAAAAAGTCTAAGATTAATGAGGTAGACTGATTAAAATAGATCATTTTACAAGGAAAAGCTATGGACTCAAAACACGCTTGATTAAATAAACAGATACTGAAGGCAAACAAGAGACACAGTAAAAGCACATGAAATCATAGACAGTAATTTTTATTAAAGAGACAGGCCATTTGTTCTAGGCATAAACATTTATATCCTCTCTAGAAGATATAAAACAAAGAGGATCTACAAGAGGCTTAATAAAAGTGCCAGCATTCTAGATTTAATCCAATTTTAGTCTGTAAAATAACCAGGGCCATTTAACTCATTTGTTTAACTACTTTAAATGGTCAAAAACAGGTAGACAGCTGAACTAGGACCACAAACCAGTACAATTTAACATGGATGGTGATAGCTTCTAAAAAAAAAAAAGGAATTAATATATAAAAAGATTGAAATAACAAACAGCTACAGGAAGGACTCTCTACAGATTCCATTTATGCATACTATATTTGTTTGAATAATTAAAGACTAACTGTATTATCTTCTAGTTCAACACTTCAAAAAATTTTATTATAGTTGATTTACAATGTTGTGTTAATTTCTGCTGCACAGCAAAGTGATTCAGTTATACATATATATTCATTTCATATTCTTTTCCATTACAGTTTATCACAGGATATTAAATATAGTTCCTTATGGTATACAGTAGGACTTTATTGTTTACCCATCCTATGTATAATCTTTGCATTTGCATCCTTCCCTCTCCCACATCCGCTCTCCCCGGCAGCCACAATTCTGTTTCTATATTTGTGAGTCTGTTTCTTTTTCATAGATGTGTTTATTTGTGTCATATTTTGGATTCCACATATAAGTGATATCATATGGTATTTGTCTTTCTCTTTGTAATATGCAATCTCTAGAAAGCTATGAGAAATCTCATAGCTTTCTGATATGCAATCTCTAGAAATTATCTAGTATGATAATCTCTAGGGCCATCCATGTTGCTGCAAATGGCATTATTTTATTCTATTTTATTGCTGGGTAGTATTCCTGTGTGTGTGTGTGTGGTGTGCATCGCATCTTCTTTATCCAGTCATCTGTCAATGGACATTTAGGTTGTTTCCACGTCTTGGCTATTATGAACAGTGCTGCTATGAACATAATAGGGATACATATGAATTAGAACTTTTCATTTTAGAGAAAGCACTAAAACACCACATGCATTAAGCCAGTTAATAACTGCTTGTGTGTATGTGGCTGTGGCCAATTCCTGACTAACTCCATATGCATGACGTTTGTAACCCACAAGGCATTTCTTACCCCTTGTCCCAAATGACTTGAGAACCAAATACTGTGGTCCAGCAGGAAAGAAGAAAAAGCTGCCAAGGAAACCATGTTCTACTGTGAGGTCTAGACTCGAATTGACTACCCATGGAATGTGATTACCAGAGGATTTTACTAAAAGGAAAATACAGGAAAACAAGGAAATTCATGAATAATTCTCTGATTATATGTCAAAAAACAAGCTTTTTGGGACAAAAGGTTTGCCTCCTGACCTTTGCACCAAAACTTCCCAGGGTTTAGGTTGAATCTAGACCCCAGCTTAGACCACAGGTTGCTTAGGCTCTTCTTCCTCTGCCTTGCTACTCTCTCCCTCCACTCTCTTCTTGATTTATTTCCTGCAATAAATAAAGTACACCCAAATTCTTGTCCCAGGATGTTTTGCTTCTAGCAAACATGACCTACGACATTATTAGTAATAAGTCAAATTATATTTACACTAGAGGGACAATGTCAACCAACATCTTCAAATGGAATTATCTTTGGATTGTGGTCTAAAACATCACAAACATTTAACCTCTAAGATTTCCTTAAACACTGTAGGTTTACACTGAAGCATACGGTATAGTGGGTACACAACAGATGCAAAACTCTAAACATTTTTGAATGACGATTTTGACAATTTAATGAATACATGCTTTTAACGTACTATTTTAATAGGGATACTTTCCAAACACCTAAGAGAATTACATGACAAATGATGACTAAGTCATCATACTTTTTAAAAAATCTTTACATAACTCAACCAATTTTTATTCCCCTTCATTCCTATTGCCAAAAAGCACCTGTGTCTTTAAGTTGCCTATTGCAATTCTTAGCCCCAGCTAGTTGCAAATAAACCAGGAGAAAAAGAAATGTGTCGTATTTTATAAATGAGATGATTCTGAAAAGTCTGCAATAAAAAAAGAAAGAAAAAAACATATATACACATCTATATTTAAAAAGGCTAGGAGTTTGGGGTTAGTAGATGCAAACAATTACATCTGGAGTGGATAAGCAATGAGATCCTGATACCTAGTCACTTGTGATGGAACATGATGGAGGATAATGTGAGAAAAAGAATGTATATGTATATATGTATGACTGGGTCACTTTGCTGTACAGCAGAAATTGACAGAACACTGTAAACCAACTATAATAGAAAAAATAAAAGGCCGTCCTGTTGGGGATAATTTTCATAGAGTCTGGGTCCGATGGACAAAGAACTATCCAGGTTAACATTTCGAGGATGGTACTCAAGGCCAACGTTAAAAACCCAACAACAGTCTTTCCACTTGATAGTATTTCCACAGAACAGCTTGCAAGATCTGCTGTTGACTACATGACCCTACCCAGCAAAAAGAAAAAAAAAGAAAAAGTCACATGATAAGGAAAAAGTAACCTTCTTATGAGGGCACCGGGGTCTGAGGAAGGCATAAATGGTTGCTGATCATTAGACATTATCAGAGTCAAGGCGTTTTGCATTTCTGTACTCCGCCAGCACTCATTTGAAAATTTCATAAGCCCAGAAATAAACATTAAATGAAGATCATATTGTTCAATTTGCAAGTCTGTAAGTCATATATCTTTTTTTAATGCTTACTACTTTCCCCAGTACCCAATATAGTACTTGCTTCTTAATAAATACATGTGACTGAATGAATCCCAAAAGCAATGGGAATGAACTGAAAGGTTTTATTTATTTTTAATTTTAAATATGTTTATTGGAAACCTGTAGCACACTGTTTTTTTTGGGGGGGGGAGTGCTGCAACAGGGAGAGAGAAAGAGAAATGGAAGCAAAATAATGCTCAATTAGATCAAGGGAAGGCAAAAAAAGGAATAGTACAAATCAAAACAGCTATAAACAGGGTACTTAATTGGCTTTACAATGTTGTGTTAATTTCAGGTGTATACCAAAGTGACTCAGTTATATACATACATTCTTTTTCAGATCTTTTCCCCTTTTTCAGATCCTTTCCCCATATAGGTTGTTACAGAATATTAGCAGAGTTACCTGTGCTAAGTTTTAAATAGAGAAGTGATATGATCAAATTTGCGCTCAAGAAAGATCTCTCTTGCTGCATTGTGGAGAACAGATTAAGAAGGAATAGCCTGAAACCTGGAAGATATTTTGGTGGTCATATGCCTTTATTTTACTGCTGGACATATTTTAGGCTTTACAATAAAACACTTATTAAGAAATGAGTCTTACTTGCTTATGTATCAAGCTAATCTGAGACACTGGTAAGGCCATTATATGAGATCTTTTAGAAGCCAGGCTTCCTCCCCTTGCAGACAGATAAATAGCTAAGGTTTATACAGCACTTACTACGTGTCAGGCAATCTAAATGTTTTATTACTCATGCATATTTTAGCATAAGATTATTAATCTAACATACGTAAGGCTGTTCAGAACCTAAAATGTTTTAATAGTTGAGAAGAAAACAAAGAATAAGAAAGAAATACAATGTTTTCATTTGACATTTTGACATTTTTCACATTTTGACATTCGTATTGAGGTCCCATTGCTGGTACAACAACACTGAGATATATATTACTAACTTAGGCCAACAGGGACTTACAGAGTTCATGTGATTTACTCAAGGAATATAAGTGAACAATGACAATGTCAAGATTCAAACTTTAGTCTTCTAAGCCATGTTCGATATCCAAGTACTTCACAGCTGTCAAAGCACCAAAATTAGAAGAGCAAATCCATTCAGCTGCACTCTTTACAGTTATGTGGCAAAATTTATCTTATGACAAAAAGATCTCTGAAGTACAGATCAAGGGTGATGAATTAAAAAAAATACCAAGAGAATGCATGCTCCACCTCATGAGGCATCAAAACTACTAATAACACACACAGTGGGTAGGTCTGAAAATTTTCTTCTAATCTTGGAGAGATGTCTCAAGGAAGCAAAATGGTCAAAAGGAAGGCAGCAGAGAAGGTAAGGAGTGACATAAAAAAGAATCCTTACTCCCAGAAACAATCCATATTTTCATTATGAAACAAAGTAATTCTTAAAAGATAAATGAAAAATATTTCCTGAACTTGGGAAGATAAAGCTCAAGAACAATGCTAGGGACAAAAGCATCAACTCTACACTTGCTATACTGTTATTATACCTCATATTGCTCTGGGCTATGGAAAGGAAGTAGTCTGGAAGCACATATAAGGATGATCTTAAGAGCTCAAAGTCAAGAAGAAAAACAGCAGATATGAAGAAAAATTCAGAGAACCACCAACTGCCATGCTCTCCACCAAGGACTTTCAGGGCTATAATTCAGAGAATAAAGCAATTGGGCAGGATTTGGACAGACAGAAAAGGCGAGGAGCACTAAGGTGGGGAGACAAGATAAGGCAGGGCCTTACAGAATGGGAAAGTACACATAATTGTAGGGGAGTGAAAGAAGATCAACCAGACTAGAAAGTAGGTGAAATACTGGGCCAGTTGGAGAAGACAGGAGAAAACAGAGCTAAGCCTGAAAGCAAGGCAAGAATTTAGACTTGAATAATGAACTATAATAAAAGGCACTATAAGTTCTCAAACCAGAGAATAGCACAATAATGTTGAATTTTAATGAGGCTGAATATTAATTATAACAGAATATGTATAAAAAGCATAAAATGGAAGACACAATTTTCAAAAAGACAGACCACTAAAAAAAATCCTAACAACAATTCACACATAAGGTAATATAAGCCATGGCACTAGGAAAAGAAAAGCTAAGTCTGACAGTCATTCTGAAAGAAAAATTATAGGATTTTGTGAGAAGCAGGAAAATAAAAAAGTAAAAATAGAGTCAAAAATTATTTCCAAGTTTCTAGCTTAGGAAATTGATCAAGAGATTAGCAATAGATCAAAAGAAACAAGACAGCTGAAAAGAGAAACTGATACTCTAAGTGAAAGAATTTTTTCATGAATATTACATGTATTAAGTAGAAGATCAAAAAGTAAATCTTTTCATCAACATATACGCATAAATGAATCACTGTGCTGTACAGGAGAAATTGGCTCAACTCTGTAAATCAACTATACTTGAATAAAATATTTTTTTTTTAAAAAGTAAACCTTTCAGAGGCCAGTATTCCATAAGGTCCCAAGAAACTGGATGAAGAGCATTTTTCCAAGTTCAAAATATATAAAAATTAATTCATCAGAAGAGTTCTCATTTCACTTCCAAAGAAAACCTGACATGACACATGAAGACATCTGATGAGGCTTTTCTATTATACTAAGTAGTTCTGGGGAAAAAATTATCTTAAAAAGGTAATGAAACTGAAAAGATTAGTGGTGAAATTTTTGAATAAAAATTGAGATTGTATTATATTCATAATAAAAGTTTCCACCTACTCCATTTAGTCATCAAAACTACTTAAATACAGGAATACCTACAATAATATTTCTTAGTTATTCTGCTGTCTCATAAGAGCAGGATACTGACAAAAAGGAAAAGCAGTATCAATGGCTAATAACAGACCAGTTACAAAAAGAAGCATGAAATGGAAATGCAAGTAAAGCATTACTGATCAACTTTTTTCTCTTAAACATCTGCCTATGATCAAACCACTCAAAGAGTTGAGGTAAATAATGAGACAAAGTGTTAAATATGTTGAAGGAAGATACACACAAGGTTTGTTTTATAAATTTGAGATTAAGTTTTTAAAAATACTTAAATGAAATTTTTTTCAGCTGGCCTATAATTTTTCTTCCTCACACTCTTTTTGTGTGTTTTTGGAATCAAGATTATACTAACCTTATACAATGAGTTGGAGGAAATCCACTTTTTCTGTTCTCTAAAAATTTGTGAAAGATTAGAAATATCTATGCCTTGAATGTGTGGCAGAACTCATTTTTAAAACCATACCAAGTGTTATCCTAGCAGGAAGATTTTTACTTACTGACCAACTCCTTTGATGATTATAGGACTCTTCAGATTTTCTATTCTTTCTTTAATCAATTTGGTTTTTTACATATTTCAAGTTTTGTGTGCATATCTCCTCACAACACTAAATTCCTGTCACTTCCCAAATTAGATGCTATTTTTCTTCAATAATTCACTTTTCTTGTTTTAACCCTACAAAGTAGACATACTGACTATAGTTTTAAGTCAATATTGTTTAGATTTTCTTTAGTCACCAATATTGTTTGCATTTCAGAAACTCTCGTGAGATCTCTTACCTTCTCCCTAAAATTACATCCTGTAAAAATTCTTTTAGTGAGGATGTACTGATGGAAAACACACTTAGCTTTTGTATGTCTGAAAATACCTATTTTGCCCTAACTTCTGGAAAACAGTTTTGCTGGGTATATAAGTCTAAATTGATAGTTTTTTCTCTGGGCATTTTGTAGATATTCTTCTATTCTGCTATGGCATTCATAGTTGCCATTGAAAAGTCACTTGTTAATCTACAAATTTTCCTCTATAAATAAGCCTTTTCTCTCTGGCTATTCTTCGGGTATTTCTCTGTTTCTGGGGTTTATCAGTTTCTCTGAGGTATCTATGAAAGAATTTCTGTATACTTGTCTGCTTGTGATTTGCACTGTTTGCTAAATCCGCAAATACATATGTTTAATCCTAGAAAATTCTCAGATACTATCTGTTTAGATAGTACCTCTCCCAACTCTATTGGCTCCTTCTGGGATTCTGGCTAGACTAATTTATATCCTGATAAGACCAGGTATGCAGTTGGCAGGTTCAGTGCAAAATGAGAATGTGGGGGTGCCTTACTCAGAACTATAGAATTTCAGAACAGTGAAAGCAGAGCATTAAACCAAATGTGGGGTTCTTCTGAGTTCACCCAAGGGGCCCTGATTTTAGAGCAGCAAGAACAGTGATAGAAAAAAATTCAGAAGACAGGGGAAGTATAAAGCTGAGAATCAAGATTATAAAATCATCTAAAATCTTACCACCCAGGGACAGCCACTATTATCATTCTGGCACGTAGGTCAGAGATTTTTTTTAATGTATTTACATGTAGTACTTAATTCACAGAATTTTTATATGATGGAAATGCCATATTTTACATTCCCTTCTATAGTATTTCTTAAAATGTATTACATTATGGAGAACTTTCAAATATGTTAGCAAATTCAAATCATTTCAAACCTACTGTAAAGATAACAGAACACAGAGATCCATGTTCTTTTAACCGAATTCATATTGTTAGGTTTCTGAAGAGTCTTGAGGTTTTCATTATTAAAAATGATGAGCATGAACTGTCAATAAAGCTGAACGAGGACTGAATGAATCAATCAGTATAAAGCTCTTCACAAAGTACTTCGCAAGTAATGAGCTCTCCATAAGTGCTAGTGATTTTAAAATATCAGTCCTGCGTAAAAACTGAACTAATTTACATCCCCAACAGCAGGGTAAGAGAATGGTTTTTCTAAATCCTTGACAATTCTTTCCAATTTTTGTCTTTAGTATTTCCTCTATGAATAGTTTGTTCATTTTCTTTGATAGTTTTTCCCATTATATTCCTCACGCTGTTTAAATTTTAACTGATTTCTGTATTGGGATATCAATCTTTTGTCATACAGGTATTAAGTACTTTTCTCCTTAAAAAAAAGAAAAAAAATTAACTTGAGACTTACCTCCAGTTCCTAGGACCTTCAGGAGCTCAAAATTTTCAATCCCCACTTTCTCTGCATGTCCTGTTAAATTAGCTACAAAAGAAAGAGAAAAAAATAAATAATTAAGGTAATCAGCAATAGGAAGGAGCCCACAGGGGCTTTTGAGTTACCAGCAATGTTTTGTTCTTGACTTGGGTAGTTAAACCAGGGTTCACTTTACAAGTATTTGTTAAACTGTACAGCTATATTTTATGCAATTTTCTGTATGTTATACATTGAAATAAAACACTTTTTAGAATTTAGTGACATCACTTGTATCAAAGGTTAACATAAAAATAAAGTGCTAACAGACCATCTATTAACCAAATAATCTGAAAATGAACACAAATTCTAATATGTAGATAGATAAGTAGGGGAGAGAAAACTGGATAGATTTAGAAGATGTATTCATTTATTCAGCAGACATTTACTGAGTGTCTATAAATGCCAGTCCCAGGCTCTGGGCTGGGTTCTATTCCATTTTTGCCACTAAGAACTTGGATATGATGCAACCTGCATTAGTCACCTGACCACCATGCCTCTCAGTCCCCTTATCTCTGAGGTGAAAATGTTAGTTTCAATGAATTCTAAGATCTCTACCAGCTCTAAAATTCTAGGACAATGTTTAAAAATATAAACTCTTCAAAAACACATTCTGTAATAAATAAAATTAGTATATTCATTGTAAATATACACACTGAGTATACTGCATTGAATTCTGGTCCTATCCTATAAGATGTTAACAGGTGTTATGTTGGGGGTGGGAGCAGAGTGCTCTGGCTGAATAAATTTGGAAATAGTTAGCTTTAACATAGTTACACAAGTTTCTTTACTGTTGAACCTCACAGATCCTGTACCCTGAATATGGCATGTGGATCTGCAAGATCAATACAGTTATATCTGTCAAATTTATTGTACCACAAGTTACTTTTTATGGTAATATCTATTAATATCACATGAACCAGAATGCTGTGATTAGAAAGATATGATTAAGAAAGGCTTGGTCCAAATCCTAGTTCTACTTAAAATCTACATAATCTTGAACAAATTATTTAACTTCTCTGTGTTTCAGGTCTCTCTAGCATAAAATAGGAATAATAAACATGCCTGCCCTCAAAGTGTATTGGTGTCTGAAGTTACTCTGAAATGCATTTTTTAAAAAGATGGACTGATGGATGAATATAGGTATGGATAGATATATGATAAAGCAAATACAAGACAATGTCAATTGCAGAATCTAGATAGTGAGTATAAGGACGTGCAAACACAGTCCTTTCTAATTCTTGGTATATTTGAAAACATCTATAATACAATGCTAGGTAATAAAATAATACCTACCTGTGATGAGGATTAAATGAGTGTAATTTTTACAGTTGTTGTGTATCATTAAGCATTATTATAAATGTCTATAAATAAATTAATGCTTTGCAAGCAAAACTTTTTAAAAAATCAGACCCAAGGAAGAACTTCTAGAATTAAAAGTTTCAGGGAGATAGGTAATTTCAGGGAGATAGGTAATTTCAATGTCTTTCTAAAGTTTAACCAAATCCACGACTTAAAAATTTTTTTAAATTGTGGTCAAAAACACATCGCACGGAAGTTACCACCTTAACCACTTTTAAGCATATGGCACAGTAGCGTTAACTATAGATACATCGTTCACAACGGAGCTCTAGAATTTTCCACCCTGCATAACAAACTCCAATGAACAACTCTTCCCTCTCTTCCAAGCTCCTGAGAACCACCACTCTACTTTCTCGTCCTAAGAGTTTAATTATTAATGCATAATTTCACAGTGGGAACAAATCAGTGTACATGGCCCATGCCTCAAGCTCACAGTGGCTTCTACAGAAATCTAAAACAAATACCAAAAACATAGGTAGTACCTTAAAGTAAACACACAGTAGCATACCCTCTTGTGGTATATCAAGCAGATCATAGTAAAAGCCAAGCTCACAGGAAACCACCACTTTTGAAATAATGATTTGGGTCTTTTCTAAACCTGTTAGTTATTTGTCCAAAAAATTTTTGCAGTTTAAGATACTGTTAAGGGTCATACATTAAAAACTATTATTCCTGAGTCTTGCTATTAGGAGTCACCTTTTATTTACTGTGAGATGCATAAAGGCCCAGCTCTCCAAAAGCATTGTTTATATACTGTCTTTCTCCCATATCAATATTTGCAGCTGGACTAGGAAGATAAAAGAACTATCTTTTGATATACAGCACTTCAGCCTTTCTTCACTCACCATAGAATTACTTTCACAGGAAATTAAAAGAGGCCACAGATTAATCATACATAATTCTACAAAGTATACCACAGCCAGGAAACCGTGGTCATTCACAAAGATCATTTAGATAATCTGTGAAAGCCTGTTTTGCTCATAATCTACTACCTCTATTGTTGGTTTTCTGACATAAATTAATACTTTGCCTGCTAAAGGAGCTCAAGGTTTCCCCAGCCTCCAATCCTGGGAGGGGAAGAACTGACAGTGCTGGACACGAACAGCACTGATGCCATTGGTCTTTGGGGGAGGAGTGTCATAATTTTTTCCGGTGAAGAGATTAGCTGTTTTCTTCAAGGAATGTTCTCTCTGGATTCTCCTCTCTGGCTTAGCTGCTGGGAGTTTATTTACTCTTCGTATTGCTTTTCTATCAAGGCTGTTCCCAGGTGGCTGGTGAGGCAAGGTGGGGCTCGCTCGGGAGAAGTATTCCCTCCCTCACACCTCAGGCCCCAAGGTCCTAGGAAAGCCCAAGAATGCCGGCCTTGAAAAGAGCTTAGCCCTGAGCTTATAAAAACACCCTTTTTCCACCTCAAGTTTCTCTGAGAATTTATATTTCCTAGTTTTTCCTTCACAGAGAATAACAAGCGTCCAGTAAACTCAGAGGGTAGAATCTGCTTAGGTCAAAGGGATCAATACATTTTAAGCAGGTCCATGTGCCCCGTGCAGCACACCCAGGTCAAGGATTCACTTTGGGGTAAAGGACCAAAGATCAAGCTTGTCAAAATGCATTCCTTTATTTATTCTGTCCTCTCTTAACCTCAGTTGGGGCCCAAGCAAATGTAAATACAATAGGTTGAATACAAAGATCTTAATCCTGACAACAGCTCTCAAACCTTTTATCTGGGATTGTCAGACAACATTCCTTTGATTCATGCTTTTCTATTCTGAAGATATGAGAAATAATAACTTCTTTTTTTTTTTTTTTCATTTTAACAGCCATACCCGTGGCATTTGGAAGTTCTCAGGCTAGAGGTCGAATTAGAGCTGCAGCTGCTGGCCTGCACCACAGCCACAGCAACACCAGATCTGAGCCACATCTGTGATCTATGTTGCAGCTTAGAGCCACGTGGGAACCTTAACTCACTGAGCGAGGCCAGGGATTGAACCTGCATCCTCATGTATCCTAGTTGGGTTTGTTTCTGAGCCACAGTGGGAACTGAGCCACAGTGCAAACTCCCCAAAAACTTTTTATTTGGTGAAACTAATTACAATTTCACTGGTGTTGAAACAAAAATAATATTATTCACCATTTAACCTTGATTTTTATTTTCTTATTATTTTGTTTTTGAAGTGCTTAGAAGTAGAAGCAAACAGTTTATGGCTCAATTTTTTGCTCAAAGGGAAAACTAACTTAAGACATTTGAGCTCCAAAAATCTAGAGCTAACATGTTAAGATTTTACAGAGGTATAATTTACATATAATAAAATTCATTCAAATAAATAGTTTGATAATTTTGGTAATTGTGTCCAGTCATGAAATCTCTACTACAATCAAAATATAAAAACAGTGGAAGGAGTTCCCATTGTGGCTCAGTCGTAACAAACCTGACTAGTATCCACGAGGTTACGGGTTTGACCCCTGGCCTCACTCAGTGGGTTAAGGATCCAGTGTTGCCGTGAGCTGTGGTGTAGTTTGCAGACGTGGCTCAGATCCGTCATTGCTGTGACTGTGGTGTAGGCCTGCAGGGGCAGTTCTGATTCAACCCCTAGCCAGGGAACTTCCATATGCCACAGATGCAGCCCTAAAAAGCAAAAGAAAAAAATAAAACAGTGCCATTGTCCTAAAAAGTCTCAAAGTGTTTTTGAAGCCAGTCACTTCCCTGACCCCTAGGTCAAGCAACCAATAATCAAATTCCAGTTGTTATAGTTTTAAATTGTCTAGAATTTCATACAGTTTCTTTGCTTACAACTTCTTCCACTTAACCAAATTTTTGAGTTTCATCCAAGTTCTTGTGGGTGTAGTTTGGGGCTATGACACGGTATTTTTGTGGACATGTTTTCATTTCTCTCAGGTAAATAAATACCTAGGAGTGAGACTTTTGCAGATATGGTATGTGCATGTTGACCTTTATAAGATACTACCACACTCTTCTACTAACGCAGGGGTGCTATTTTGCATTCCCACCAATAACATTTGAGGGCCAGTTGCTCCACATCCTCTTGAGGACATGAGCTAAACTCTGATTCTGACACCAATTCCAATGTGTGGGAGCCAAGCAGTTTTCAACCTGTTGGCTTCCTACAATTCCACTCAATTCTGACACTGTCTACCCGGAGAGAACATCAGATCCCACAGATGATAGGCTTAGTCCTACGGGACTGCCCCACCACCACCCAGTTAACTGTAGATCCAGATTGGCACCTACATATCTGACCACTAGCTATAACTGGACAATTCTAACAACTCACTCCTTGGGTTGATTAATTTGCTAGAGTGGGTAATAGAACTCGGAGAAACATTTTACTGACTAGATTACTGGTTAATGATAAAAGAACACAAGTTAGGAACAGGTAAATGGAAGAGATTATCCATAAAGACCAAGGTATGGGGAAAGGGCCCAGAGCCTCCATGCCCTCTCTGGGTGCACTACTCTCCCTAAATCTCCACCTGTTCCCAACCCGGAAGCTCTCAAAACCATGCCCTTTAAGATTTTTATGGAGGCTTCATTACATAGGGGCATGACTGATTAAATCGTTGGCTATTGGCCACTGAACTCAATTTCCAGCCACTCTCCCCTCCTTGGAGGGCTGTGGGGGTGGGACTGAAAGTTCCTACCTTCTAATCTTAAGGGTGACTCCACTGGCAACTGGTTCCTGTAGGGACTTTCCAGGAGTCACTTCAACGATAACAGCAAAAAAAACTTTACAGCTCTTATCTCTTAGGAAATCCCTATGGTTTTAGGAGCCTGGTGTCAAAAACTGTGTCAAAGACCAAATACATATATCACAATATCACACATGATAATATTAGACTTTTAAATTTTGGCCATTTCAGTGGGTGTGAATTGGTATCTAATTGTATTTGTTTATAGACTTTATTTTTTAGAGCAGATTTTAGGTCCATAACAAGACTGAGCACAAGGTAGAGATTTCCTATGTACCCTATATCTCTACCCACACACAGTAGCTTCCCAAATTATCAACATCCTCCAACGTGGATTTGTTTGTTACAGCTGATGAACCCACACTGACACATTGTTATTACTCAAAGTATAGTTTACATTAGCGTTCACACTTAAAATTCTATGGATTTGGACAAATGGATCCATGATTATAGTATTTAGCATCATTCAGAGTTGTTTCACTGTCCTATAAATCCGTAATGCAAATTTTTGTGTGAACATAAATCTTCAACTCC
The DNA here is from genome assembly GCA_004024745.2 of Catagonus wagneri. Lineage (NCBI taxonomy): Eukaryota > Metazoa > Chordata > Mammalia > Artiodactyla > Tayassuidae > Catagonus > Catagonus wagneri. The sequence continues at coordinate 3,738,778 of PVHT021183632.1, forward strand.
TTTGGATATATATCAAGGAACACAACTGCTGGGTCATATTTTAAGAGTACATTTAGTTTTATTAGAAATTACCAAACCATCTTCCAAAATGGCTGTATCAACTGCTTTTGCCCCAATAATAACTGTAAGTTCTAAATCCTCACTAACATTTGGTTTTACCAGTGTCCTGGATTTTGGCCATTCTAATAGTACTGGTCTCTCACTGTTGTTTTAAGTGTCAGTTCCCGGATGGTATATGATGTGGAGTATCTTTTCATACGCTTATTTGCCATCTGTGTATTTTCACTGGCCAAGTGTCTTTCAAAGCTACTAGCTCATTTTTTTTAAATCAAGTTGTTTAGTTTCTTATTGATGAGCTTTAAGAGTTCTTTGTATACTTTGGATAAGTCATTTGTCAGATCTGTCTTCTGTAATTATTTCCTCCCAGTATGCGACTTGTCTTCTCATACTCTTGACACTGTCTTTTGCAGAACAGAATTTCTGAATTTTAATAATTTTGATAAGTCCAGCTTACTAATTCTTTCTTTCATAGATCTTGCCTTTGGTGTTGTGGGCACCAAAAAATCACCATGTCCAAGGTCATCTAAGCTTTCTCTATATTATCTTCTGGATTTTTATAGTCTTAAGTTTTTCATTTAGGTCTATAATACACTTTGAGCTAATTTTTATATAAGGATACAAGGTCTGTGTCTAGATTCATTTTTTTACATGTGGATGTCCAGTTGTTCCAGTATCATTTGTTGAAAAGGGTATCTTTGTTCCACTGCGTTGTCTTTGTTTGTCAAAGATCATTTGACTATATTTATGTAGGTCTGGGCTCCCTAGCCTGTTCCACTGATCTGTTTATCCTGTCATCAATGACACACTGTCTTGAGTACCACAGCTGTACAGTAAGTTTTAAATTTGGAGTGTCAGTCTCCTGCCTGTTCTCCTTTAATATTGTGTTGGCTATTTGGTGTCTTTTGCCTACTCATGTAAACTTTAGAATCAGTTTGTTGATCTACACACAATAATGTACTTGGATTTTGATTGAGGTTGGACTAAATCTGCAGACCAAGTCTGTATACTAAGTTGGGAAGAATTGACATCTCAACAATATTGAGTCTATCCATGAACATGGAATATCTCTCCATTTATTTAGTTCTTTTATCTTTAAACAGAGTTTTGTAGTTTTCCTCACATAGATCTTGTACATATTTTGTTGGATTTACACCTAAATATTTTGTTTTGGGGTTGTGTGTGGTATTGTGTTTTGTTTAGCTTTTTTTTTTTTTTTTTTGCTTTTTAGGGCAGCACCCACGGCATATGGAGATTCCCAGGCTAGAGGTCAAATTGGAGCTATAGCTGCCGGCCTATGCCATAGCCATAGCAACAGAGGATCCGAGCCGCGTTTGTGACCTATACCACAGCTCATGGCAATGCCGGATCATTAACCCACTGAGCAAGGCCAGGGATCGAACCCACAACCTCATGGTTCCTAGTTAGATTCGTTAACTGCTGCACCATGATGGGAACTCCAGTATTGTGTTTTCGATTTCAAATTTCACTTGTTCATTGCTGGTATTTAGGGGAGTATTGACTTTTGTATATTAATGTGTATCCTAAAGCTGTAATAAAGCTGTAATTGCTTATTAGTTTCAGAATGGCTTTTTGGTTGTTATTATTGATTCTTTCGAATTTTCTACATTCTCAACATGCTTTTAATTTGCATTTTCTTGATGACATGTTGAACGTATTTTCATGAGTCTATTGGTCATTTGTAATTTTTTTGTGAATTGTTTGCTCAAATCTTTTGTCCTTTCTTTTCTTTTTTTGTCTTTTTGCCTTTTCTAGGGCCGCACCTGCAGCATATGGAGATTCCCAGGCTAGGGGTTTAATCGGAGCTGTAGCCACTGGCCAGTGCCACAGTCGCAGCAACGTGGGATCTGAGCCATGTCTGCAAACTACACCACAGCTCACGGCAACACCGGATCCTTAATTCACTGAGTGAGGGCAGGGATCAAACCCGCAACCTAATGGTTCCTAGTCAGATTCATTAACCACCGAGCCACAATGGGAACTTCCAAATCTTTTGTCCATTTTTTACAGCACTATTTGTGTCTGAGCTGTTGAGTTGTAAAAGTTAGCTCTGGTTATAGCTGTGCCTCAGGTTTGATCCCTGGCCTGGGAACTTCTGCATTCTATAGGCATGGAAAAAAATTTCTCATACAGATATCTAAATGTTTCAGTACTGTTTAACACAACCAAAAAACTTCTATCTTTTCACCACTGATTTATGTTGGCTCATTTGTCAAAAATCAACTGACCATATATAAGTGTGGGTTTACTTCCAGACTGTTTTTTTTTTTTTTTCCTAATAGACACACCTGTGGAATATGGAAGTTTCCGGGCCAGGGATTCAATCCAAGCCACAGCTATGGCTGGCTCTGCTGGATTCTTTAACCCACTGTGCTGGGCTGGGGATCGAACCCATGCTTCCACTGTGAAGCTCAGCTGCAGTTGGATTCTTAACCCAGTGAGTCATGGCAGGAAATCCTGGACTGTCTATTCTGTTCCAATGATCTATGTCTAGCATTATGCCAGTAGCTCACTGCCGTAGTTATCATAAGCCTTGAAATCAGTTACTATCAATCATCTAAACTTGATCTTGTTTTTCAAGATTGTCTTGTGTTTTCTTAAAAATTTGAGAATTGGGTTTTCAATTTCTATCCTCAAAAGGCTGCTAGGATTTTGACTAGAGTATTTAATCTATAAACATTTATTTTAATGTAAATTTCCAGATTAATAGTTTAATCTGTTAACAATTTAATATAGCTATCAATATGGTTGGGTTTGGGTCTACCATTTCATTTTTCATTTTTACTTGTCATTTCTGTTGTTTGGTCCTATCTCATACTCGCCTGACTTAAAAAAATTATTTGAATGCTTTTAAAATTTTCATTTCAGTTTTTTTTTTGTTTGTTTTTTTACCTTTATATAGAGCCACACCCTCAGCATATGGAGATTCCCAGGCTAGGGGTCCAACAGAAGCTGTAGCTGCCGGCCTTCGCCACAGCCACAGCAACGCAGGATCCGAGCTGCATCTGCAACCTACACCACAGCTCACGGCAATGCCGGATCCTTAACCCACTGAGCAAGGCCAGGGATCGAACCCGCAACCTCATGGTTCTTAGTCGGATTCGTTAACCACTGAGCCACGAAGGGAACCCCCATTTCAGTTTTTACACTCACATTTTAGCTCTACTTCCATACATTTTTTGTATAGTTGTTGCTCTAAGAAGTACAATATATATCTCCAACTATTCATAGTACTCTTACAGTCAAAAATGTGCCATTTCACATAAAATATAGAAACCCTGCAATTATTCTTACTGGTACAGCACTATACATTACATGGGATTTACAATATCTTCTACATGTTTGATAAACCTCACAATGTTATGAGTTTTGCTTATTGATACAATTTATAAAGAAATAAAGAACAAAAGGAAGGAGAAACTTTTTCACTTATCCAGATACTTATCATTTCTGATGATCTTTCTTTTCCAAGAATCCAAAATTGCATCTGGTATCACTTTTCCTCAGCCTTGAAGAACATTCTTTGGCATTTCTCATAGTGCAGGTAAGGAATTCTACGTTTTCTTTTATCTGAAAAAGTAATTCTTTTACCTTTATTTAAATTTTTATTGAGATATAATTAACATACCATACATTTATCCTTTTAAAGTGTGTAATTCAGTGGTTTTTAGTATGTTCGCGAGGTTGTGCCATCATCACCACTGCCTAATTCCAGAATCATCTTCATTCCTTTTTTTTTTTTTTTTTTGGCTTTTCTAGGGCCGCACTCGCAGCATGTGGAGGTTCCCAGGCTAGGGGTCTAATCGGAGCTGTAGCCGCCGGCCTACGCCACAGCCACAGCAACACCAGATCTGAGCCGCGTCCGCAACCTACACTACAGCTCGTGGTAACGCCAGATCGTTAACCCACTGACCAAGGCCAGGGATCGAACCCACAACCTCATGGTTCCTAGTTGGATTCCTTAACCACTGAGCCATGATGGGAACTCCGTGAATCATCTTCATTCTTGAAGGATATTTTCCTTTGATATAGAATTCTGAGTTTCAGGCTTTTTTCCCCCTTTTCTTTCAGCACTTTAAACATGTTCTTCTATTCTCTTCATTGATGAGGTAAAGTCAGTCATTAATTGGATGACTGCTCCTCTGTCTGAAATGTGTTATCTTTCCCTTACTGCTTTCAACAGTGCTCTTTAACCTTGGCTTTCACCAGTTTTGCCACAATGTGCCTTGACATGGGCTTTGAGTTCATTCACTGAGTAGCTCATGTCTGTAAATTTCTGTTTTTCATCAAATTGGGGGAATTTCAGCCTTAATTTTTCAAATACCTGTTCTATCCCATTTTCCCTCTTGCCATCTTCTTAGACTTCAATTGCACACATGTGGATTGTTCAATACTACCTAAGAGGTCCCCCAGTTTCTATTCACTTTTTTCCAATATGTTTTCTCTCTGTTCTTCACATTAGTCATTTCCATTGTTCCCATCTTCAAGTTCACTTACTTTTTCCTTCTGACATCTATTTAACTGTTAAATCATCCAGTGAATTTTTTATTTCAAATATCGTATTTTTCATTTCTAGAACTTTCATGCGGTTTTTTTTTATTGCTTCTATTTGTCTGATAAGAGTTCTTGTTTTTTCATTCACTGGGAGCATGTTGTTTTATTTCTTCAAGGATACTGTAAGAGCTACCTTAAAATTCTTGTCAGCTGCTGCCAATATCTCACTCATCTCAGGCTGCGATTTGGTTGTTTCTTTTCCTCCTGGAATATGTTCCATTTTCTTGATTCTTCATATGTAGGGTAATTTTGGATTGTATCCTTAACATTAACCCTTTAATTTGAATTTGTGAAAACTCTAGATTGTTATTTTTTCTCCAACAAGAGTTGTTTCTTTTGTTTTAGCAGGTAAATATCTTGGCTTGGCCTGGGTTGACTTGAACTACAAACTCTGTTAGAAGACAGTGCTAGGCCAGTTCAGATTTTTTTTTTTTTTTAGCTGAGTTGTTCTTAGTTTGTTGTATTCCTGCATTGTTCAGAGATCAGTCAGAGAGGTATGTATGAATCTGTACACAAAATCTGAGGACTCTCCCTCCTCTGAGGCTCTTCTCCTTCTGAGATTCCCCCACTATCTTCAGTGGTCAGGGTTCTCTGCCTTTAATTTTCTGGTTTCCCTGGCAAGATAGACCATTGCTTTTTCACCAGAGTCCAAGGAGCCTGGTCTATACTTAGCCCAAACTTAAAATTGGTGAAAAAGCAAAATTTTCTTCCTCCCCTCCTCCAACCATGTACTCCCCATAAGCGTCTGTCTGCTTCTGTTCACTCTCAAGAGTGCCTTAAATATTATGTTTCGTACTAAATCCAGTTTTTATAGTTGTTTTCTACAAAGTAATTCTCCAGTGGCACGGTGGGGGGGGGGTAGTATCTTATTCTGCCATTATAAGAAGCTAAAATCTTCCTAATGTCAGTGTTAAAACAGTATGGAAGCACATCTATAAGAAGCTCTATCATATTTAAGCACAGGGGAGTATTTGTTAATTAAAAGATTTTTTCTTCTGTTATTAATGAAAAAACACATAAAACAAATGGTAAATACGATGTTATACAGAATCCAAACAATGACAAACATATATTCAAGCATGTGCGTCTAGGAGTCTAAATGGTTCCCATTTCTCTGTTATTATCTGCCATCATAATCAGATGTCTTTGAGCAAGAAAGTCTAAAAATAAATGACATTTCTCTTAATTAAATTGTTAACCTGAGAGCAAGAGCTCAGACTTCCCAGCAACAACCCTAACATTTTTATTAGAGCAAGCCTTAAAATATTTACACACTTTATTTCATTCTAGAAGTGCAATAAACATCAGTCACTTATAGAAACCTGTATTTCTGAGTCATCTGCATGCCTTAATAAAGTCCAAAATGATATTTTCATCAGATAATTTGGAGCTACCTGCATGCCTGAGACCAGGCTTTATCAGAAATAGGCTCTACTCGTGAGAAAGAGAAGCATCCACTGTTTTTCCTCAAATATGAAAGCAGATTGGGCTATATTGTGGTTGTAGGACCGCCTTTTCCTACATGCTTCTTCACAACCGGGTCTAGCTTCCCCTGAAGATAAAAAGAAGTTACTAACCTAATTATTCAAGAGTCCAAAATTCTGACTGGGGACAGTCAACAGTAAGTAGAGTCACTGTCTTAGGAACAATCTCCACACAAGGTCTGTTTTTTCACCTCAAACTTCTGGCCTGGCCCAATCCCCTCAAAGCAAAAGGCCATTCTCTTGCACCCTTCCCTACTCTATACGTAATAGTTAACCAAATGATTGTGGAGGTTCTCTTGGGACCTGGTGTTCATTCACTAGTTTGTTCTCCCCCTTCTATGCCTTGCAACTCACACGCCTCAACATGCTGATCCCAAGATTATGATCAGATGGGGTTGGAAGTGAAGTAGGAGTTCTCACTTAGGCCTTGAACCTAAACTGCACACATCACTGCGGCTTTTAAGAAGAGTTCTACACTTATGCAGCTTTTATCCGTGTGGTACTGAGTCCCACTGGTTACCACTCCTTGCAGCTGGTTCCCTCACGACTGACGGGTAAGAGTAATTTCACTGGTCAGGGTTTGGGCACTTCTGGATTTCTGGTATAGTAGCTTAATGGCACCAAAACCTAATCATCAGTCCCTAAATCCTAACTAAAAGAACTAATTCCTTTCCACAGAAACAATGCCATGAAAACTCTTCATAAATATATAAAATAACAAGGAACATCAACAAAATTTAAAACTGCAGACTGTAGCTAGTTGGTTCAGAGTAATGGTCACAAAAGTCATTGATATTTGGCATCTATTTTTTTTTTTTGTCTTTTTGCCTTTATCTAGAGCCGCACCTGCGGCATATGGAGGTTCCCATGCTAGGGGTCTAACAGGAGCTGTAGCTGCCGGCCTTCGCCACAGCCACAGCAACGTGGGATCCAAGCCGCATCTGCAACCTACACCACAGCTCACGGCAAGGCCGGATCCTTAACCCACTGAGCAAGGCCAGGGATCGAACCCCCAACCTCATGGTTCTTAGTCAGATTCGTTAACCGCTGAGCCATGACGGGAACTCCCTGGCATCTATTTTTATGCCCACATGACTTATTAACTATTAGTAAACTTGGACTAAACAATAAACATTTTTTAACTTTTCAAGGACTACATTAGGCCTGTCTTTATTATTAATCAACTTAGTCTCCTCTCATCAAAAGCATTTAAAGGTTCCTTACGTTAATATGATACTAAGTTTAATCATTTAGAAAGGATAGGTATGGGAATTCCTGTCGTGGTGCAGAGGTAAACGAATCTGACTAGGAACTATGAAGTTGCAGGTTCGATCCCTGGCCTTGCTCAGTGGGTTAAGGATCCAGCGTTGCCATGAGCTGTGGTGTAGGTCGCAGACGCCACTCAGATCTGGCGTTGCTGTGGCTGCTGGTGCAGGCCGGCAGCTACAGCTCCGATTAGATCCCTAGCCTGGAGGCTCCATATGCCGAGGGTGAATTAGTAACAATATTTTCATTGACAATCCTATCCTTCTTGATTAGTGTTATTATCCTTCAACATATATTCCCTGGTTAGGAAATCACTTTTAAGACTGAATTTAACTAAGTCCTGCTTTATAGGAAGTCAATGAGTTTTTTAAAATATTTGCCAAAATTCAAATTTCAATGTTTAAATGACTCCTTTTATAAAACAATTTAACAATTCTTAAAGGAAAAATCTTATATTCTACAATGAATATAAAATACTTGGTTCTTTACACTACAGCTGGACTCTTTCCTCTCCTCTTATAATATTGAGGGAAAATATGACTGATGTAACTTTTAAAATAATAAATTGAGACTAAAAAGAAAATTGTTTTTTTCCAAAATTTAAATAGCTTTTTTGTTTGTTTGTTTGTTTGTTTAATTATAAAGTAATCCAGGAGTTCCCACTGTGGCTCAGCAGATTATGAACCCAACCAACATCCATGAGGATGCAGGTTTGATTCCTAGCCTCACTCAGTGGGTTAAGGATCTGGATTTGCCTTGAGCTGCAGTGTAGGTCACAGACACAGCTTGGATAGTTTGGATCCTGCATTGCTGTGGCTGTGGTATAGGCCAGCAGCTGCAGCTCCGATTCAACCCCTAGCCTGGAAACTTCCATATGATGAAGGTGCACCCCTAAAAAAGCAAAAAGAAAGAAAGAAAAGAAGGAAAGAAAAAAAGAATGAGCGGAAGGAAGGAAGGAAGGAAGGAAAATATAGGTTCACGGTTTAAAAGCTAAATAATAGAAACAGGCCTAAACATGACCATGGAAATCTCCCACAGTCCCAAAGCTCAAAGATAACTACTGTTAATCCTTGGCATATTTTCCAGGACTTTAGCCAAAAACATACAATTGATAAATGGCTTCATAACCCAACTTTCTAGGCAATCTATAACCACACACAATTTGTAATGCACATTATCTATAATCTTTTTGTTTAGGTTGTGAGATATTTAACTTGGAACTTCCCACTCTTATGGAGGAAAACAATCGGTAACAACACATTTTTTATTCTGTTGCCATAGTTTCTGCTAAGCTGCTCAAATGTAATTGCAGAGAGCATGTGCTGAAATAATTTGATTAGATCCAATGATTCACTTATGCTAAAGCGAAAAAAAGGCTTAATTTAAAAGCACTTTTACAATTAAAGTAGAAAGAAACAGAATAATGCTTCTGAAGCCATTTCAAGTAGGTTTCTTGGTAGATGACTAAAGCACTCACATACTAGATTTTATTCAATGAATTAATTATTAAATTTGCAATAAGCCTGAAATGGAATTTAATTGAAAAGATTATGGAGTCTGTGGACATTAAGGGGAATATCATTATCATGTGAAGCTAGTTAGACACCTGCATTGAGAAAAGCAGTCCTCGTTCATGCATTTAAAAAACATTTACCAAGGGCCTACTGACACCTGAACTAGGTGTTAGGTCTTTAGCTAACATGTAAATACAGGATTTGAACTGGCAAAGATGATAGAATGGCTGGGAAATTCTGGACTAGAAGAAGAGTTGAAGCAAAAGCATAAGTAAGAATAAATATTTTCTTAGCAGAGAATGAGAGGACTATTCTACTGAGTGGTAACAAACATGTGGGGAACACACTAATATATATATATATATATATATATATATATATATATATGGCATAAAATAGGTACATGAAATGAGCTGATTTCAAACCTGAAATGCCTGGCTCATTAGTTTTAATTGACTCCATAAGCAAAAATGGCTCTTGACAAGATGAAAGTAAGGTTTTAGGAAAATTACTCTGGCAGTAATTTGCTGTGTAGACAGAAGCAAAGGAAAACAAATACAAAAAGGGAGTGAGGTTATTGCAATAAACTCAATGTACGCTAAAGAGGATCTGATCTGAATAGAAACTAGGAGGAAGAGGAAATAACGAACCTAAGAAAGACTGAAAAATTCAGTTCAAGAAACATTTCGCTGAACATTCTACTTAGGTGCCGAGCCTATAAAAGTAAACAGAACAGGGGTCCCCACTTTCAAAGATAAACTAAACTTCTGTTCCATTTTCCCCGATTGGCCCCATATCTAAAGTACAAGAAATGAAAGTCTGGTGAATGGTGGTGTTACTGACAGAATTTTGTTGAAAGGGGAAGCTGAAAGGGAAAGTTGAAAGGGGAAGTTTGGGGGTTTCAACATTGATTTTGAAGCGATGGCATGACAGCCCTAAAGGGCTGTCATGTGGGCAGTTCTAGACAAGGAACTAAAGTTCTCCAGAGACAGCATGTTGATAAGGTTCAGGGCATGCTACCCAAACCACAGTATTCTTGTGTATTAAATATTTTAAGCTAAAGGAATTGGAGAAGGCACATGTAAGAAGGACTTTCTGGAGTTCCTTTCTGGCTCTGTGGTAATGAACCCGACTAGTATCCATGAGAATGCAGGTTCAGTGCCTGATCCTCTTCAGTGGGTTAAGGATTGGGCATTGCTGTGAGCTGAGGTGTAGGATCTAGCATTGCGGTGGCTGTGGTGTCAGCTGGCAGCTGAAGCTCCAATTCGACCCCTAGCCTGGGAACTTCCATATGCCACAGGTGCTGCTCTTAAAAAAATAAAAGAAGAAGAAGAAGAATAAAGGACTTTCTGATCTTCCCCTGAAGCATGTCACCAAACCCTCATGTGCATGGGGTCCTCCCTACATCCAGAGGAAAGAAGCATCCTTATCTTGATGAGAGGAATCTGAACAAATAGGACTTGCTAAGTTTCTCCCAGTTTACTACCCTTTTCCTATGATGCTCCATTCTTCACAAACCTAATATTAAAAAAGCTAAGGTTTAACTGTTTCTTCAGGTCTTTATTTCCTTACGAAGGCTCCCCTTTAACATAAAACTTACATGGAATAAATGGATATGCATTTCTGTTGTAAATCTGTCTTTTGTCACAGGGATCCAAGTCGAGAACTTAGGGTAGAGAAAAAAATACTCTTCCTCCCCTACGATGCACAAAGTTCTCAGAAGCCAATTTTCAGCTACCTAATCAATTTTTTTTCCTCTTTAAGACATTAAACCTTCAATTAAAAAAAAAAAAGAGGGAAACCAAGTCTGGTAAGTTAATTAAAAAGTTCCTGTTTTTGGTGAAGAGTTCAGTCCCAGCTCACATTCGCTATTCCTCAATAATCAGTTTCACCTTCCCCTTTCCGGCAACTTCAATAGTAAAGAAGTGAACATTAACCTCTAATTTCCTAGTGCCGGTGTGAATAAGATTACATCAAGACATTGCAGACATTGTCCTCCTTTAAAAACTTTTATTATGATCTGTAACAGAAAGAGTCTCAGGGCTGGAGCAACAGCGACCCCACCCTCCTAACACTAGCCCCTCCCAGTCTTTTCCTGCTGTGTGTGTCTCGTAGCCATTAGCTGGGGCTTCCCAGCCCCTCTGAATCTGGACTGATGGACTCACAACCTCAGAGCCATGGCCCTGCAAGTCCAAAGCCCCCCGCCCCTCCCCTAAGATTTCCATCAGGGCCCCGGACGCACGCGGAAAACCTTCGTGACCTCTGAGGAACTCAGGGTCGCCTCTGTTCTGTGCTGCACCAGTCCAGACCAGACCTGGGTCCTTCTCTGAGTTCTATAAAAGACAAAGACAAAACCCAAACACATGCAAAAAGCAGTCCTTAGCGCAAGGGACTTCAGTGAAGACTTCTGGGGAATGGCGGAGGGGCAGCAGGCAAGGTCACGATGAAAGGAAGCCTCAGAGCGGGAACATCTCTCTCCATCTTCCATCCTTAGGGGACGTTTTTGTCTCGGCCCCTCCCTGGCCTCACATCTCTCTCCTTCCTCATTGGGAACAAAACCAACAAATATGTCCCCTTGTTTCCTATTACGCGCTTTTTCCACTTGGGACCTCTCAGTCCCAATGAGCATTCCTACCCACATCCCTAAGCGAGCCTGATAACAAGGCGATGCCTCCAGGTGGTCCCCTCCATACAAGGAATTCTGGTGCCCACTACCGTGATAATACATTTTTCTTCTCCTTACTTATTTCAAGGTTTTACATAGTCATCATACTCTACATAGACATATGTCTGCTAATTGAAGGAACATTCTGAATGCTTACTCGTATCCAATTGTGCAAAGCCCTGGTGAGCAGACACATTCTCAGGTCAAGCAGCACAGGATCCAGAGGAGGCACTCAGGCAGGTGAAGCAGCCCAGGGTGTGAGCACCAGTAGAGCCGTCCTTTGGTAGGAAGGCAGCAGAAGAGCACGCAGGGGGATCTCCCTCATTTGAAGGTTTGAGGAAGTCGGGTACTGATGGACAGCAAACAAAGGCTGACCAAGAAGACAGAGAACACAGTGTATCTGGGACTCTGCAACAGTGCAGACAGATAAATGCTGGCCAAGGAAGGAGAAAGAAGACCCCAAAAGACACAAGGCAGGAACCAATTCAAGGAAGACTCTGATTTTAAAAAGCACGTACTGGAGTTCCCTGGTGGCTCAGAGGGTTAAGGATCTGGCATTGTCACTCCTGTGGCACTGGTTACTGCTGTGGCCTGGGTTTGATCCCTAGCCTGGGAACATTCATATGCCACTGGCACAGCCAAAAACATAATAATTAAAGAAAAAATAAAAAAGCATGTATTTTGTTCTAAAGGCAGTGGGGAGGAGCCCATGAAAGATTTTAAGGAGAAGATTAAGATAATCAGTTCCGTCCCTTAGAAGGACCACCAGCAGCAGTGTGCAAGATGAATTAGAGGGGAGGGAATTCACAAGGAAGGCTGCAAACCTAATGCACAGGTTGATGCAACAGTCAAGGCCAGAAACAATAACGGCTACACTAAGGCACTGAAATTAAATTAGGGAAAGAGAGGAAAAAGTAAATTTCTTAGTATGTTATTCACTAATACTACTAAGCACAAAATGAAAACACTGAAATTACTAAAATAGCTATTGCGCAATCTTTAAAATTCAAATTGAGGGAATCCCCGTTGTGGTTCAGCAGAAACAAACCCAACTAGTATCCATGAGGACACGGGTTCAATCCCTGGCCTCACTCAGTGGGTTAAGGATCCAGTGTTACCGTGAGCTGTGGTGTAGGTCGCAGATGAGAATCATATCTAGCTTTGCTGTGGCTGTGGTGTAGGCCTAAGGCTGCAGCTCGATTTCAACCCCTAGCCTGGGAACTTCCATATGCTGCAGGTGCAGCCATTAAAAAAAAAAAAAAAATTCAAATTGATAATCCTTAAGTGACTGTATGATCATAAAGCACTTGGTGTATAAAACAAGTCAAGAACAATTTTCAAAATGTTGCACATAAACCGCATTCATCTGTCAATTCCCAGAACTGTATGCCAAGAAAAGCAAATTTTACTGTATGTAAATTATGCCTCAAGAGAAAAAAATTAGAGCCACAAAGAATCATGAAAATATTTTTAAAACACGAATACTATGAAGAGGAAACTTTCAGATTCAACAAGAATTTTCTTAATGTTTATTTGGTTATTGTTTTGCACATGTATCTATTTACTTATCAAAGTTAAAGTTTATTTTTTAGAAAAGTCACATATTTCTAAATAGCAATATAAAGCTTCTAAGATATTTTTCAAAATGCACATATTTTTGATACATCTCACACTACATCACCTAAGCAACGTGTTTTTAAATTTTATAAAAATAGATTATTTGTTTATGAATGTATTATTCTTAAATGTTACAGGTTTTTTGGTCCTTGATGGAAGAACATGTGATTTATTTATTTATTTTTTTGCCTTTTTGCCTTACCTAGGGCCGCACCTGCAGCATATGGAGGTTCCCAGGCTAGGGGTCTAACAGGAGCTGTAGCCGCAGGCCTTCGCCACAGCCACAGCAACACGGGATCCGAGCCGCATCTGCAACCTACACCACAGCTCACGGCAACGCCGGATCTTTAACCCACTGAGCAAGGCCAGGGATCGAACCCACAATCTCATGGTTCCTAGTCGGATTCATTAACCACTGAGCCATGATGGGAACTCCAAGAAATGTAATTTAATAGCACATTACTACTTAATATGTGGCTATGTGAGTGTGTATATGTACAGGTTTGTGGAACGTAAACTTTATGAATAAAAAATAAGTATGTGAAATGTCTGTGGAATTTCCAAATGAAGATGGCCTATGGAAAATAAGGAATTTTTACTGTAGTCAAATTATTTTAAAATTCACAATCATTTTAAAAGATACAGCTTTTTTTTGTTTTTTTTTTTGGATGCATCTGTGGCAGGGACAAGTTCCCAGGCCAGCCCAGGGATCAAACCCATACCACGGCAGTAACCTGAGACACAGATGTGACACCACTGGATCCTTAACCTGCCGTACCCACAAGGGAACTCCTAAAAGATATAGCTTTAAAAGAATAGTCAGGAAGTTCCTGTTGTGGCTCAGCTGTAACGAACCCAACTAGTATCCATGAGGACTCAGGTTTGATCACAGGCCTCGCTTGTGGGTTAAGGATCTGGTGTTGCCATGAGCTATGGTATAGGTCACAGATGTGGCTTGAATCCCAAGATGCTGTGGCTAAGGCGTAGGCTGGTGGATAGAACTCAGATTCAAACCCTAGCTTGGGAACTTCCATGTGCGAGTGTGGCCCTAAAAAGACCAAAAAAAAGAAAGAAAGAAAAAGAACGATCAATTCAAAAACGTCTTTTCTTGGCCATGTCATACGACTGAACATATACAAAAATGTGAAATAAAAGATAATTTAGAGAACAATACAGCACATCAAAAGGATTACATGGAAGTTTTTAGAACACTTGTTTTCCAAACCAAGTTCCCTTGGTGTCAGCTTATAAATCATTAACTATCTGACAAAGACAATCATGCATTAACCTAAATCTAGCTGGACAAACAAAACCTTGTTATTTACATTCAGCAGGACTTTCCTTATTCTTTCTTTTTCCTTTTTTTTTAGTGGCCACACCCATAGCATGTGTAAGTTCCCTGGCCTGAGACTGAAATCTTAGGCACAGCTACGACCAATGCCAGAGCCTTTAACCCCACTGTATCGGGCTGGGAATCGAACCTGCACCTCTCCAGCAACCTAGGCCACTGCAGTAGTATTCTTAACCCACTGTGCCAGAGCAGGAACTCCTAGGTTTCCTTATTCTTAAGCTACAGACTACCTACATTTACAATAGGAGACATGTTTTAGTATTTCGGCAAGCAAAAATTATAGATATTTTACAAATAATAAAAACTAAAACCATTACATTAAGATATACATTCCAGCTTCCAAAGTGCTACCAAAATTATTTTGATATTTGTTGATATATTTTAAATTATATCTTCCATGCAAGACATCCTATAGTTTTTAACAGTCATAAGTAATATTCCCAAGGATCAGATTCAATTTGATGTCAGATAATGCAGCAGAGCTTTGTTGATCCTAAGTCATAACCTCATTTCTCCACTGCAATTCTACTGTCACCTCTACATTTAATTCTCATTTGTGAGAAAGCGCTTTATCAACACCCTTTCTTTTTTCTATTTTCCAGACTACATGCTGCTAAGTGCCAATTTGGTTTCTATTAGCACTTAAATGTAGCAGCCTTGAATCAAATATCCGTTTGCAATAATTTGTGCTTAGAGCATAAATTTTCAAAGAGCAACTGCCAACTCATTTTTCAAGAATAATCCAAATTGTTTTAAATGTTAATTTTAACTCAGTGAACTATCTAATTGATTGCCACAAACACTGCAGACCAAAGAAGCTAAGTTCATCCTGTCTTGGCCAGTTCTTCCTCTCTTATTTCAGTTTTAGCTGTGTTTTCTCCAACACTGCCAGGTTCTGACCCCAAGTCTGTGCTTTAGGAGAAAGAGGGACTTGCAGGCACAAGAGCCCTATAGCAATGTGCTTGCCCGGGTCCCCTCCCTGTCTTATTTCCAAGGTGAAGTGTATAACCCATTCCACTGAAGCCAAACTGAGCAATGAAAGCTTCCGACTTTATGACAAGGGTATGAACACAACCACGTTGCCATGAAAAAAGTTACAGGTTGTTTGTGCCTCTTAACATTCTGACACATTTGTTTTTTCTTATTCAGACATTCACACACACACACATATTACTTATTTTCTCTGATTTACTGCAGAGCAGTGTGCACACAGCAAGCATCTTTACACCTTAATATTGCAATGTGTTGTTACTTAAAATTCTCTTGGGTAACCTCACAGAGTGATCAAATTCAGAATAATTTAATATTGATAAAAGAACCTGTGGTCCCTATTCCAATGTGCCACCTGTTTGATATACTTTGTGATGGTTAATTTTACATGTCAACTTGGCTGGACCACAGAGTATAAAGATATTTGGTCAAACACTATTCTGGGTATTTCTATGAGGATAAGATTAATATCTGAATTGGTGTTCTTTTTTTTTTTTCTTTTTGGCCACATCCATGGCACGCGAAGTTCCTGGGCCAGGGATTGAACCTGAGTCACAGCAGTGACAATGTTGGATCCCTAACCTGCTGAGCCATCAGGGAACTTTTGAATCAGTGTGCTCTGAGTAAAGAGGTTTGTCCTCCATAAAGTCAGGAGTGCCAGGAACACATCATCATCAAATGGAAATGACATACGTGAGACAGGGCTGAGCAGGCCCTGAAGGCACAAGAAAGTGACACGAACAAGTGGTCGCAATCCCCACGGTCTCCGCTTCTGTCACACTGCCTTCTCTCCCCCAGCCTGTGTCTATCGCCTCATAGGGAGTCCCCGAAAATCAATAGACAGAAAAAAACAGGCCTGTTTACAGAAGGTTCTCTGCACAATATGCAGGCCCCACCAGGAGGTGGACAGTTACAACAGTACAGCTCCTTCCTGGGACATCCCTGAAGGACAGTGGTGAAGAGACCACGTGACCAGCTACAGCCATGAAGACTGTGTCATGAGCATTTCTCCATTTTATACTAATGTGTTTATATGTGTGTGTGTAGGTGAGTATTAAACCAGTATCTTTATTTTCTTCCCTCTTATCCCCTTATTATGTAACATATGATGTATTAAATTTATTTCATAGTATCTAAGTTACAGGATTATCAAGGAGAAGCATAAACATCACTCAAGGACTTTGAATCCTCTTCTGACGAAACACGCATTGTCTTTTCCCTTGTACACAGGATAGCTGTAAAATGTTAGCTAGAAGTATGACCTTGTGATTATCTTTATTTGGAGACTAAGTACGGTTTAGGGAGATGCATATGGGTGCCCAGACTATTTGGTCAAAACAAACATTATGCTGGGTATTGCTATGATGAGGTTTTGATTGACATTTAAATCTAAAAGCAGACTGTTCTCTATAATGTGGGTGGGTCTTATCCAATCAGTTGAAAGCCTAAATAAAATCAAAAGACTGGCCTCCCACAGGGAAGACAGAATTCTCCAGCACACTGACTTCAGACTGGAACTGGAACAATGCCTCTCCTGGATTTCAAGTCTGTCAACCCACTCCATAGATTTTAGATTATCTAGCCTCCGCATGAGCCAATTCCTTATGATAAATCTCTTTCTATAATTACATACATCCTATTGGTTTTTTTTTGGAGAACCCTGGCCAATACATCCTTTAATAACATTTTTTCTTGCATACAAAATCCAATATATAATCACATATATTGTCATGTCTTTTTAAGCTCACTTAATCTCAAAGACATTCTGTCTTTTATAACTGACTTTTTTGAATAACAGAGATCATTATTTTTTGTTTGTTTAGATAGAATTTTCTGTTTGGGAGTTCCTGTTGTGGCGCAGCAGTTAACGAATCCAACTAGGAACCGTGAGGTTGCGGGTTCGATCCCTGCCCTTGCTCAGTGGGTTAAGGATCCGGCGTTGCCGTGAGCTGTGGTGTAGGTTGCAGATGAGGCTCGGATCTAGCGTTGCTGTGGTTCTGGCATAGGCCGGCAGCAACAGCTCCGATTAGACCCCTAGCCTGGGAACCTCCATATGCCACAGGTGCGGCCCTAAAAAAGGCAAAAAAAAAAAAAATTCTGTTTGGATATTTCCTCATGATTCAAGTTATGCATGCCCAGCTAGAATACTACTTAAATGATGTGTGTTTCTCAGGATATCACAACCAGAAGCACACAGCTTCCATCTGTCCCTCATTGGTGACCTTATTGTTGGTCACCCAGTCAAGGTGCTGTCCATCTTCTCCATTACATAGGCACTGGTTTTCCACTTGCAATAAGCAATCTCTGGGACAAGGGCCATCAGAGTACCCTGTTATTCTTCAAACTCCTGCACCTAAATTTAGCATCCATTAACGAGTCTTTCCTGAACCAATTTTTACTATAATGATTATAAAATTATTTCGCATACAAAAAAAGTTTTTCCAGCTCTTCCAGTCCTTCCACACTGAGCAGACAGCACTGTGCTGTGAGAAAAATCCTCCCTTTCTCCTATTTATCTATCATCAGATAATTCACAGACTACTGTTTTTCCAGTGACTTAAAATTCATTCTTGTCCTTAATTATTTTGATGCACAAACTGACCCATATCTGGTCAGTGGAAGCAGCTTCAAGTTGGCTTCTCTGTCCTTCTGACATGACTCTTTCATTTTCTTCTCTTTATTTTGTAGGCACTTCCTTGCTTTCTCTTAAACAGCCTTGATTCCTTTTAAGGAGAAATGGCATTAGAAACCAAGATCTGGGTATCAGGTGTGCTCGTTGCTACTGGAATATCTTGCTTTCTAGGCTCTTTCTTGAACAGAGCTAGGAAATGCATGTTTATATCACATTACATACATTTAAACCTGCCATACAAATACTTACTCTGTGTATGGACTTATGTTGTACACGGACTTACTTATGCTGTACATATATGTGATACGTGTGTTTTGAAATATTCTAAGGGATTCTTCATTCATTCTCCATTTGTCTATAATTTCCTAATGCTAGAATTATTTGTATGTGAAATGTCTGACCTTATTTCTTATTCACTAGTTTAAGTCACCACAAACAACCAAAAAACATAAGGTCAACTCACCCAGAAAAATAAGAATATAAAAGTACGAGAGTAATGTTCTAACTCCGAATGATGAAACTCAAATATTACCATGCTGAACCGATGGAATGCGAAGTATGCCATCGGACAATAACATCCATGTCCCTTGCTGGTATAAATATTATCCTGAATCCAGAGAGTCTGAAGTACATCAATAACGTCCATGTTTCCAGATGATCTGCCGTGCCACTGTCAAGCCACTTCTCATCAAACGACCTGTGTGCATACCGCCCTACATCCGCCCAAGAAACATCTGAATGTCAGCAACTAGAAGATACGAGGTGGCAGCTGAAGCAGAAAAAGAAGCTGAGCAATTTGAGAGGTCAGGTCCTACACCCCTTTCCTACCGCCTTTCATGTCTGGAAATAAATGCTTGGGTTTGAGGGTGTTTACATGGTATGTGTGGTTTCTCAGTTCCGCTTCTGTGTGCTACATCTCAAAGAACTAAAATTTGGCTGTGACCTCAAGTCGAGTTGAAACTGAATCTAAAATTGGGAACAAACATGTATATATACTCATGGTCTAAGCCTACTTATGCAATATAAATCACAAATAGTTATATAAATAATATAATTTAAGGCTATAAACTGTTCTTCTATCTGTGGCCTCCATCTTTGTTTCGGTCTCAATTCCATAACTAAATATTAAGTGCTGATCATCAGAGCTTTTCTCCAGTCTGTTCAAATGAAACTCGTCCAGATATTCCTCAAGAAGACCACTTGTGTTAAGGTATTCTCTGAAGTCTTGAACACTCAAAACATCTCTACAGCTTTAATCTTGAGGCTGAATATTATTCTTGATTTGCACTTTTTTTCCTTAAGTTTCTTTGCTTAAAAAAAGTTGCCCCAGTGGTGCTTTGATGTCACTTTTGAGAAGCCTGATATCAGCTAATTATCCTACCATTGCATAATTTATTTCCTTTGCCCTGAAACTCTCAGAATGTATCTTTAAAGTCTAATAGTATTACAAGGATATGTCTCAGAGCTTATCATTATCAATTTTTCCCAGTACCCAGTGGCCATTTCAATGTGTAGACTCAAGTTTTCTTTTATTTTTTGGAATTAAATTTCTTGGAGAGTTTTTTTGGGTTTTTTTTAAGAATTCAGTTCAGTCATACATGTTATATCTGTCTTCCATTTCAACTACTATCTCTCTGGCCTTTTTCCCGTTCTTTGTGTATCTAAACTTTAAAAACTGTGTTTCCCGGCTTTTCTTTAATGCCTCTTATGAAATTTTTCATTTGAATCTATTCTTCCTTAAGGATTTTGCTTTTTAGTCTTCATTTCAGATGTGATTCTGTCTTTTCCTTCATTCTTTCCCCCTGAATTCAATCAGCTCTCACTGCATTTACTTCTGAGTTGGTTAATTTTTGTTGTTGTTATTGTTCATTTCTTTCTTAGTTTTCAAATATCTGATTCAAGGTGTTTTTTCAACATCACCTAGTGCTTTCCCAAAGATATTTATTCAGGTGGGAGTACTGCATTCCTGTTTTTCTTCTGCATAATTTGGCTTTAGGAGAGGCTTTGCACCAGCTGGAATGTTTGATTTGCATTTTGTTTTCTTTTTACAGTAGTCCTGTATTAAAATTGTTTCTATTTCTAGGTATTTCTTGTACAGGTTTCCTCACGTAAAAGGGACCTCTCAGTTTAGTGAGGTTCACTTTGTTCAGTGGGTGATGGGGAGGGACTGTATGTAATTTTTGTTTCTGCCAGATCTGTAATCTTCTCGTTTTCTTTTTTTCTCGTCACTGATCACTGTCCCACGGTGCCCACTCCTTCCATACTTATTCTCTAGAAGCAATGCTTCGTTAACACTGCCACTTGTGAGCCTGCTCACTTACAAGCCCTTCTCCTTAGCCAAAGCTGGGAGCTAACAAGTTCCAGGATGCGAATCAGTATTTTGGCACATGCTGTAGACACTTTCTCTTTCTGAGGGTGACTCGTGCCTGTGTTTTATCTAAGTTTTTTGTGTCTCTCTCTTCTTTTTCAGAGTCTCTTAAGACTCCCCTCTCTCACTCCATGCCCCACAGAATTGCTGCAGCAAGGTCTCTGTTGGAACTCGGTGCTATTTCCCTTCCTATTTAGATGTAATCTGAAGATTATACTATTTCCTGTCGCCCAGCAAAGCTGAAAATATGGGTCATAAGTGGTTTTACCTGAGCTTCTTACTGATATGGGTTTTTTTTTTTTTTTTTTGGTGTGTGTGTTGGGGGAGTGTATATGGAGATTTGGAATCAGGCAAATGTCATTATCCTCCAGGTCTAGAATATCTATCCTTGTTCACTGCCAATGCATCGTTTCTGGAGTTCCCCCAAAACAACCAAAAATCCTCAAGGCAAACTGAAAGCTTCAAGCTTGGTCCGCGAGTGTCTTAGAGGATGTCACAAAAGTTTAAAACCCTCCGACCCCATATCCACCTGATGCTCAAGGGAAAGCTAAACGCCACTACCCTTTTCCTCTTAAAAAAAAAAAAAATGGTGGATGATTTTTGCTGTTTCATAGTCTTAAATTTTTCTGAGACGTTTCATACAAGACTTTCCCTACAGGAAGTTGTATCTCTCAGAATCACCCAAATTATACTGCAGTAACATACTCCCCCACAGCTTAAAGGAACAGTTTCTTATTCTACATGTCCATCATGGATTGCCTAGGGGTTCTATTCCATAGCAGCTTTACTATGATACCCAGATCAGAGAAGCCAAGTTCTAGAGTACTGACAGTTGATGAAGCAGTGGGAATAAAATCTTCGAAGTGTGTCACACTGATAATTAAAGGCACCAGCACTGAAGTCTTACATGTAACCTCTGATCAATTTCGTTGGCCAGAACTAGTCAAATGACTCAGCCATGGACCTACCCTGTACCAGAGGACAACCAAAAATCTGCATAAGCTTATCTTAAGGCTGAGATATTGCTAAGTATTTCTGATAACTGAAATGAGTAAATGCACTTCTTAGCATTTGAAAACTAGGTTGACAGCATTAAAAGCAAATAAATCATGTTCTAATGAAATTCAAATGACATGTAGTAAATCCAAATAAGACCCGTCAGATATATGCAATGTTTTAGTGATGGATACTAAAATGCTTTAATTAGAGTTCCCAGAAAACAAATTGAACTATGGCTGAAGCAAGTTACTGCCAACTTTAAATTATGGAAGACAACTGTATCCATAATACCCATGTAAGTAGAAGTTGCACAGATTTTAATAAAGGGAATAACAAATATATGTACACATAGTATGTTTAGATACTCAGATGTTTATGTAAATATAATTGAGATGTTATTAATTATCTGCTTACCTAGCACAAATACATCAGCCTAGTTGAAAGGGTAGTAAACACAAACTAAGATATTTATTTAATTTTGTATTTATATTAGTTCTCTAGTTTGGGCTATACACCTAGAAGGTAAAAAGGCAAGTTTTAAAGTAGCTATAATATCTGAATGATGGTCTGTTGATAAGCATCCATAGTGAAAGTAGATTAACCATAGAAAAGGCTTATTCATTCTTTATTGTGTGCTTTGTAAAAGGGAATTTTAAAGGAATATTATAAGAATTAAAAAAAAGAATTGAACACCCATAGACTCCTCATGGGAAATGACATAAAAATATTCAATTTTGCTTTCCCATTATTTCCTTTATTATTGCGTTCCATTTTCTATAACTACTAAAATGTGGATGAAAACATACTAGCTTTTAAAAAGTAGGTTTCCACTTTACTAAGCTGTCCTCATTTGTGATATTAAAATTGACTCTGAAAATAATGGGGGAATTAAAAACATTAGGATTTCACATAGAAAAGTATAGAAGTAGTCAACAGCTAAGCAAAAAGTATATCTATAAAAATACCATCTTAATTAAAAAAAATCAAGCCCAGCATATACTTTAAAATGTTTATTCTACAAATATCTAACCAGTTCTAATTACATGTGGGCATTGCACAGAGCTATCTAGAAGAGCAGTGGCCTAGAGTCTCCCTGTGTAGGTTCGATTCCAGGCACCATTTACTAGCTGCACATTTTCAGACAAGCTGCTTAACTTCTCTTTCTGAACCTCTGTATCTTCACCTGTAAAATGAGGATATTTATAGGATTTGCTGTTGCAATAAAAAGGGTTAAAATATTCAAAATATAAATATATATATTTATAGCCTTATAGGATTTGCTGTTGTAATAAAAAGAGTTAAAATATTCAAAATTCTTAGGAAAGTCAGTATTGGGCCCAAACCAGATATCATACAGATTAAACAAATAATTAATGTGCTATACCATGCAGAATGATGGCACATAGATTAATAAGTGCACAATATATATTAGCTGTTGCTATAATTCACTGAAAAGAAATTATTTATTGACTTCCAATTGCAAGATTGTAAAGACCTTCTTATATCCTAGTCCTCCAAAAAAAAAAATTGCTCCCAAACAATAAGCTAAATGAGAAACTGAAACACATTTCACATTTAATAATACCCTAACACATATATAACCCTAAGCTACAATGCATGAGGATAGACAGTATTTGGAAGAATGGTAAATGACTCAGCAGAGGGGAGAAAGGTCAAGGCAAAATGGCTGCAGAGGGAGCTGTTCATGTGAGCAAACTAAATTACGCCCCCCTCGCCCCAAAAAAAAGACTCAAGATCTGGACACACCAGTAACCATGGACAGCAGAGAACTGGGAGGAGGGAGGTGAAGAATGAAAATAGGGAAAATGTGTGAAAGCCTTTTAAGGAGTCTTATTCTCTAGGTCTCTACACTCATATGACACAAGATTAGTCATTTCAGGAGGAAAAAAAAGCAGATTGGGGGTTATCAGACATAGTGAGGGGCAAGGATGAGGTAGAGGACTGAAAGCAGAATTAAGAAGTCCATACATCTCCTGCTGGCTCCTGGAAGCAGAGAGCCAGGACCCCTCTCTGGAGAAAATGGACAACGTGGAGTAAGACATACTGACTTTGAAATGTAAGGTTCCTAATATTTCTTTTTTAATTTTTTAAAGTTTTATTAATGTACAATTAATTTATAATGCTGTGAAAATGTCCCTTTTTCTTTTTTTTTTCCATTCCCATGGCACACAGAAGTTCCTGGCCAGGGATCAAACCTGAGCCACAACAGTGACAATGCTGAATCCTTAACTACTAGCTCACCAGGGAACTTCCCCTCATATCTTTAAAGAAATATATTTTAACCATAAAACAGAAACAAGGTGCAATTAAAAAGGAACAAATTAAAAGAAGCTCTTAGAAATGTTTAAAGCCTGGAGAAAAATATGTCTGTTAAAGGTCTGGATGATAAAGTTAAAGAAACAGTAAAAGTAGAATAAGAAATGCAAGGAGATGAAGAATAGGAGAGAGAAATAAGAAAAAAAAAATCAGAATAATCTTAGAAAGCCAGTACCTAACAGAATTGTAGAAAGAGTGAATAGAAGAACCAAGAAGAGGAAACTCTCAAATATATAATTCAAAAAAATGCCCCCTGAACTGACGGAGTTTTAAGGGGCACACTCAGTGCTTAGTGTAATGAATTTTAAAAGTATCTATATCAAGCCATATAAAGGTGAAATTTCAAAATTTCGAACCAGGGATAAAGATTCTAAAACTCCCTGAAACTGGAAAAAATAGGTCACATAACAAAGCACTTGGAATCAGAATGTCAATAACCTTCTCATCTATAGCATTAGAAGCTAGAAGACCCCGAGTATCAATTCAGTCTAGAATTATACCAAGCCAAGCTATCATACATATGAACATAATCAAGACATTTTTAGATCTGAAAAATCTTCAAGAAAAAGAAAACTATAGGCTCCAGAAATTAGGATTAAGCACATCATTCTCAAGATGACGGTAAAGGAAAGTGCCAGGACAACAATAATGCAAGAGCCGAGTTACCAACCCAGATGGACAGAGGCTTCCAGGAGGAATGTCTTCAGGAAAAAAGTAGAGCTCGTGGATGATCTTATCCTCAGAAAATCATACAGAATTTCACAGATCTGCTAAAACAAGAGACTTAGAGACTCAAAGAAAAACAAATGAATGAAAAGACTGGGGTCACTTAACTCCAGGAAAAATAAAAAATGTACACAAGGAAGAAAACAAAAACATAACATGCTTAGCTCAGCTATGAATATTTATACAGCCATTAAAGATTGAGTATATATTCAGCCAGAATTGTAACTTCATTAAAATAAATGAGCAAAGAAATAAACGAGGTCTAAACTTGATGACTCAAGAGCTCTAAAATGTCATTACCAATTGGTGGACAATATTAGAAGAAATTGGAAACTGGGAATGGCAGAAGAAGATCAGTGGCTGCTGATTTTGTTTTGTAGTGTTATTTGCTATGTATCTACATGGATTATTTTTGATAAAATTTTTAAAATTAAATAAAATATCCATTGAGCAGTCTTAATGGCAGATACTATACGCTGGTCCACTTACCGCCATTCTCAACTACTGTTTTCCTTGTCTAGAGAGGTTGGGATAAATATTCAATGTCATGGCCTCCCTTGCAGAATAATGGCCATATGACACCATACGGCCAACACAAAAACATTTGAAAAAGTCTGTTGAGGAGGATTTCAAATCTTACATAGAAGAACATGCCTCATAGACAGAAGGTATTTCCCTCTTGCCCCATATTCCTATCTTGAATTTTCTGTGGATAGTCAACACCAACAGTCAACAATGAGGACAAAAGTGACACACTGAGGTCAGCAGAGCAGAAGACAGAAAGAGTCTGGATTCTTAGGGGCACGGGCCACCGGACTCCAGAGTCCTTGTTACACAGGGTTGTAAAAAGTCCTATTATTTAAACCACTGGAGTTGAGTTTTCTCTTACCAGTTACTATAACAGGCCCTGGGAACTAGTTTTCTCATGCCAATTACTATGATAGGCACCGAGAAAAAAAGGTGAGGAAACCAGCTCCTCGCCCAGAAAGCTTATTATCTAATAAACATTAGCAATAAACAATTATAATGCCAAATAAAATGCACTATCACCAAAAGATGGAAAAGCCAGAGGAAAGAGAGATCACATCCAGTTGAAACATAAGGGAAGGCTTCTCCTGACTTTTATGATCCCTGCAGAACTGAAGGAGTTTTAACAAATACGTACGTTTCATATTAAAGAAATACCACCGAAAAAGACAGAAACAGACGCACAGATATAGAAAACAAACTTGTGGTTACCAAAGAGGAGAGGGAAGGGAGGAGACACAATTAGGGGTATGAGATTAACAGATACAAACTACTACGTATAAACTAGATAAGCAAGAGGAAATTGGAATATCTGCAAAAATTACTGAATCACTATGCTGTACATCTGAAACTAACACAATATCACAGATCAACTACACTTCAAGTTTTTTTTAAAAAAGGAAATACCACAAGCAATTGTGCAGGGAAAGTACAGAGAATTCTGAAGGAAAGCAAGTGCTTCTGAGCTAAGAAGACCTAGTTTCAAATCTCAACCACAATATTTACCAGGTTTGTGACCTTGGACAATATATTGTATTTGTTATAAATCTGTGTGTGTGTGTGTGTGTGTGTGTGTGTGTGTGTGTGTGTGTGTGTGTGTTTGTACATATATGCACACACACATATATATACACATATCAAAGGATTACTATCCAGAATTCATAGAGAACTCTTACATAAAAGTAAAGAAAGACAAACTACCCAGTAGAAAAAGAGGAAAAAACACAAGCACTTCACAGAAGAAATCTAAAAAGTCAATAAACGTATGAAAAATGTTCGACCTCATCAGCAACCAGAAATGTAAATTTAAAATCACATATATATATAGTCTTCATCCATGCAATGGTTTGAAACCATAAAAATGAAAGAAATATACCTAACTTGCAATAACATAGATCAATTCAAGAACAAAAGGCCAGGTGAAAACACTCAAGCTACAGAGGAATGCATATAGCAGGATTTCATGTTTGCATTGTTTAAAGAGATTTACACATCTGCTAAAACTATAGAAAGCAAGAGAATGACTAACACAAAATTCAAGATAATGATTCCCCCTCTTAAAAGGAAGGCTGGAATTAGGGAGTGGTCTCTAAGGTACCTCAAACGGAGTACTCTTTTTCATAAACAAGGTGATACATTCGTGGATGATTGTTGTAGCATTATTCTTGACATTTACATATATTTTATAATTTTTTAGCCTATTAAATAGTTTAAATAATTTTTTTTAACTACACTCTGGACCAGATTCATCCTCAACTGTAGTACCAAAAACAGAAAAGACAGAAAAATACGCAGATAATTTGAGATAGAAAGTGACTGAAGCAAATATGAAATAACCTTAATCTTTTAAGTTAACTAAGTCCAAGTGTGTTACTAAAAATAAGGAGGGCGGAATTCCCGTTCCCTCAAATATCTGAGCATCTATCATGTTTCAGACACTATTCTAGGTGATTATGTGTAACTGTGAAAAAGAGACAGAATCCCTGTCCCTAAAGAACTTCAATGCCAATGGAGAGTCCAAAGCAACAGAGGAATGAAAAAACATTTCAAATCAGTCAATGGAAACAGAAAAACTCAATAAGCAGTGTTAAGCAGAGCAGAGGCCTAGGGAAACATAAAAACATCAGAAAGATTTCAGTACTGCTCTAGTAACACTCAGAAACCCCAAAGAGAAAAAAAAAATTAACTTTGAAGAGTTCTAATTTGGTGTTTTAGAAGAAAACTTTCATGTTGATTTACCAGGATGCATGCTGGTCTCCAAAGCTTACCATCGGTAAGCTTACCATACGGTAACGCACACTGATCGAGAAGGCACAGTTCAGCAGATGCAGCCACCCAGAGTTCAAGTACAAGCCCCCAAAGGGAACAGAAAGCAAGAGGGGCCTCCAGGATTTGAAGAAAGTAGCTCATCACAGCACTTTCACTTCCCGAAAGACAATATAATTCTCAGCGCCTCACCCAGGTAACTTTATCTAAAACTGGACACTTGGGAAGCAATGAAATTCAATGAAAGCATCAAGACGGAAAACAGGAGAAGAAAAGAAACAAGGGAAGAAAAAGAAAGTACTATAAAAGTAAAGAATAACTACGAAAGACACAGTCGTCTAGGGTCATTGGGTACGAGACCAATAGCCTCGTATACCTTCAGCATCACCATCAAAACACAGCCAACAAATTAATAGGTCCACAGTCATTTTAAAAAAGGTTAAACTATACCCAAAATACTCTGTTTAAGAAGTTAGGGGACACAGGGCATGTAGCTACAAGAAATGCAATATAAAGGACTCTAAAGGAAAACAACCCAATTTAAAAAAACACAATTTTTAAGGGAGAAAAATGACAGGACAGACAATTTCACGAAAGAAAAAAACCAAACGGTCAAGAAATCTATTAGACCCACTAGTATTCAGGGAAATGCTAATACGAAAAGAGAGACTGCTTTACCCAACCCCCATCAAGTCAGTTTAAAAATTTTTAAACCTGAAAAAACCAAAAGTTGGCAAATAAAGTAAAATGAAATCATGTCCTGGTTGGTAGGAATATGAACTGGTACAATCAGTGCGGAAAGCAGTTTGGCAATACTGAATAAAATTAAAGTTGTGCAGACCCACAACTCAGTGATTCTATCCCTAGGTTATACACTCTAGAGAAACTCTCGCACGATGCCACGGTCACCATCGCTGCATATGGCAGCAGAAAATTAAAACCCTAAATGTCTAACCCTAAATGTCCATTAACCAGACAATGAATAAAGAAATTATGATATGATCACATAATGGAATGCCGCAGAGCAATAAAAATAAATTAGCAGAAGTAACAGATGCCCATGTGAAACAACGCTCACCTATAATGGTTGCAAGGGAGGGTCTGGATAATAGGGATAATGAGGATATGCATGCGTTTACTAGAGATGTGTGTACTGTATGATTTCATTTATGAAAAGAGGAAGGCTTGCAAAACACTGTAATGTGTGCATATATCCCTACGTTGCAAAAGTCTAAGAATATAACTGGGAATGACAAAAACTGAATTCAGGATAAGGGTTCCTTTTGGTAAGGAAGACTGAGGGAGAGGAGATCAGGCAAGAGCATAGAAGGCTTCAGCTGAATTAGTGACAATCACTTGAAAAACAGGAACCCAACATCACAAAAATCTTAAGATTAGAGAGCACTACTGGCTGTTGGCTCTCTACACATACCAGAAGAGACCCTGCTTTCAAACATGGCCTCTTTCAAAAACAAACAAACAAAGTAACAGACAATTCCTGAAAAAACAAAAACCCGAGTTTCTCTTCCTAGGCTGGCCATCCTCACTCCTCCCATCCCTGTCCTTACACCATCCCTGACATGAAACAGATAAATGAGTAAGTCAAGGTATGTTCTTCTGGAGCAGGGTGAAAACTGAGTCATGAAAAAAGGGTTAGACAGAACACCGTTTCCTGAGTGCAAACACCTAGGTTCACCCCGAGTTTTGGCACCTGCAAGATGTGTGAACTGCAGCAAAGCCTTTGACCTTGGTCTCCTCTTAGGCTGTGACACAAAGATAGTAACGGCACTATGGGACAGGGCAGCTGCTGATTTGATGAGAATACACGGGTAAAGCACCTGCCTGAACTATACTGCTATCAAGAGTAAGCATAAGGGAGTGGAAGTAGAGGAAATCTCAGGCCTGCCTCAAAAGATCAGGGTGGTTTGTTCACAGTCTTCTGAATGGCTTTACAGGGGACATTGCTAAAAATAGGAGGGTCACAAGTCCTCTGTAATGCCCGTCTGAAATTAAAATGTTTCCAAAGAAATCACTCCACAGTTCTACTTTCATGTGAAGGCATATCTTCACATGGAAGAAATGCAGAGAGAAAATACATGTCTAAATATAGACTGGTACAGTCAAAAAATGATCACACAATGAGTAGAAATAAAGGAAGTGATCTTTTCAATTAAAATGTTATTGAAAAAAATACCTATACCAGGAGTTTCCACGTGGCACAGCGGAAATACATCCGATTATAACCATGAGGATGTGAGTTCGATCCTTGGCCTTGCCCAGTAGGTTAAGGATCTGGTGTTGCCATGAGCTGTGGTACACGTTACACATGAGGCCCATATCCTGTGTTGCTAAGGCTGTGGTGTAGGCCAGCAGCTGTAGCTCTGATTCGACCCCTAGCCTGGGAACCTTCATATGCCATGGGTATGGCCCTAAAAAGCAAAAAAAAAAAAAAAAAAAAAAGGCTATAACTTATGGCACTCAAATATCAAGTGACTATCCCATTCTCTTCCCTTTTGTCTCTCTCCTTATTAGTTTCAGAATATAGAAAACTAACAAATCTATTTTCCAAATAAATTCATCTACAGAAACAAAATTTCCCTCCTGACCTGTGAACTAATATGGTACTATGTTGACTAACACCTGCTTTGTTTATAATGATATCTTTCTGTAGTGAACTCTGGATGAAATTAGGTTTTTTTTTTTAAATCCTACAATAAAGCCCTACGGATCTTTTATCTAATCTTCAAAATCTCATTTGTCTTTTGTACATAGTAGTCATGGCCCCCAATATCAAATGTAGTTTATAAATAACAAAAGGGGTAAATGGATCTGTTAGTCTGAGAAGAAATAACCCTCACTTTAAAAATGTTGATGTTATGAAAAGCTGGGCGGGGAAAAAAAAAAAAGAAATCTCTATCAATCAAATATTTAGTGGAGTTCCCTTCGTGGCTCAGTGGTTAACGAATCCGACTAAGAACCGTGAGGTTGCGGGTTCAATCCCTGGCCTTGCTCAGTGGGTTAAGGAGCCGGCGTTGCCGTGAGCTGTGGTGTAGGTTGCAGACGCGGCTCGGATCCTGCGTTGCTGTGGCTGTGGCAAAGGCTGGCAGCTACAGCTCCTGTTAGACCCCTAGCCTGGGAACCTCCATATGCTGCAGGTGTGGCTCTAGATAAAGGCAAAAAGACAAAAAAAAAAAAAAATTTAGTAATTAACCATGAAAAGGATCTAAATTTTCACATATCCTGTTTCCTTAAGGATGAATACCCATATTGTCAAATACTTTATTTTAAAACCAGTTACTAAGAAAGCGCAGGCGAGATCTTTGCAGGGTGCTAAAAAGTAGCAAAAACTGAACAGAAGATGGATTTTGACACTCCCATTCCTAAAATCAATCAGGCAAATTCAGCACTGTACATTTAAGAACCCAAATTTGTCTTTTCCATAGGTATGTGGAATTTTAGCCACATGGCACATAGAATACTTCTTATAGAGCAAAAATGCAGAAGGTCACTTATATATTAAAATGATCCATTAAAAACAGTAATTTTGCGGAATCTTTTCACAGATACTCTTTTAAAAAAAACAAACCACGAATCATTTCAGATTGCAGACTTTTAACTGAATATATCAGAGGTATGAAAAAGTACCTATGAAAGACATTTTCAATTTTCAAAAATCAATCAACATTATAAGCTCTGTAGGAGAGAGTGGTAACCTTATTACCTTAAACTTTAGTATTATTACAATATAAACTTGATCATTATTCAAATTTTCTACTTAATGTATCTTCTTTTAAAACTGAAGATCAATATAGCTCAAAAATAGTCACAGTATTCACAGTGGATACAGGTGACATACATCCACTGACTACATTTCTATTCTGTTTTAATCAATCCAATTAGTGGGCACCACTATGTCTCACAAAAAAAAGAAATATGTAGTTTGCCAGTTAAGAGACATTTACAATTTGATGGGGGAAGGGGAGACGAAGTATATAATTACTATGCAATAATAACACATGTAATTACAAAGGTAAAAGGAGTTAGGAACACAAGGAAGTAGAAAACATCGGAGCGTGGAAACTGGAAGACTATCAGGGAAACTATCAAGAGAAGATGGTTAAGTTTGAGCTAGGTCTTTAAAAGCACAGAGAAACTTCTAGGTTAGGGGGACAATGAAGATGGTCAGATTTCAAATCTTTTCATTCACCCTCAAAAAAAACCCCACAAACAATCAACAACAAAAGTACACCACCATAAAACCAAAAAAGAGGGAGTTTCCATTGCGGCTCAGTGGAAACGAACCCAACTCGTATCCACAAAGATGCGGGTTTGATGCCTGGTCTTGAGCAGTGGGTTAAGCATATGGCGTTGCCATGAGCTGTGGTGTAGGTTGCAGACACAAACTGGATCTGGCATTGCTGTGGCTGTGGCGTAGGCCAGCAGCTGTAGTTCCGATTCGACCCCTAGCTTGGGAACTTCCATATGCCACAGGTGTGGCCTTAAAAAGCAAAAATAAATAAATAAATCCAACAAAGAGGAAGTAAAACCACATATGACCCATGCCTTTCAGCAGTACCAGGAGACAAAGAATACTACAACCTTCAAACGACCTTGTAATAGAAAACAAAAGACCAAATTCCAACAGAGCGTCCATCCATCCCACAGCAAATCTGCAGATTTTGAGACAGGGAGGGACATTTGAGAGCCACGGAAAAAAGAGTAGAGGAGCATTGAGGGCTTAGACAAAGCAAGACAAAATCATGCCCAGAAAGGTACCAACAATAAAAGTCAAACACTACAACAGGTCAGGACTTGGTACTAGAAAGCCCTGGTGAGGAAAGTGGCTTGGGAGTCAGTGGGATCCACAGAAATCAGGGAAGCACAGCTTCTGGAGACAAACCAAACAGAGAGAGAAGGGGAGGCACTCTTGGAAATGTGGCAGTGAAGGGAAAGGGAACAAGAGGGGGAAATCGAGGATCCCACAGAAACAAGACATACCTCGCCCCCTCTCCCAACACCATCCAAAAACAGAGGAGGGTGCTATGAAATTCTCTAAAAAAAAAAAAAAAAAACAGCAAAAAGTAGGCCACAGAAACAGAAAACTACTGTTAAAAAAAATCAGAAAATGCTAATAAAAGCATTTCAGCTGATGAACCCCTCCCCCTGCAAAAGAAAAGCCACAAAGCTAAAGAAAACAGTAACACAACACTGCAAACTGAATTTAAAATCTTCAAACAAGCATTTCAGATATGAAAAAAACAGTCCTAAAGCAGAAATATGAAAACTAAGAGCATAAATATGAAAACTAAAAACAGAAATGAACAACAATCACAAAAAGGAAGAAACGAAATAAGAGTCAATTGAACTCAGAGAAGAAACGGAAAAGGTATACAGGCATTTTTCAAACAGACTGGGAGCGTTGCCCCCTCCCATCCCCGCCCCAGCAACAAAGCACAGGGGAAAAGGGAGGAACTTACTGGCAAAGGGGTGAACACCTTCATGGCACAACTTGTGGATTGGTGAACTCTCAACAAAAACCCCTGCGGGCTGGCTGGCAGGTAGGGACAGCTCACTGAGGACTTTGATGGACAATGAACTAAGGTCTATAGATTTCATCTTCAACGGTGGGGCGGCCGTAATAATCCAGGAAGAGAATGTGTTTTGGCTACAGATGAACTCGGTTTAGAACTCAAGCTCTATCCTTAACTAAAGCAGTGCTGAGCAATTATTTTTAGCATCCTAAGCCCCTTATTTGTAATCTGTGATTGGATGCATGGATGGATGGATGGATGGATGGATGGATACACACACAATAAAAACAACAACTGTACTTGTCTGAGCCTGAGTTCCTCTCAAAAGCAGAACATCAGAAAAGGACTTATGTACAGGTAATTTCATTGGAAGGAGAAGTAAAAGACCAAGGAGGTTGAAACTGGAAAGGAGCATGAGCCAATCCAAGCATATATTACTGAGATGCTCGCTGCTGTGGGCAACTGGAGCTCAGTCTTGCCACAATTCTCTGAGAACGACTGAAAAGCTCTTAGAATTGTCTGTGCAAAGACAGGAAGAAGCATTTCTCCACTGGTTCCTGCCCCCTCTGGTTAAGGGCTGCCCAGCGGGAGTATTAACTTCTAGGCACCTCCAGGCTGAGCAAGCCTCTGTGCCCTCCCTACCTGTATCTCCTCCTACCTGCATCCCCTCCCTGCTGGGGAGGCCTTGGAGAAGCCCTGGGACAGAAAGGAAAGGATTATACCTGAGGAAGAGTGAGTATACTTGTGTTAAGACATGTTCAGTGCAAAGTGAGTCAAAGCCGGTATGGAACTGTTTGGAGATAACATGAGGCGGTCCTTCAGTGGCAACTGCTAGAATACAGCTCAAAATGCCCTCCTGCCTCCATTAAATGTAAATCAGCCACTTGAATATATAAGAATCAAATCATCACGCTGTACACCTTAAGTTCACACAATGTTATATGTCAGTTACATCTCAACAAAGCTGGAAAACAAATCGTCACTGAATCTTCAAGGAGGAGTTAACTTAGCTGCTACTTAATAGTGATGGGGAGGAGCTTATCTTGAACTCAAGGGCTTTACTGGGATGTTTCTTGCCGTTTCCATGCATAGTGAACAGTGTTAAAGGGGACCCTGCAGCCACCATAGTCCAACAAGGGCAAGGCAACTGAAGGGTAGGATTCCTCAGAGATGAGGGCTAAATCACACAAGCAAGTAAACATCCTGGTTGGTGGTCCATCTTTCCTGCCCCATGAACTATTAGCCATCATCCCGTAGCTCAGTGGGTCAGGGCACCCTGAATGCCACTCTGGCTCATGCAATAATTACATCCACCTTGCCCCTGATGGTAAGTAGCACCATGTGCCCTCTGTTATTCCAGAGCCCCATCATTTCCTTGGATATTAGGAAACCCAGTTCCATGGAAGCATCTCCTATCAACCTCAGCTAGATTCGCCTCACCAGTACATTCTATATTACCTTAGAGAATGAAATGTTTTCTTTGGGCCCTCCTAAGGAACGTGGCCAGAGAGTGTGCTCTTCAGACTCCTAATAAATCCACTCTAATATTCTCTTCTCTGAGACTTCTGACCTCAATATTCTGCCAAAGCAATTCTTGCATATTTATCTACTTTACTGTAGGTCATATTCATGTCCAAGCTTCAAGAAGCCCTCCCAGCAGTATATTAGGAGGAGATTACTAGGATGTTAAATCCTCCCATGTTAATAAAATCTCCCCCATCCAGCCTTATTATTCTGCCACTCCTGGTCCAATACCTTCAAGATCCACTCCCCCCACCCCTCTGCATGCTACTCCTATTCCTATCAGTACATTTCAGCCAGGTCCTGGAATTATGTGCCTGAGTGTTTTCTCCCAACAAGAACAACACCCTGATTAGATTATGCTGAGATTGTATCTAATTATTGTTCTGGAAGCAGTAGGGATAAGGGATGGGACAGATTCTGGGGAGAACATGTACCAACTTGAGAGGCATCTATCTTAATGGGATCTTTGCATGGTCTCCAAACCGGGGAAGCCTGCTCTCTTCTAACGAGGCATTAATTCTGCCTGTCCTGAGGATTCAGGGAAATTCAGGGGTTCAAGATTCTCATCCAGCCATATGTTCCCATCTGAGATCTTAGGGCCCTGACTTTGGCCCTGAACACCTATCAAAGCTCTACAGGAAAGGCAGAATCACTATAAACAATATAGAATAAGTAACTTGTATAAGCGTTTGACCTCACAGAGGTATAGGAGTTAAACAGTCTGTGTAAGACTCTTGCTGCTGCACCTGTTGCTGAGCTCGAAGAGAGCAGGGCAGGCAGTTGGAAAGGAAAAATCGATACAAAGTGGGAAGGAGCAAGGATAAACCGGGACCCAAAAGACAAGCCGGAACCCATAAAACCAAATAAGAACCCAAGTCTGTCTCTTACTACCAACGTGCCTCCAACTTTGATGGTGCAGGTAACAGCAGAAAAGCTCCACACAATGGCCCAGGATTCTAGGAAGCTGACAGAGGGGATCCAGTAGGACCTAAGGGTGCTGCAGGCCTGTCTAAAGCTCCACGTCAACAACAGGACCCAACAAATTGGCAACAATGTGTGGGAGTCTAGTACCAACCTTCCTATATGCAAAAGAAATACGGCTGCTGCTTCACTTCTGCCCTTAAATCTCCCTCAAAATGTCTTCTGTGGCCATGGCGTTGCTAACCCAGAGCCCAGAAATGAGTGGAGGGAAATGGAATTCCAATTTAGCTCAGTTGACACAGCATAAACCCACAGAAGGAATACAGCTCTACCGCCCACCCTTAGACTAAATCCTGGGTCTGCTTTTTTACCATCATCTGTCCTAGGGCTTCAGGCAATGAGGATCTTTTCAAATGCTGCCATGGAGGCCCTCTATTCCCAGTGTGCCGTGCACTGATGACTAGCTGACCTAAGTCTATCATCCTCTTGTCTGCAAAGATAAAACAGGTCAGTTAACTTCAGTCTTTCCCATTACCAGTCCCCATACCACTCAAGACCCAGAGCAATGATACAATCCAACACTTAGCTTCCCTGCGGTGTAGTCCCAATTCCAACGCCCTGCATGGGGGTCTTAGGAACTGTTCTGTCATGCATGCCAAGGGTTCTCACCCCCACTACCACCAGAAATGGTGTCTTTGTTGCATCTCACCAGTGGGTGATCCACTCCATTATCCCATTCAAGGTATGCTTTCTAGAGTCACTTCAGATACTGTCTTAGCTGGGACTTTTGTGCAAGCATTTTATTTGTAAAATAATCCCAGTGAGAAGGAGTGAGGAAGAACCCAGGAGACTGAAATAGGGAAAAGGAAAAAGCTAAAACAAGGATGCATTAATGACTCAATCTAATGTGGACCTTTTGAGGGACGTATGGGATGCCTCTCAGAATTTTCCATTTTAGGATCAATACAGAGAAGTACATACAGTCGTCCTTTGGTATCTGCAGGGGGCACTGGTTCCAGGAGCCTTCACCATCACCAAAGTCATCTGCAGATGCTCAAGCCCCTTTCTTAAAATGATGCAGTATTTGCATATACCCTACGAAATCCTCCCTATACTTTAAATCATCTCTACATTACTTATAGTACCTAATACAATGTAAATGCTATATAAACAGTTGTAATTATAATGTAAATAATTGTCTGTGTAAGGCAAATTCAAGTCCTGCTTTCTGGAGCTTTCTTTATTTTTTTTTTCTAAATACTTTGATCTGCTAGGTTGAATCCACAGACAGGGAACCCATGGATGTGGGAGCTGACTGTATTATCTGCCCACATCCCCCATTAGTTGAGGACTGCCGCAATGGGACATTAACACTTAAGTAATTAATTAATCTTAACAATTAATCTCCAGGATGTATATTTGTTCTTGCTGAGCCAGGTCCCATCAGGGTCCAAAATCTTGGCATAGGAATCAAAACCCTGGGGCACGGAGTGAAAAATGTGCAGCACGGATGCTCAAAATTGGATGCCATCAACCTGAAGTGAGTCGATGTCCACAAGAACTGTTTGTCACTGCCAGAGCTGGACTCCAGAGTGAGACAGACAGGATGTGAGCTTTTGCACCAAAGATGTCAGGTACAATATCAATCACATACGTGCTGTGAGAATTAAAGGAGACATGAGAAATGCTTGGCAGAGTACCTGAGACATAAAACTCAGTAAATGATAGCTATTGTTATTAGGTTAGACACTCAACTAAGATCCTGGCAGTGGCAATGGTGAGGAAGAAACAAAAAAGGAGATATTTCAGAGATATAATTGATACAACTGGGAGAAGGAATTGGTGGACGGAGAGGATGTCAAGTGGAAAAAGTCCAAGATGTTTCCAGCTAACGTCCTGGCAGGATGGAGATGGCAATGTCACTCAAAAAACCGTGGAAAGGTGGAGGAAGAAGCATAGTTCAGCTTGAGACTGTGAGGTCCCTGAGGGCTGCCCAGATGTTTTATACCCAGTAAGCAGTTGGATGTAACTGGTAAGGAGCTCCAGAGGAGATCTAAGCTGAAAATAGCGGGTTGGATGGTAGTTCAAGCCGTGATATTTGCCTTCCCAGGAAGAATAAGACGAGTTACAAGAAAAGAGGCTAATGATGGATGCCCAACATGTAAGAGACAACCAGAGGGATGGTGGCCACTGAAGGGGGGAGATGGGGCAGCCAGTGACAGAGAAGGAACATGAAGAAGAGCCCAGCATCACCGGGCAGTGAAAGTGCCAGTATTCAAGCGCCAACCACTCTGAAGGGTTTGTTCAGTGAGATTACACAGAGGCATTTCCACCCAGATTAGGAAAACAGGGAGATTATCTGTAACTTTAGAGAGAACACTTGTGGGTAGACCGAGATGGAAGCCTGATGTTACAGCACCTCAAAGAGTAAACAGGAGACAAAGAGGTAGGAACAGCTGGTAGAAATTGCTCCTTCAAAATCTGCTGGAAAAGGGAATGACTGGCAAAAAACAGAGGTTTAGAGAGGATTTAAAAAAAAAAGACGATTCAAATGTGTTTGTGGGCAGAGGAGTTTAAGGATCAGGGAAAGAGAGAAAAAAATGGGGTAAGTTCCTCGAGGAAGTAGAAGATTTCAAAAAGAGGCATCACAGCGTAATATGACTCAGTCATCTTTATTTAATATGCCTGAATTTGTTCTTAATATACCTACCAGGAAGTACATATTTAGCATCTGATTTACTGGGACCAAACCAATGAAGTGGTGAAACAACTTTTCTTGTAAAACTTTGCCTTTCCTTACTCAAAAGTGCAAAAACATAAGCTTCTAGGACTAATTTAGTTTCAGTCAAAAGGTGACAATTGTATGCAGTGAGAAAAAAAATCTTTCTCTGCTATTTCAGTTCTTTTTGTTTCTTTTCTTTTTGTCAGGGGGACATAAATTAGTTATAAAACAATTTATCAGATGAACTCTAATTTAGGGGGTGTCCAGTACTACATTCGCAGCACCTACAAAACTCTGAAATCTAAAATCTTCAACTCCTGCCCGCGGGGTCCAATTAGCCCAATTCTAGGGAATACATGAGAGCTTGAAAACCAGCTAAATATCGGGCACATTAGGTTCCTTTTAACTGCCAGGTGGTTTAGCTATTCTGAAGCTGTTTAGATTTACGGTTGGGCCTCAGACCATGTCTCTGGACAACATTCTACTGGAGGCAGAACAAAGTTATATTTAATTATCTGTGTACTTTAAAACAATGCTGCCCACTTTTCTCTTATTGCTGCGGTCACTTACCCTTAAGACTCACTGTACTCGTGGTGCATAAAACAGCAGTGTTTACTTATCCAACCAATTCTGGAATTACATGATTGAGCCAATATGAAAACTGAGTCAGTAAGAAAACAAATGCTTATAAAGCAGTAACAAACAGCCTTTTTTTTTTCCAATACGTATACCAAATAAATTTAACTTAGAAGACCTGAACTAAATATAAAACACTTCAAAAAGAAAAAGAACATTATGCTTACTAAGAATTTTGGCATGATCCGGAGAACACGTTCAGGGAATGACCTTTGTGGAAAGCACGGAAGCATTTCAATGGTGATGACTGAAAACCTCTTTCTGTATATTGTTCTACCACATTCTACTCTAAACTTTCATCTTAAGCGTATGTGAATTCTGTGTCAACTTTTGGGTGCTTTTCCGTATCTAAGAATTGTTAAAAGACCAGAATAACAATTTTTAAAACAATAAAGCTATTTTTCTTTCTTTGAAAAAGAACTGAATTTTCTTCACAATTCATAGGGAAGAAAAAAAAAAAAACCCATGAGCACAAAACTCCCATATCTTCCCGCCACCAAATCTACAAATGCACCTGCATCCTCCCCCTCTTCCCTATTGTAAGAGAAGCAATGGGCCTTCTGGTATCAGGGGCCAACCTCCCCCCTTTACTCCCCACGGCCTCCTTTCTCAGGGACCCTGATGCCCTCAGCTATCCCCTCTTATTTGTGTAGTTTCAATATTTTCCTTTCTCCCTCTCTCTCTGTAATGGATTCGCACTAATGGTATTTAAATGTGTCCTAGCATCACTCATCTTAAAAAATAACCCTCCCCTTGATCCCCGTGTTCCTCTCTAGGTCTCTCTTTTTAATCCCCTCTAGAACCAAGTCTCTCAAAAGTTTCCACTTGCGTCCACTCCTCAACCCATTCCAATATGGCTTCTCCCACCAAATCTCCATCAAAATTGCTCCTGGTAAGGTTATTAGCTGATCTGTCGGATCTGACACACAGCCCTGAAAGCACCTTTTCCTCCCTGCTTTCCACAACACCTCAACTCTCCCAGGTTTTCTTCTGGCTTTTCTTCTGGCTGTTCCTCCTCTGTATCCTTCCTGAGCAATTCCTTTCCTATCCATCCTCTACATTTTGGAGTTTTTAGGGCTCCGTTCTGTCCTCTTCCTCTCTCCATTCTACAGTCTCCCCTACGGAGATCTCATCTACACTTGGGCTTTGAAAGTCATCTAAATGCCAGTGACACCAGAATTTTTACCTGCAGCCCAGACATCTTTTCTGAGCCCCTGACCCATACCCCAAGGCTGAATAAAACAGCAATAGTTTAGATGAGCCTTGGTTCAAAACTAGTTCTTCTACTTACTTCCTGGGTTATCCTGAGCAAGTTGGTGACCTCGCTGAAACTCAGTTTTCCCATATGAAAAACTGGAATAATAATAACAGTACTTACTTCATAAGGTTATTGTGTGGATTAAATGAGTTAATAAAAGCATCTACTTTGTAGGACATAGGAAGCTTTCATTA
The DNA here is from genome assembly GCA_004024745.2 of Catagonus wagneri. Taxonomy (NCBI): domain Eukaryota; kingdom Metazoa; phylum Chordata; class Mammalia; order Artiodactyla; family Tayassuidae; genus Catagonus; species Catagonus wagneri. The sequence continues at coordinate 3,778,938 of PVHT021183632.1, forward strand.
TCCATGATAACTATTACTATATGTGTCCATTAGAATACGTTGAAGGCATCTCAAACTTCAATCTGTATAAAACTGGGTCTTATCTTTTCTGCCCACCCCAAATGCGTCACCATCTGTGAATTCTAAGGCCTGACCCCAATGACCCTTTGCATGATCTCCAGCTGAGTGACTGAATATGGTACCACTTCTAGGATAAAGGGATTTTGTGCAGACATGATTAAAATCCCAAATCAGTTGACCTCATGATGGGAAGAGTGTCTACGTAGGTCTGACCTAAATACATGAAGCCTAGAGATCAGAGAAAAATCTGGAAGTCACAGAGTCAAAGCACAGGAAGCTCGTAACACACCATTGCTGGCCTGAAGACGGAGGGACCGAATGAAAAGGAACGCAGATGGATGGCCTCTATAAGCGACAGAGACCCCCAACTGACAGCCACTGAGGAAACTGAGACCTCAGGCCAATGACTACAGGAATGAAAATCTGCCAACTACAACAATGAGCTTGGAAGTAAATTTTCACCCAGACAAGATCTCTGGCTGCCTACCTTGATTTCTGCCATGCCATGAGGAACTTTAATACTGAATTGTGAGCTAATTAACGGATGCTATTACAAGCCACTAAGTTTGTGGTAATTTGTTATGCAGGAATCAAAAATTAATATACCGTTTGGAGTTCCTACTGTGGCTTAGGGGTAATGAATCCGACTAGTATTCATGAGGATGCGGGTTTGATCCCCGGCCTCACTCAGTGGGTTAAGGATCCAGTGCTGCGGTGAGCTGCAGTGTAGGTTTCAGTTGTGGCTCAGATCTGGCGTTGCTGTGGCTGTGGGGTAGGCCCACAGCTATAGCTCCAATTCGACCCCTAGCCTGGGAACTTCCATATGCTGCAAGTGTGGCCCTAAAAAGACAAAAAAAAAAAAATACACCATTTGAACGAATGGTCCCTTCAAACATATGTTTGTTTCAGCCCTAAAACCCCATATCACTACAATACCAAGTTCTGTTGATTCTATCTCCTAAATACATCTCAAATATATTCACAATTCTTAATCTCTAATTGTTACCCAATCAGTCCAAACTGGGTATATACCACCTGAATTATAGCCACAGCCTCCTAACTGGACTCCCTTCAGATACTTTTTCCTTCCATTCTGCTCATAGCAAGGGAGTCATTTTTACAGTGCAAAACTCATCTCTGAAAAATCCTTCAACAGCTTCATGCCGCACTCAGGATTAATGCCTGAACGTCTTATCATAACCTATGGAACACTGCACCACTGGCCTTGGCTACCTTCTCAGCCCCATTCCCTATGACCTTCCTACATGGATACGATACTCAAGCCACGGAGGCCTTTCTTCCAGTAAATCCATTGTGCCAAGCCACTTCCCACTTTAGGACCATCTGTGTCATTTCCTTTGGCAGAAAGGCTTAACCGGGCCACCCGCACCACTCATCAGCCCGTAATAGCCAGGGCCTCCACGTGAGCATTCCTCCTTCACAGAAGCCTTCCCTCCCTCACCCCTCCCATGAGGCTAGGCCACCCTCATAGAACCAGGTCTATGAGAGGCCAGGTCTCTCACAGAACCCTCACTTCTTCACGGTTTATCACAACTGCAATCCTATAGTTGGATGATTACGTACTTAAGGTCTCTCTCTTAGGTACAGTTCAGGGAGGGTAGGAGCGATGTCCATTTTATTCCCTGCTAAAATTCAGCACCTGCTTTGGTGCCAGGCAACAGTATCAACCACTCCTTAATGGATGAATAAAACTGTGGGTGTTTTGCCCAACTTATACATGACAAAATGATATCTAAAGTAGGAGTTGGATTTGAATGTGCCCCTTAGACTAGTCCTAACCTAGCCCTAATTATGATGTTTCCTTACAAAACAAAGGACATCGGTACAAAGGAAGAACAGAGGCAAGTTCAGGGGAAAGGGTTAACACGAATCTGCTAAGACTTGGTGTTCACGCCCTTTTAATACAACATCATTCATTTAGATTTGAAGTACAACATTATCTTTATTACCTACTCTAATTAGTTTCTCCTTTGGGGAAAAACATAAAATTCCACTCCAGTATTGATGTGATTAGAGGACAGAGTGCTTCAGTTGACAGAATTTTCTAATGACTGACGGGATATCCCTGAGCTCCCTCCTAGCAGAGTTGTTACTGCTGTGGCTCTAGTTACGCCTGCAATGCGGTTCAATCCCTGGTCCGGGAACTTCTGCATGCCACAGGCTCAGCCAAAAAAAAAAAGGGGGGGGGCCTCTAAATATATTAAGATGTATGTGATGCTCCATATAATAAATCTCATTTTATAAAAAAAAAATGATGGGACATTCCACTAATGTAGAAAACTGCCTGGTACAAAGATAGACCTGGTATGACCTCTACCTTCCTGCCAATAAAATTTGTTTTTAAAAGTATGCCTTGATTTCATTGATTTCTCACTATGGATTTTTTTTAAAAGGTCTAAAATGCTATTAACTAATCAGAGACCTCACTTTTTTTCTTTTTAGGAGAAAAATAAAAATAGCAGGAACACTACATGATAAAGACTTTACTTAAGAAAGAAAGCGCTTCTTAAATAGAAAGTCCAGTATCTTTCCATATTGTCCATATTACTCATGGCTGGTAAATACATGTTTGGATATAAATGCATTTATTTAATTATATATTTACCTAATTTCTGCCTTGGTCCCGAAAAGATTTAAGGTGAATTAACTAAAGCATATAAAGGAAGAAAGAAAATTAAGAAGAAAGTTCAAGGACATAAAGTGACACCAGGAAGAGGCTCAAGATAGGATGTCAGATCACAGTTTTATGTGGTGTAGGCTTGAGATGTGAAGCTTTCTAGCCATCAACTTTATAAAAGAGGTCTGCTCCAGGGATCCACCTCACAGCATCCCTGTAAAATACCCAACAGCTGGTCAAAAGCAGCTCAGCCAGGTTTGAGACTAAGATCAGAAAGGAATGTCTTCTTGGGGAGTCCCTGGAGAGGACATCATTCTATGTCTATGAAGAATGACGTGTGTTACCATTTTCTACTAAATCACTGTTGATATGATTGGCTGCTTCACACTGGGATCATACTCAGTTACCCAAGTCTGGGGCAAAACACTCTTGGTTCATCCAATCTTAAGCAAGATGTGTTAGTTTCCTCTTGCTGCTGTAAAAAGTTACACAATCTGCACGGTTTATTAAAACATCAATTTGTCTTATACAATTCTGGAGATCAGAAGTCTCAAAGAGGGTCTTACACAGCTAAAATCAAGTGACAGGAGAGCTGCACTCCTTTTAGACACTCCAGGGAGAAGATCGGTTCTTTAGCATCTAGAGCCTGCTTGCTTTCCTAGGTTCGTGGCCCCCTTCCAGCAATGGCATCACTCCCATCCACCCCTGCTGCCACTGTCACATCTCCTTCTCTCCCTCTACATCCATTCACACAACGCCTTTTCTGACTCTTGACCTGTCTACCTACCTCTTGTAAGGACCCTGTAATTACACTGAGCCCACCTGCAAAATCTCCCAATCCCTCTTCACATCTGCAAGGTCTCTCTGTCAGGCAAGGAAACATATTTACAGGTTTCCAGGTTAGGACCTCCCGGGGTCAGGGGGGAGGAGGAGTGTCTTTATTCAGTCTCCCACACAAGATTCCATCATTTACCTGTTCGGAGCTACCTGCTATTCACAAATTGTAAGGACCGTGTCTAAAAAGTATCAATATAAGGCCAAATTTGCATAATAACAGGAAAGTCAAAAATGGAAAACTTAAAAGATTTTTTAAATCCAAGAGTTAATCGCGGAATTCTTTTAAGTACCCAGTTCAACCTCTTTAGGTCAAATAATTTGAAAAACAAAAAATATTATTTATACAAGTTTTTGTCAGGAACACACTAATTATATAAAAAGAAGCACATCTACACAAAAATGAGTGTGAAATTAAAAAAAAAAGACTGCAATACCCACTACTGTGCTAAAAATTGGGAACTTTCCCTCCCTGTTCTCCCTGTAGTCACAGGACAGGATGCCTACAGAGTATTTTTTTAAAAAGGTAACCAGATCACTCACAACTTTAAGAAGGTATGAAGTCCAGAGAAGATACTTGATTTGGGGAGGAACAGCTATAGCTGAACCCAGAGGGGTAGTGCTAGAAACAAATGTAATGAGGACAAGAATCTATTTTCAACCCTATTCATCTTGACTGAAAAACAAGAGGACTACAGGAGCGCTCTTACCTCTGAGGTGCATCGAGATCTATAAATCACTATGGGAGCTCCAAGGAGAAAACTGCAACAACCCTCCCCCCCACTGCATTTTGAGACTGACATCTCTCAACAGTGTATTTAATTGCAAAGCTTCAGTCAACACATGATGTTATTATGCTAGAGGAATTTTCACCAAGCTTCAGCTTCTTTTTCAGGGGAAGAATTCAGTCCTGTCCATCAAAGCACTCAGGTCTCCAGGAAGCTGAGATTTCAAGATTCTTTCTTGCTTTGCAGTAGAGGTTAATGTCGAGTCTGATACAACAGTAGACTTGCCGCCTGATAAGGCTGCCTACCATTGACTGCAAATGCAAAATACACTTGAAGCCCCTTTGACTCGATGGGCTGAGATGTAACCTCCTTTGCCCAAACAGATCATCTTCTTAATCTCTAAAACTCACGGTAGACAATTAAGAAGGGTTCTTTTAAGGTCTAGGCTCTAGGGAATTAAGTTAGGATACTAGCAATAACCTAGTCATATTTTTTACCTTCCTAATGTATCCTCTAAAGCTAAAGAAAGGGCACAAATTCTGCCTACTTTTCTCAAGGTGAAGGAAATGTGAAAAAAAGGAAATGTACCATAAAAATACATAAATATATATTTATGCATGTATGATATAAAAAGGAGAGCTGCATGTTCTCACAGACAACTAACACTGCCATTGAAATCTTTCAAAGTGTTTTATAACAGAAAATCATTTTCCTAAAAAGCTAATTAGAAATTAAATCATTATAAGTGGAATCATATTCAAAGAGCATCAGGGAATCATTTTTCATTAGGATTTAATCATGAATCCTCTGTCAAAACAGAATTATTTTTTAAAGTAAATCACCACTCCTGATTTTATCTGTATCAAGATTTCCAGAGAAATTCCATAGAACACCAATTTAATGCCAGTATATGCTTTAGAGATAACTAAGTCTAACACATTTACCTTATGGATGAAAAAAATTTAGGCTCGGAAAATGAAATGACTTACCCCAGGTCACAGAAAGCTGGTGGGCAAAGCTAGAAGTATAATCCACTCTAGACCTCTGTTAGCCTTTACTTAGAATTCCCTAAGTATGACTGACAGCAAATAGGCAAGATCTTTACCTGGCAGCAGAAATCAATCAAACAAATTTTGGAGAAACCAAACAAAGACACTACAAAAAAAAAAAAAAACTAGAGACAAATCTTGACACAAAAATCCTCTACTATTAGCAAACTGAATTCAGAAATGTGTATAAAAAAGATTTCAGACCATTAGCAAGTGGGATTTATCCCAGGAATACAAGGTTGGCTTAACATTCCAAAATTAATGTACTATACCTTATCAATAAAACAAAAACAAAAGCACAGATCATCTCCATAAATGCAAAAAAAAAAAAAAAAAACAATGTCTTTTCATGATTAAAAACACCCAAACTATGAAAAGAAGAGAGGAGTTCCCATTGTAGCTGTGTTACGAACCCAACTAGTATCCATAAGGATATGGGTCCGATCCCTGGCTTTGCTCAGTAGGTTGGGGATCCGGCATTGCCACAAGCTGTGGTGTAGATCACAGATGCAGCGCACATCCTGTGTTGTGGTGGCTGTGGCACAGGCCAGCAGCTGCAGCTCCAATTTGACCCCTAGCCTGGGAACTTCACATGCCACAGGTACAATCCTAAAAAAGCAAAAAAAAAAAAGTTGAAAAGAAGAGAACTTCCTCAGTCTGATAAAGCATTTATGAAAAACCCACAGCTAACTTCACACTTAATGGTGAAAAACCAAAGCTTTCTTCCTAAGATCAGGAATAAGACAAGGATATGTACTTGCACCAATTCTATTGCAAACTGTGCTGAAGATTCTTCTAGCCAAGGCAATTAAGCAAGAAAATTAAAGAAAAGCCATGCATATTGAAAAGGAAGAAGTCAAACTATCTCTATTTGCAGATGACATGATTTTGTAAGACATCTAAAAACTAATACACTAGTTGATATATTATCTATACTAGCTAATATATATATATATACATATATATATATAATAGTATATTTAGAACTAATATACTAGCTCAGCAAGGTTGCAGGATACAAGATCAATATACAAAAATAAATTGTATTTCTATATACATTCAATGAACAATCCAAAAATTAAATTAAGAAAATAACTATTTTGTAATAGCATCAAAAAAGAGTAAAATATTTAGGAATAAATTTAACAAAAGAAGTACAAACACATACCCTGAAAACTACAAAATGTTGCTGAAAGAAATAAAAGATCTAAAAAGAAAAGAAAGAAGATCTAAATGAATGGGAACCTACTCCCATGTTCATGGATCTCAGAGGGTGCTAAAATGGCAACACTCCCAAAACGGATCTACAGATCCAATGCAATCCACTACCAGAATCACAGTTTTTTTTGCAGAAATTGACAAGCTAATTCTAAAATTCACGTGGAAATTCAAGGGACCCAAAATAGCCAAAACAATCTTGAAAAAGAACAAGGTTGGAAGTCTCATAACTCCCAGCTTCAAAACTTAAAAAAACAAAAAAACCAATTACAGTAGTCAAGAGAGTGTGGTGCTGACATAAGGACAGACATAAAAATCAGTGGAACTGAACTGAGAGTCCATAAATAAAACTATAGTCAACTATAGTCAACTAATTTTTAACAAAGGTGCAGAGACAATAAAATGGGAAAATAATAGTCTTTCAACAAGTGTATCAAAAACCTAACTGCAACAGCTAAAACCACAAACCCCTTAGAAGGAAATAGAGACATAAATCTTCACGACTTTGAATTAGTCAATGATTTCCTAGATAGAATGCCAAAAGCATAAGAAACAAAAGAAAAAAAAATAAACTGGACTTCATCAAAATTAAAGACGTCAGTGCTTCTAAGGATATCACCAAAGAAGCAAAAAAGAATCCACTTTATGGGAGAAAATATTTGCAAACTATACATTTGATAAGGGATTTGTATCTAGAACACATAAAGAACTCCTAACTCAATAACAAAAAGACAAATTAGGAGTTCCCACAGTTGCTCAGTGGGTTAAGGACCTGATATAGTGTCTGTGAAGACGCAGGTTTGATTCCTGGATTCAGTGGGTTAAGAACCATGCGTTGTTGCAAGCTTTAGCGTAGATCCCAGATGAAATTTGGATCTGGTGTTGCTGTGGCTGTGGCACAGGCCTGCAACGGCAGCTCCGATTCAACCCCTAGCCCGGGAACTTCCATATGCCACAGGTGCAGCCATAAAAAGAAAAACACAAATTAACCAATTAAAAAAATGAGCAAAGGATCTGGACAGACATTTCTTTAAACATATACATGGCTCGTGAGCACATGAAAAGATGTCCAACATCACTGGTCAGGAGGAAACACCAATCAAAACTACAGTGAAATCCCACTTCATACCCTCTAGGATGACTACAAGCAAAAGACAGACCACAACAAGTGATGGCAGGGGTGTGGGGAAACCGGAGCCTCCGTACAGGGCTAGTGGGGCTGCAAAGCGGTGAATCCACTTTAGAAATTTTACAAAGTTAAATACAGACTTACCATGTGATCCATGATTTTAGTCTTAACATGTACCCAAGAAAAATGAAAACACAGGTCCACACAGAAACCTGTACCCAAATACAAGTACACAGCAGCATTATTCACAACAGCCATAAGATGGGAACAACCCAAAAGTCAATCAATGGACAAACAAACAAAATATAGTATATCCACACAATGGAAAACCATCTGTCAATTTTTAAAATGAAGTGCTGATACATGTTCCAAATGGATGAATCTTGAAAACACTATGTCCAGTGAAAGAAGTCAATCATAAAAGGCCACATATTATAAAGTCTCACAATATGAAATGTCCCTAGGCAAACACATAGACAGAAAGCAAAATTAGAGGTTGGTTGCCTAGGGCTGGGGTGGGTGGTGGGAATGTGGAATGGCTGACATAAATGGGTAAGATGTTTCTTTTTAGGGTGATGGAAAGGTTCTAAAATTAGATTGTGGTGATGGTTGTATAACTATAAATATACTAAAATTCACTGAATTGTACGCTTAAAACAAGTGGATTTTATGGCATGTAAATTATATCTGAAAAGAGCTGTTTAACAAAACAAAACAAGACATTGCTGCTTCCACCTTGCTCTTTCTCATTGATCACTTGTCCTAGGGGAGCCAGCTACCATGTCATGTCCATTCAAGCAGCCATTTGGAGAGGTCCACATAGCAAGGGACTGAAGCATCCTGCCAACAACACATGAGGGAGATGTCTTAGAAGGGAACTTCCCGCCCCAGACAAGTCTTCAGGTGAATGTGGTCCTGGCCAATATCTCAACTACAACTCATGAGAGACCCATGAGTCAGAACCAGCAGACTAAGCAAACCCCGAATTCCTGACCCACAGAAACCATGCTGCTTTAAGCCACTAAATTTGGGGATAACATGTTACACAGCAATAGCCAGCTAATACCCCTTCCTTGACCCTCTTCTCGGGGTTAGGCTCTCTCTCCTAATGACGGAAATCTCTTCCAAGAGTTGAGTTTCACCCCCATCTGTGTGCTCACTGTAGTAGCTGCCACGTTAGTAGCATCTGATCCCACTCCCTGGCCTTAGCTGAATGATCCAAAAGAAGGCACCTTACCTAAGTCAGGCTAATAAAATCCTTCCATAAGATTTTTGTACCTAAAGTTGATTTAAAAAAAAAAAAAGGAAGTATCCCTGTGGCACCCAGAGCTATAAAATATAAAACTTGGGGTCTATCAGCAGCCATGCTCTTTCCCTATGGAAAATGGGGAACAGCAGTGGAGAAGAAAGAAGCCACTGCATAGAGACATGCAAAAATTCATTATGGAGAAAGTACAGACAACAGGCTTGCTTCCCGAAGCAATCTTGTTCTTCTGGTGGGAAGACCATATGTGTCTGGTAACACCAGCATATAAAATAGAACTCAGTACACAAGACGTAATGAAATATTTTTTGAAAAATAAGATAACCCACTATATTTTCAATAATACCTCCATCTTTTTTTTGCTGCTGTTGTTTAACAGTAATTATTTAACTCCTAAAAATCCCAACCTCTTCTCTGCTACTTCTATACCCTGTATATCCTTCTATTATCATCTTATATCTTAATAAATGGTTTCATGGCCTCCTCCCCTGCCGTCAGGGGGCAAGACATTGTCTTACTCGTTTTTTGTATCATCAGTACCATTTAGCCTAGAAGACAGAAAGTGTTAAGAAATGTATGTTTAACTGACCTAATCAATCCTTTCCTCTTCATTTTTAGTTTTTATAGTCATCAATTTATCCACCACCTAACATCTACAAGATACTGGGGATACAATAAATTGTTACGCTGTGTTCTGGATTTCCATGTATTCAATGAATTCATTCAACAAATATTTGAGTACCTACCAAATGAGAGGGGCTGAAAATGGGCAAAGGACATAGGGTCTTCCCTGAAGGACTTTACATTCCAGCACAGACAAGTAAATCAATGACTACAGTTCTGTGTGTTAAATGTTGTTGAAGAGGCTGCTGAACAGTGGGGATCATGGGGAGCTTTCACTCTACTTCAGAAGGCAAGACCTATTCAGAAAAAGACAGCCGGCAATGCAATGCCGCGTAGGAGCAATTTGCTTTCCAAGCGAGACTAGATCACTTGCACACTTTAAGGAAAGATACTGTTGCAGAGTGATCTTCAAAGTTACACGCAAGGAACATCTCCTGAGCGCCTCCTCTACACCAAGCAAACTGCTTAGCACTTTTCCAGCAGAGTCTCATTCAGTTTTCACATTCTGCAGATGGAAGACATGAGTCTGAAAGAGTGAAGTGACTTGCCCAAGTCTACACATCTGGTAAGTGGCAGAGCCTGCGTTTGGAATGAAGCCTCTTACAGTTTCATGCTACTCAGTCTATACTCCTGGAACGATTTCCTATCCTTATAGGTTAACTTGTATTGCCTTCTCACTCATCCTACAGCACACAATACAGTGTTTGGCACAAACGGGGAATCACCAACTGCTGACTTGACGTGACTACATGCTTGTCCACATGTTGAGAAGCAAGGGACCACATCGGATCAAATTACTTTGGTGCCTATTATAGCATCATGTGCTGACAGGGGCCCAGTTGGCTAAGATGAGCAAATCTTTCAGGTTATATTTTAACAGTGTTTTTGACCACTATATCCGGTCAGTTGTTCCAGTATTCAGCAATAAATCAAAATGACTGTTCATTTCCTCTGACAGTTAACAGTACTAATGAATTCAATATAATCTCACCATCCATCAGAAAAATTTCTAAAATGCAGACTTGAAGCTGATGATTCACACAGTTAGTAGAGAAGGGGAAATAAAGCAGTACTCATTGTTTTCTACAAAACTACCATTGTTTGCAAAACCCAGAAACTGAGCAGTTGGTTAACTACTAATAAAGTAGGCTGCCTTGGTCATTAGGCAAAAAACTGGTTGTTGCTCCCTGATCAAGGTTGAGAACCATATGACTTCAAGTAGCTTTTGCTGTACAGCATGATTCTACATACATAAATCAGTGACTTGTTATGCAAGAAAAGAAAAAGAAATTCAAAATCTCCACACCAGAAAGTACCCGACACTAAGCGAGGCACGAAGCAGATACTGATTAAATGTTTACTGAATAAATTATTTAATGGCCCTTTGAAAACATGGGTTGTCTATTAAATTGAGAGAAAAACCAACCAGACCTACACAGGTTATGTTAGGAACTCAAAAAAATGTGGAGCAACTGGTTCAAGATATATAACAAACTCACAACGGCCAAAAAAAATTTTTTTAAACCAATGTTTTAAAATGTTGAAATAAGTAAGCATGCATTTGACATCACTCTCAAGGCACCACACTGGCGCTCAGTGGAAGGCTAACTGGCAATAACAAAAACTAAAAGAATGGGTGACAGACCTAACTTTACAATCTGTTCAAAACAGTAGCAAGGTGTAACAGGCATACACCTGAAACCTGCTACATAAGCTCTGTCTACACAGTAAAAGAATATCCCAATATGCCAAAGAAGCTGAATCAAAAGCCTTAATAAACGCTAACAAGAACATTTAATAGTAACAATGAATAACTCATTAAAATGTCCTATCTGTTCAAAAATGAAAAAGGATGACTAGTACGAGACTGGGCTCCACAAATATAAATCCAAACTGTATTGACTAGCCCAAATAAGTCTTTTCCAAAATGAATGACCCAGACCCACAACGAATAAAGTAATCTACCAAGTGTAAAGCTTGGGACGACCCAAACATCAGAACGCTGGCGCTTAAGCTGGCTAGTTAGTCGCTTTTACCTAGAGCTTTAAATTTACTGAGGCTTCTTCTCAGGAGACCTATGAAAGAAATTCAAGGCCAAGTATACTATGTCATGAAGACTGCAAATAAAAGCATTCAGTCCCAGGAGCCCGCGATCCCTCCTTAGCTCACTGGAGACTGGACTCGTGAAAAGGCCGGCGGACAGCCACCCTTTTATCTTGCACAGGACCCAGCACCTCGGAGACCCCTACAGGGAACCTGAAGAGCGGAGAAGTGAGTCATGTTCCAAAACTAAGCGTCGTTCACCCTATACTGAGGAAGGCGAACCTTTCACCCCAGACAGGATGCAGTGACAAATGTGTCACCTGTGCGGGAAGGGGGCGCGAAGACATCCTCAGAGTCAGTGCCAACAGGCAGCAGTGGGCTGCTCTGCGGGCCCCAACGCCCGGCGCCCGCCGCTCATTGCCGGGCTCCGCAAAACTTTCGGCCAGCTCCCCTCGGACGCGCCCCCATCTCCCCGGACCCCCGGGCTCCCGCCCCGCCCGTGAGGCCCCGCCCCCGGCCCGCCCCCCGCGCCCCCGGCCCGCACGGACACCCGCGTGCCCTCGGGGCGCGCCCCCGCGCCGAGCCCGGCCGGCAGAGGGCGGGGTCGCTCACCCGTTCGCAGCTCGTGCTTGACAGTGAGGAGCTGCTCTTCCCCGGCTCCGCCGTCCCTGCTGGTCCCTGCGGCGCCGCCGCCACCGCTGCCACCCTCCTCCTCCATCTTCTCCTTTCCCGATCCCGCGGGGTCCTCTGAGGGGACCCAGGAGACAGCGGACGTCCGACCCTTCACAGCTCCCACTGCAGCCCCAGGAGCCGGGATGCGGCGGCTCCAGAACTCGGACGCCGAGACGAGTAGCTTTCCCGCTCTGGCCGCACGGCTTGCTCCTCCGCCTCCTCCCCCTACGGCGGGCACCTCTAGTACCGCGCAACCAAACCGCCCCCTGCTCGGCCGCCTCCTCCTTCGAGCCGCTCCGCCCACAGCCAGCAAGGTAGAGGAGCCATTCGAGCCGCCATCGTTTATTGGGCAATGGGCGCGCGCATCTGTCAACGCCGGTTCCCATTGGACAACCCTCTCTGATGCTTCAGGAGCCGCCCCGCCCCGCTCCTCGAATTGTTGTTGCTTGGCGGGGTGGCAGGAGAGGGAGGAGCGCGGCTGCTCGGATTGGTAAGACCGGAATTCTGCCCCGCCCATCTCCGCTATAGCGCACGCGCAATCAGGACCTTCCTTTCCCTGACATTCCCAGAACGGTCACACCCCTTATTCCCCAGCTTCATCTGTTAGTAAACAGTGTCTAGTAGTCAGGAGGCGCTCGGGGTCTGTGATTGGCTATTGATGAAAGAGGCGGGGAGGGCTGATTGGAACATTTGGTCCGCCAATCACCATGGGCAGAGGAGGAGCTTGAGGAAAGAGCTTCTCATGCACGTGTTTGCAGGCTTACCTGGGGGTCCCAGGTGTGGATCCGCAGATGTATGACCGATTGGAAGACAGTATGTATTGAAGAGGTGTTACTCGCCCTCGTGAGCCCTAAAAAAGTTAAGTGGGGTTCGTGCTTAAGTACGGGTAGTTCATAGATATTGCACAAAAAAAGAAAAAAAAATTCACATTCCCAGATCTCCATTAGGACTTTTGCAAAGAATAAACGTTTCCATTTGTACAAGACGCATTGTGGACACCAAAAGGCTACAGCGATTAATAAAATAGAATACAGTGCCTGCCCCTAAACAGCTTTCAATAGAACACGAGAAGCAGACAATCTGTGTATATACACAGGAAACCGTAAAGCAGAATTTGAAATAAAACAGTCCTACAAACTGTTAGAGAATTGCACAGATGGCAATAATTATTCTCAGTAGAGGAGCTGGGAAGACTTTTAGGGCAAGAAGAGATTTGAGATAACCAACTTAAAGGATAGGTGAGATAGATATACCAGCATCAGATATTTCATACGGAGATGGTAACTGTGAGCATAGGCCTGGAAATAGAGAAGGCAAGGGTGGGTTAAGTGATTAAGGCTGGATAGAAGTAAGACACAGCTAAAAAAGGTAAAGTTCACTAAGATAACAGAAAACCTTGACTGCAGTGCTAAGCAGTGCAGATTTTATTTAGGGTGGGAAGCCTCAAAGAGTAGCTAACATATCAAGCTATTGTCTTGGAAGTTAGCTTCAGTTATAGTGGTTAGATGGACTAAAGGCAGAAGGATAAAGATGGCAGAACAAGAACACCATTCCAAGGATAGAACTTATGGGAATTTCTGGCACTGGACAAGATAGCCGGGAAAGGAGAGGGTTAAAGATATAATATAAAGATATAATTCACATAAGAGTGAATTTTTAAACTAAGTCTGGATTAGATCAGGAGGTAAGAAAACTTCTTCTGTAAAGAGCCACATAGTAACTAGTTATTTTAGGCTTTGCAGGCCATGTGATGTCTTTCAAAACTATTCACCTCACCTATTGCAGCATGAATGCAGTCATAAACAGCAAGTAAATTAGTGGATATGGCTGTATTCCAATAACGCTTTATTAATGGACATTGAAATTAAATTTAACGTAATTTTCATGTGATGATATATTTTAATTCTTTTCAAACATTTAAAAATATAATAAAAATGATTCTCATCTCTTGGGCCATTAAAAAAAAAAAGCAGGCAGGAAATCAGATTTGGCCTGCAAACTATAGCTTGCAGGCCCCTGGATTAGGTTGCCATCGAAGAGAAAGCAGAGAAGCCTCAGCAGCGACTTCAAATTGCCACAGGTGCCTGGGCTCACCTGCCTGGGACACTCATCCCACTAATCCATGACTGCCTGACTACTTGTCCTTCTCCTCCACCAGTAGCCTGCTGTTTGGAGCTAGAGAATGACTGTGTGCAACTGTTCATTTGTTCATGCAACATTTTTTACAGCAGTTGTGAACCAAGTACTGTGATGGATGCTAGAGGCACAGTGGGAGCAAAACAGATATACTTCTTACTCTTATGGAGCATATGGTCTAGAAATAGAAATAAGTATCAAATAATCACATAAGGAATGTAAACTTCCCACTGTTGCTGTAAAAGAAAAGTATGAGATGCTACAATAGACTATATCAGGGGGGCCTAACTTAGGTTGGAGGAGGTCGGAGGCCCTTATAAGGAAGTATTATATAAGCTGATTCTTTAAAGATGAGTAGGTTTTAACCAGGATGTGGCAGAAACTGGCCTGATACTCACCAGTCTCATTTCCTCTTCCTGGACACACAGGAAAAGTATATTTTTTTCCCTTTGCAGTTAGGCTAGGGTCATGTGACTGTGATCTGGCCAATGGGGTGTGGGCAGAGATGATGTGTACCATTTTCAGGGCTGGCCCCATGCATCATGGCTCACACTCTCTTCTTTCTCCACAGCAACTACAAAGTCCACATGTTGAATAGGAGTATGCCATGGTTTAGACGAACCCTGAACCCCTGAGTCTGCAGTTGAAGAAGAGCCACCCTGACCTACATCAGACTGAGATGTGAGCAATAAATAAATCTTTTTAAGCGTAAGTTACTTAGATATTGGAGTTGTTTGCTACCAAAGTATTTGTTACCAATTGTCTTACTGACAGTTTCGTAAGTTGCGGGGAGAAAATTCCAGAAAGATGCAGATGCAAAGTCCTGAGACTGGCAAAGAGCCTGCTGTATTTTAGGAAAACAAATTCAAGCACAATACAGGAAGCAAGGGATGAGGTGAGGGGGACAGAGACCCAATCTTGAAGTTTGTGATAGGCCTGTTAATCATTTGGGAGTTGTTCTTATGTGGAATCAGAGGCAGTGGAAAGAATTTAAATGAGAAAATGACATAATTGGGATAGTATTTTCAAAAAGTCGCTGTTTAGTGTTTGGAGACTGGGCTGGAGAATGCAGTCAGGGATTTAGGGAGACCAGTTGGGAAGTGATTACAACAGTCTGGGCAAAAAGATGATAGCAGGTGCTGTTGATATGGAAAAGAAAAGCTGTCTAGATATATATTTTGGATTCCATGAAGCACTGATATCATGGGTGAGGATTAAGCAGGTACCTGAAATGACACCAAAGTTTCTAGCAGGTGCAACAGAGTGGATGGAAGTGGGCGGTGGGACTGTGTAATGAGATGGAAGAGCACATTTCAGAGAGAATATCAAGAGCTTAATTTTAAGACTTTCAACGCCAACATTAAGTATCTATGTGGACACATGAGCCTGGAGTTCTGCAGAGATAGAGAGAGAAATTTAGGAACCACTGGCATATTGATGGTATCTGAGGCCAGAGGTATGAATAAGGTTGCCTGGGGAGAGAATTGCAGAAAGAAGTGAAGAGGAGCCCAGGACTGGAGTCTAGGAATGTCAACATTGAGACATGGGAATCGGAAGGGGCGGGGGAGCCAGAACAGTAGAATAAAAACCCAGAGTTTTGTATCTTAGAAACCAAAGTGTTTCAAGATGGAGGGAGTAGTCAGCTGAGTTACAGACCCTGAGAGGTCACGTGTGATGCAATCTTGGAAAGATCCCATAAATTCAGCATCATGGATGGCACTGATGACAAAATCCAAAGAGATTTAGAGCAGTCGGGAGGTGTAAGAGTACAGCAGTGTATATGGACATCTTTTTCAAGGAGTTTGCCTCTGAAGGAAAATAAAGAAGGAAGGCCCTATCGGGAGGGCTCCAGAGAGATTTTTTTTTTTAACTTTTAATGTTCAGATAATTTTTAAATTGCAGATGAGTTGCAAAACCAATACAGAGTCGCCACATACCCTCCATCCAACTTTTCCTCGTGTTAATATGTTACGTACCGTAGTTCAGTCATCAAGTGAGAAATTAACTTTGGTACAGGATTATCTAATAAACTACAGACTATACAGATATCACTTTTCTCATAAAATGTTTAAAATGTTTTTTAATTGGTTGAAAAATAAGTAAAATAAGAAGAGTATACCGTGACGTGATTATGTGAGATTTACATTTCAAGGTACCAGAATCAAATCCGTTTTCCTACATTACACTTAGGGGTCATGGTTTGTAAGTCTCCCCCTACTTGTAGCAGTTTCTCAGTCTTTCCTGGCCTTTCCTAACCTTAACTCTTTTGAAATGTAATGGTCAAGTAGCTTTGTAGAATGCCCTTTGATTTGGATTTGTCCGATGTTTTGTTTCTGATTAAGTTGAAGTTACACATTTGGGCAAGAGTACCAGAGAGGTGACATGCTTTGTCAATTCATCATATCAAGGGTACAAGCAGTTTATCTTCTTAGTACTTGTGATGTCAATCTTGAACACTTGGTTAAGGTGGTGTTTGCCAGATTTCTCCTAAGCTATTGTCTTCCCATTGTAAGTAATAGATATTATAAGTCGAGATACTTTTAGACGATGCAAATAATCCAGTTTCTCTTTAAACTTCCATGCACTGATTTTAGCATTCACTGATGGATCTTGCCTATAGCAGTTATGACTGTGATGTTTGAATGGTAATTTTCTAGTTGGCTGTTTTTTAAGTTGAAAAGTACTGGAACTTGTTTGGATGGCGATGGGGGAGAAGTTGGAGAATCAATGAAGAGAATCTCTGAAAAAGTGGCTGAGGCTGGGAGCTTGAGCCGGCTAAGAGGCTTGCCTTTGATGGGAGGAGACCCCAAGTCCTTTATTATGGCAAGAGAGAGGGAAGAGGGCCTGGAGGCAAACATGCTTCAGCTGATGGACTTGGTGGTGTCCTGGTCATCTCATCGCAGGATCTCTGGCATCTAGCATTGGCCCTTGCCCAAAGTGGGCTTTCAATAAATGTTTGTTGAGTGAATGAGAAAAAAAAACAAGTAGGAAATATACATTTAAGGAGTAGATATAAAACAAATAGGCAATTGTGAGTGTAATCTCACTAAAGCCGAGATAGGCCCCTATGAGTAGATCCTGCCTGTAAAAACCACTCAGATGTGCACACATGGAGCAGATTTCATTTCAGAGATTCAAGCGCTGTGCTGAGGGATAGGGGAGATGGGATAAGCTGGATGTGAGTTCTGAGGAGAGTGGAAACAGTTTATATTCGTCACCGTGGGAAACAAATATTGTGAACTTCCTTGGTTGATCACTGACTGGCACTGGGGGCTCAGGTGGCATTAGAAAGCCTAAATCAGGGTAGTTAAATGTCCCTATCTAGCAACTTACATTCCTCCTCGGGTTTGGAGACTAGCAGTTGAACAATAACCAGGCTGAAACAAGTGACCCTGGAGCTCAAGTGAGATGCGGAGGCGGTGAAGCCAGGAATAAACTGCTGGTCTGGGAGAACAGGATGGCATCCAGGAGCTGGAGCGACTTAGATACGTAAAACAGCCATTCTCAACCTTGGCTACACGTTAGAATCCCCTGCGATACTTAAAAAAAAGAAAGAAAGCAAAAAAGCTCCCATCCCTGAAAAAGTGTGAGTTAATGGGTCTGAGGCAGGGCCTACACTTTAGTGTCTTTTTGTTTGAAAGCTCCCCAGGTGACTATAATGTAGAACCAATTTTACAACGTACACCTCTAATGCACAACCATCAGAGTAGAGGATGCTAAGTTAGAGCAAGCTGAAGTTTTAAAAATAATGGCAACTTTTCAGAGGTAATGATGATGCCGGATAGGATAGGAAGAAAAACTATAAGTCAGTGGCTGAAAAAGGTCAGACAAAATAGGTGGGTGGGGCTTAACCGATTAGACAGCGCTACGAGAGGATGGCTTAGAATCAAAGGCAGCCACAAGGGGAGTGAGATAATGGACGGGGGTCTGGATGAAGCTGCTGGAATTGAGGAAAACATCCCCGCTCCCCTGCTTTGAGATATGGACAAGAAGGGAGTCTGTCCATGAAAAGGCTGGGAAAGGGAAGGTATCCAGAACAAAATCCGGTCTCTGCTAAGGCTGGGAAGAGTAATAGAGGAAGAAGCTTGAAAATAGGTCTGTTCCCCTTAGAAACAGCCTTTCACCAGGCTTGCAGGTACCTGGTGCTGGAAGAGGGCTCCCTGCTCACCCCGTTCTCTCGAGGGCCTGTGTCTGTGGCACCACGCGTGTGGTCTTCTTATCCTTAGCATGGGGTTCTAGAGCAGGCCTGAAGCAAAGTATCAGAGGACCTCACCAAGTATGAGCCGCTAGGGCTTCATGGTTCCATTGGTCACACAGCAGGAGCCAGAGGCCCCTCATCTTTGGATTTAAAAGAATTAGGAGGGGGTGTTCCCGTCATAGCTCAGCAGTAACCAACCCGACTAGCATCCATGAGGATGTGGGTTGGATCCCGGCCTCGCTCAGTTAAGGATCTGGCATTGTCGTGAGCTGTGGTATAAGTCGAAGATGTGGCTCGGATCCTGCATGGCTGTGGCTGTGGTGTAGGCCGGCAGCTACAGCTCCGATTAGACCCCTAGCCCGGGAACCTCCATATGCCATGGGTGCGACCCTCAAAAGACAAAAAAAGGAGAAAAAAAAAGAGAATTAGGAGGAGTGCCTGTTGTGGCTCAGTGGGTTAAGAACTTACTTCATATCTATGAGGATGAGGGTTTGATCCCCTCCCTGGCCTAGTTCAGTGGGTTAAAGATCCACTGAGCTGTGGTGTTGCCATGAGCTGTGGTGTAGGTGGCAGATGCAGCTCGGATCTGGCGTTGCTGTGGCCGTGATGTAGGCCGGCAGCTGCAGCTCCGATTGGACCCCTAGCCTGGAAATTTCCATATGCTGAAAGACCAAACTGACATTATCAGCATTTTGATTCTGTTCTTGACCCTGTCAGTACCTTCATACGTGACATAGAGCTAGTTAATTTAAGGGACTTGCTGAGGGACAGGGACCTGCAGAATGAGGTAGTATGAAGTTCATGCCCTCAGAGGACAGCCACCCCTGCTGGAGTGGCTATCTGGCCACTGTTCTCAAAAGGGACACTGGGAAGTTGTACACACACCTGAGTTCACAACCAGGAAGGAAGTTCGGGGGCGGGGGGTGGTGGGGGACAGTAGCATTTAGACAGTTTTCTCACTCTGCATTCTGGTATCTAGAACCTACAAAGCTTAGACATGTAGCAGATAAGGAACGTTAGACTGAATCAGAGGATCTGGTCTGAGATCTGGCCGCGCGGACCTGTGCCAACCAGCACATAGCTGGGAGAGACTGCAGAGGCCTGCACATCACAAATATATCCAGTTAAAGATAGTAAAGACATTTTCACTCCCTTCCTTCTCACACACACTCCCCCAAATCTTCCGGAAGCCACAAAAAACAAAACAAAGTAGAAAACACAGAAAAGTCCCCTTTTTTTAATGAAACAAGGAAACTCTCGAAACCTCAAGCCACAAACCGTGAAGTATTTCTGCCAAATACTGTAAAATCTGTACTGAAATTGGTGAAGTGTTGAGAGCCAACATATACCGCCTCCAGCCTTGAGCCAGAAACCTATTTCCTCAGATGCTGCTGTCATTGTCCTGAGAGACCAAGTCATTTGATCCTTGGGTTGGCGTGGAGTTTCCCAAAGGCAATGGGGACCTTGTATACTAGGGGAAGAGGAGATAAGTTTAGGTGGAACGTGAACAGTCACTTAATTATATAAAATAGCATAATGAAAAAGTGAGTTATTTAGAGCTTGCACTCATTTGTGGTTACATCAAGAAGAAAGTCTTGGTTTGGTGTCAGTGGTCTTTAACTTCTTTCTAATTTGTACTAATCTTTCTAACCAGGAAAATATAGACCTCAGACAACTGTAACTTGCTCTCTGTTGTGCTGTCATTACATTTATTTTAATATTTACCTCCTATTTATGGCAAGTGATGCTGGCTTTTCATCTGTGCTGGTGATATGCCTCCATTTTAAATAAGTAAAAATTGGGAACTGATTCAAAGAAGAATATTGGCTATAATAGAGGCGATATGCAGATGAGGCAAAAATTGCAGAAGTGGTACCCAATTGACCGAAAGTTACATTTGACTAACAAGATCCAAGCACCCCAGAAGAGAAACAGGTAATGCTCTTACTGGAAACAAACAAACAAACAGTCAAAATCCAGGATGACAGCAGAGAAGCTTGACATTAAGGAGAAGTCAGGATGATGTTTATTTATTTGTTATATGTGAATTGACCTCCATGCCAAGGAAATCTCCTGGAGATGTATTGCTCAGAAAGCCTAGACTGAGAGGGTCTCAGGAACCTCTTGAGCACCTGAACCTGAGACTCTAAGAGACATTCTTCCATGGAGAGGAAATTAGCAGATATGAAAACACACCAGAGTAAAGCTATCAAGTGCCTCTGTGCACTTCTTCCACTCTTCCCATGCTATTCCTAAATACATAGTTCCCCAAGTCATTGGAGTTATTGCCAAATTGTAAAACTTTTTTAGAAATCTCCAAGAGGAGGTTCAGGGGTACAAATAAGGAATGACACAGCAACAAAAGAAGCAGAGCTCGAGAAAGGGAAGAGTGGAAGGCCACTTTAGAATCCATACAGAATAGAACAAACATGAATTAAAACACCATGAAGCACTATGAAAAAAAAGGCATGTTTAAAATTATTTACAAATTTGAGAGCTACAAAAAATAAACAATGAGATCCAATATTTGAATAACTAGCATTCTTAAAGAAGCACCCAGGATAAATAAAGCAATGGAAGAAACTTAACTGAAAAGAAGGCTTGAGTCAGCAGACAGAAAGCACAGACTGTGTGTCAGAGTAAAATCAGTACCAGTAACAAGTCGTCAGTGATAAAACACACCAGATAAAAACTCAAAATCAACACTTAATGTTAAATGACATTGAAGTGAGTCTACAAAAGTCAAGAGCATAAAGACGTGACTCATCAATGTTATATTCTGCCAAGTTGTCCTTTAAGTATAAAGGCTATCGGCAAGTTCTTCTTGAGCATGAAAAACTCAGGGTTTGAACATTCTTGAAAGAAAATTCTTTATATTTGAATCCAGTCAACCAAAAGGTGAATCCAAACAAAACAAGAAGAGAATTGAGGATTGGAAAAGAACTGTGGAAGATGAATTTTGAATGCAGTGTTTCAAATACAGAGTTAAGACTAAATAGCTCTGAGATTTATGGTTGAAGAGCAAAATGTAAACCCTGCAAACTCTTACACTGTAAAAATAATTATTGGAAAAAGTTGGGAAGTCGGAGGGGAAAAGGCAGTAGGAGAATTTGTTAGTATGTAAATTTTCTCATTTGTAATGGCAGGGAAATAATTTTACTCTGAAAAATAGAATGCGTGAACCACAGCTTTTTTAGCAAGCATGATTCCAACTTCTAGGTGATTTTTATATTCATTTTTCTTATCTTTAAAAGGGATATTTCAAGAAGGCTTATGGTACAGAAACACTTACCTGAAGTTCAGCAATACCCTCAATTTTATTTCAGCTTCTTTTTCTATAAAATTAATTTTAATCATTTTACTTAAATGTAATTTGCAGAATAAAATCCACTGTTGTTTATTGATCTTTCTGCTCTGCTTCTGTGCACAAGGACCTGTTGAGATAATATTTGGGGCATTTTTTTCCCTTTTATTTAGGGCCATACCCAAGGCATATGGAAGTTCCCAGGCTAGGGGTCAAATTGGAGCTGCAGCTGCCAGCCTACACCACAGCCACAGTCATGCAGAATCCAAGCCGCGTCATCAACCTACACCTTAGCTCACGGCAACACCAGATCCTTAACCCACTGAGCAAGGCCAGGATAGAACCCACATCCTCATGGATCCTAGTAGGGTTTGTTAACCACTGAGCTATGAAGGGAACTCCCTGGGGCATTTAAAAAAAAAAAAAAAAAAAAAAACTTCTTCTTTGTACTTTCGTGTTATTTTTATCATAAGATATACCATGTGTAAAAATAATAGTCATTGTCCCAGTAGTGTGGCAGAACAGTAAAATGGCCACAGTGACCTTTGTCCTTAGGTGTGATTCCGTGATTACGTTATGTTTCATGGCAAAAAAGAATTGCACAAATGTAATTAAGGTTACTATTTAGTTAACTTAAAGATGTGGACATGGAAATTCCCGTTGTGGCTCAGTGGTAACAACCCAACTAGTATCCATGAGGACGCAGGTTCAATCTGTGGCCCTGTTCAGTGGGTTAAGGATCTGGCATTGCCGTGAGCTGTGGTGTAGGTCACAGCTTGGATCTCGCTTTGCTGGGGCTGTGACTGGCAGCTGCAGCTCCAATTTGACCCCTAGACTGGGAACTTCCATATCCCACAAGTGCAGCCCTAACAAGCAAAAAAAAAGGAAAGAAAGAAAAAGAAAAAATCAGAGATGATCAATATGGGCCTACCCTAGTCACATGAGCACTTTAAATGCTGACCATGTTCTTTCTCTAGCTGGTGGCAGAAGGCACAGAGAATCAAGGCATAAAAAGTCTTCAGTGTGTCTTTAAGAAGGAAGGATCCACATGAAAATGCCCTAAGTACAGCCTCTAGGAGCCCATAGCAACCCCTTACCAACAACTGACAAGAAAACCAGACCCTCAGCCCCAGAACTGCAAGGACTTGAATTCTGCCAATGGCCTGAATGAACTTGGAAGTGGATGCTTTGCCAGAGCCCCTGACAGAAGCCCAGCTTGGCCTGCATCTTGATTTCAGCCTTGGGAGGCCCAAAGCAAGGAACACCCATTTGATCTAGCAAGTTCTGACTACAGAACTATGAGATCGTAACTGGATGTTTTTTGTTTTGTTTTGCTTTATGTTATTTTATGGTGCACTGCACCCTCAGCATATAGACATTCCCCAGCCAGGGGCTGAATCTGAGCTGCAGCTGTGACCTACACCGCAGCTGCAGCAATGTTGGATACTTTAGCCCACTGCACCAGGCTGGGGATCCAACCCATGCCTCCACAGCAACCCAAGCCACTGCAGTGGGATTCTTAACACACCGCACCACGGTGGGAACTCCTGGGTGTTGTTTTAAGCTGCTGAAGTTTGTGGTCATCTGTTACAGGGTAACAAAAAATATAAGTAGTCAATATTTTTTCTCCATGTCAGACGTACAGAATCAGAGTCTTCATCAACATCATCCTCATCCCCATGCCATCCTCACCCTGTTGCAGTTCCTTCTTCTGTGACTGCAGGGCTCAGAGTATCTCCAGAAGTCCCAAACCATCTGTGAGAAAATGTGCCATTTTTTTTAAGGACTGGAAGACTCCAGTTTGGGATTAGATATTGTGGAGACATTGAATCAGATTATAAATTTTGCACCAGTTGACTTTTTAAACAACAACGATAACAAAAATTGGTTTTAAAAAGACACGTTGGGGCCAGAAAGCTGGAGGTGAAAGGGAGGAGGCTGGTTTGGGCAGAAGGCTGGGTAGGAAAGGAGGCCTGCGTGGATGGGAGCAGTAAAAATACCCCTGCCCCACCGCATCTTTTTCTCCCAGTTCCATTCCTCAGAAACAGTCATTTTAGCTCTTCCAGATATTCTGGGGTTATCGCTACATCTTTAAATGATATGCTTCTATCACTGCTGGTTGATTTGTTTTATATACTGTTTTTCCTTACCTGATAAAGATTTAGGTAATTTTCACCAGCACCCCCTCCCTTCTCTTTATAGAATTACCCAACTTCTTTGGTTTTCAGTAAGTTACCTGTGTTACACTGACACACCTCTATTTCTTGCTTTATCAATAAGGGCAGTGTCTCTGGACTTTTTACTTCCTAAGATGAAGGTGGCAGCAGCCCTGCACTTCTCTTCCATGTCTGCCTCCCAACTTCTGCCGTTTACAATGATAAGTATAAAAGCATTTACGTTCTATGCTTAGTCATAATTAACTCTCCCATAGATGGATCCTAAAAAAGGAAAATCACTTAAACAGCATTTACGTTGTTGGGACTGTGTAAATACTGTTCTCTGAAGAAGCAAAATGTTTATGAAGATGGCTCTTCCTTTTATGGAACAGTTTCTTCCCTTGGGTTTTCCGTTTGCCTCTCTTTTATCTTATTGCAGTTTTCTTTATCGTAGTTCATTTCCCCCCTATTTCTTCATCCAGTCAAATATTCTGCTGAGGTTTTTAAACCCTCCCCTCCTAGGCCCACCATCCTCCTGCTGCATAGCTGATGTGATGGGATTTTTCCTTCATGGTTTCCTGGGTCAATTCCAGACTCTCCAAGATCCACATCTCCCTACTTCTAAGACGGTATCTTTCCTTTCCTGCAGCACCTTTCCTTACCTTTTTTTTTTTTTTTTTCTTCCACGCCCATGACACGTGGAGGTTTCTGGGCCAGGGATTGAACCCACACCACAGCAGCGATCCAAGCTGCTGTCTGCAGCACATTTTCATGTACCTTCCTAAGAAATGCTGTGTGAGTGGTCGATTTCCTGGGCCCTGTTTGTCCCAAAAGATCTTTAGTCTATACTCACACTTGGATGAAAGTTTGGCTGAAGACAACGGTATAGGTTGAAAACCGTCTTATAAATCACTGAAGGTGTCACATGATTGCCTTCTAGCATCCAGTGCTGCTGCCCATGAGAAGTCTGTTTTATTTTCATTCCTTTAACGGTGACTTTTTGCTTTTTCTTTCTTTCTGTCTTTTTTTTTTTTTTTTGGTTACACCTATGACATGCAGAAGTTCTGGGGCCAGGTGTCACAGTGACCTGAGCCACAGCAGTGACAACAGCAGATCCTTCACCCACTGAGCCACCATGGAAATCCAATTTTTTTTTTTTTTGTAATTGGAAGTTTTTTAAATCACTCTCTTTTTGTTTGATATTTAAAATTGGATTACAGAGTTCCCATCATGGCTTATTGGTTAACAAACCCGACTAGTATCCATGAGGACATGGGTTCGATCCCTGACCTTGCTCGATGGGTTAAGGATCCGGTGTTGCCATGAACTGTGGTGTAGGTCGCAGATGGGGCTCGGATCCCATGTTGCTTGTGGCTGTGGTGTAGGCCGGCAGCTGTAGCTCTGATTTGACCCCTAGCCTGGGAACCTCCATATGCTGCGGGTGCGGCCCTAAAAAGACAAGAGACAAAAAAAAAAAAAAAAAAAAAATTGGATTGTGTTTCTAGGTGGGTCTTTTTTCTAAACTCTACGTCTACCCCTCAATGAACTCTTTCTGTCTAGAGACGTGTGGCTGGCCTTCGGTGCTGGAAAACTCTCACATTTCTTTGACCCTGTCCTCTCCCTTAAACTTCTTTGCTCTCTTTCCATTTCTGCTATTACTTGGATGTTGGAACTTCTGTATTTATTTTCTACATCTTTTTCTTGCCTTTTTAAAATCTCTTTATCTTTTGGTTCTACTTTCAGAGGGAGTACTGTAATTTCATCTTCCAAACTTTCCATTGATTCTTTTACAACTTTCACTGTCATATTTTTAATTTATAGGGGCTCATCTTTTGTGTCATTTGCCAGAGCATCCTTTTTTCCTTTGTGGATAAAATAGCTTCATGAGTCTTTCTGAATATATTAATTGGAGCGTTTTCATTTAGTTTGCTTTTGCTTGGTTCTCTTCAAAATAACTCTTTCCTGCAGGGTTGAGCTGTTTTTTTTTCTGTTTATTTTAGTCTCTCTCTTTTATTACCAGGCCTTCTTTTGAAGTGCCCAGAGACTCTTCATTGTCCATTTTTAATTAAAAGCAAAGTCCAAAAAGCTGATTAGGAGTTCTTAGCGCTTGAGCTTATTGACTGGAAGGAAGGTTTCAAGTGCCTGGGAGCCCCTAATATTCGACTGTGCTGATTTTCCCCGCTCTGTAGATATTCCCCCCTTTTTTTTTAAAAAAACAGTGTATTCTGACAGTACCTTTCTTGGGTGATGGAGACATTGCCTCAGGGATAAGAGTGAGATGGGAAGGACTAAGCATTCCATATGCAGACTCCCTTTCTTTCTTCCTTCCTTCCTTCCTTTCTTTCTTTCATTCTGCCCTGCCTTGCCTTGCCTTGCCTTGCCTTGCCTTGCCTTGCCTTGCCTTGCCTTGCCTTGCCTTGCCTTGCCTTGCCTTGCCTTGCCTTGCCTTGCCTTGCCTTGCCTTGCCTTGCCTTGCCTTGCCTTGCCTATGGCATATAGAAGTTCTGCTACAGTGGTGACAACACCAGATCCTTAACTACTAGGCCACCAGTGAACTCCCAGACTTTCAGTTAATTCCCATTTCAGCCCTGTGTCTAACATTCTCTGCCGCCTGCAGTGGTGTCACATCCTGAGCTCCTCTGAGACACTGCTGGGAAGATCAGCCTCCTCCCACCTGCCCTGCGTCCGGCTGTGTGTACTCCAGAGAGTGAATCCCTAACCTCCTGACTTTCTATGGTTTGTTGCACCTCACTTGGGAAACCATCCATCTAGACCATGGCTTTTTCTTCCCTGCTGTCACAAAAACCAGTGAATGTCAGAGCCTGGACTCAAACCCATTCTCTAATTCCAAAGCCAAGGTCCCTGCACCAACCACAGCATTCTGGCAACTGCCTGGGATATGGTCTGATCAAGAAGAATGAGAAATTGGGGCCTATTTTTCACCAGACATGATAGATTTCTTTGCTTTTAAGTGCTTAGCATACCCTAGGGTCATATTCTTTTCTTCGAAGGTTTCCAACTCAAATACTTAACAAAGGCTAGAGAGATAAAGTGATGCAGCCAAGGGGAGCAAGAGGGGGGCACACACCTCATTCAAAGTGGCAGTCACTCCTCCGCTGTGGCCAGTTGCTGCCACACAGGAATTCTGGCCAACTTTAGCCTCATCTTCCAAGTTTTCACAAAACTTCAAAATCCAGAGCATTAAGTAATAGGTATTATTGGGTGAAGATGTAAAAACGTTGGCAAATAATTCAAGTTCAGTGTGGCTGTACTCCAGCTATGGTGACCAGTTTGCTGCCTCTAGACATTGTACTTGGGAGAGAAGAGCTGAAACAAAATTGTAGGGGGAACAGAAAGTGAAAGCCATGGCAGGACACACACCCCTGCCCCCACCAGCCAATCACAGAAACCTGATTAAGACAAAGTCAGGAGTTCCCCGTTGTGGCTCAGTGGTAACGAACCCAACTGGTATCCATGAGGATACAGGTTCGATCCCTGGTCTTGCTCAGTGGGTTAAGGATCTGGTGTTGCCGTGAGCAGTGGTGTAAGTTGCAGATGTGGCTTGGATTCTGCATTGCTGTGGCTGTGGTGTAGGCTGGCAGCTGCAGCTCCAATTTGACCCCTAGCCTTGGAACTTCCATATGCCATGGGCACAGCCCTAAAAAGACAAAAAAAAAAAAGGGGGGGGGACCAACCCAGACAGTGTGTCTGCTCTGGGAGGTGAGTCTGATGATCATTTCCTATTCCTCTTAACATTCACAACCCCACTGCCTCTCTTGATCCTAAATCACTTAGTTTCTCTCCTTTTCTTGTCTTCAGCCATTTTGCTCAAAGAAATCTTCCTTCTTTTAGATGACAGAGCCCATGGCATTGATGGCATTAGTATATGCAGGTATTGACGGGGCAAGGAATGAGGCTGAGATCAGAAACCCTGAGGGCTGGTGTCAAGGGGCAGTTTTTAGCCAGAGGCCTGCCTGGGGACTGGGAAATGGACCAGGAGCCATTTAACATCATTGAGCCTGAGCTTCTGGCTCTATAAAACTGAGATAATAAAAATAGCTGTTTGTACTTCAGAGTTTTGTTCAGAGAATCAAATGAGATAATGTGCGTGCAAGGGGGCGGCATTGTGATTGCAAATAAACCATCGCCTCTGTTGGAGAAATTGAGAATGCATTTGAATGGTACAAGGTGGGGGCTGGAGACAAACCTCAGAAATATCCCAAGGTTACTCTGTGAGGAAATTGCCAGTCATTTCAGGATTGATGTCATTGCTTCCGTCTGATGCAATGGACTGCAGTTTTACTTAATTAAAACTATTTAAATGACAAGACACCTAAAATAACAAGGAACAGTGGGAAGGGAGGTGAGCCTGTCCTGGGAAGTCCTTGGAATGTGTTGACTCCTGGATCCCAATGACAGCTTGGCAAGAACAATTCCGAAGACATGAATCCCCCTTAGTTTTCAGGAACTCCACTCGTATGCTGGTCTGAAAATCCCCTTCGGGCCATACAGTCTTTGGGGAAATGGATGGAGAACTGTGGTATCAAGGACACACCAAGTTCTAATTCAACTCAGCTGCCAGAAGAGCAGGAACTTCTAAATTTCCTTTGGTTGAGAGATTGACCTACCACCCAGGCAACGTCTGCTTTGTCATTCAGTTTCATCATCGTGTACATTTCCCATTGAATGGCACGAAGATTTATGTACAAGCATGTTCAGAGGAGCAGTTTTTGTAAGAGCACACAATTTGGAAATGGCATATTTGCTTAACAATAGGACTGGTTAAATCCTGTTATTATGATATAGGATTATGCAGCCATTAAGAGTGGATTTGCATGGTGGTTCGCACTGGGGAGCGGTAACAATTCAGATGTAGTCCTGCTGCTGCCGAGGCAGGACGGGAGCATTCTCTTCTGCCCAGGACAAGCCAGCTGAGACCCCATCGAAGTATGACTTTAAATAAGTCAGCACGGCTGGGCGGGGCTAGTGACCATCTGCAACCTGTGGACAGGTGATGTCTGCAGCTGTCGGAGGTGGAGCTGTTTGTAGCAGGCAGGCACATCTGGCAACTTTCAAGGGGAAATGGATGCCACAGACACTGCATAATCCTCACACGCTTATACTTGGGAAAACCCCAGAAACCATCGGTGCGTATTTTCTGAGAAGGCTGCAAAAGGGACGCAGCCCCCATCCATGATATCATCTTGAGTGAGAAAAACCAGGTCACCCGGACACAAAATGAAAGATCCAGAAGGAGCTCAGCTCCATGGATCAGTGGAAGCAGAGCTCTGTATGCTTGTTCTAAGCTGTTTGATGCAAAAGTTACAACTGAGTTATTGCTTTTATTCCTGACCTTGAGGCATGTCGTGGGGAGAGTGGGGGGTGCTTGCCTCAAATCCAAGTGAATTTTGGTTCATCTCAACTGAGGACTGTTTTCAGGAGGGGCTAAGGGGCCTTCTGGAGTGAACATCCTAGGAGAAGCAGCAGCCCAGCCAGGCACAAAGAGATTTCCCTGATAAGAATGTCATGGTCATCCAAGAAGCGAGACAGTTCTGACGTTAATCTCCTGGCTGGGCCTTTGAGGCTTTTCCTGGCTCAGACCCCAGTGATCGCGTCTCTGTGGGGTGGAGTCTGACATGGGAAGCATTCGTTTTCCCAGAAACTCTCTTAAATATTGGGCCATAAGCCGTATGAGTTTGGTGCCCCTCCAACAATGAGCTGTAGCCAGGAAAGGGGATCTCCTTCCCAATCATCTCAGACCACTGCCCAGACTGCTGTGGTGTCTTGGGTGGGGTCTGGACCCAGGTCATCACCGAGAATCCATGGGACCCAGCATGCATGGGCTTGTACTGGGGGGCCCTAGAAGTCACCAAGAGAGACTTTGACAGGGGCCAAGGGCACTATTTGAGAAGGAGAGGACCAGTGTCAGAGGAACCAATGACTCCATCTTTGCCCGTAGCATGTTGAAGCTTGAAAATCAGGTTTCATCCCAGTGGGGAAACTGAGGCACAGAAATGTGAAATCACTTGCCCGAAGGCAGAGAGCTCTAAAGTGACAGAACGTGAAAGCTGGGTGGGCAAGGGACGGAGGAAGCCTTCCTGGAAAAGGAACCAGAGAGTGCAAACCCAGCAGCCTGGGGGTTTTCAAATACCCAGAGCCACCAGGCAGCGTGGGAGAGAGTCACATGCCAGGCCACAGGACTGTAGGACCAGGGCAACCCTGGAGGAACTGGGAAATCAATGCTGGCGGAGTTAAATTAATTTCTTTTTAATAACATCCTGCAAAATAGACCCTGCTTAGAGCGTCTTTCTGGTACAGTAAACATTGGCGAGCCTTAAAAAAACTAAGCTATTTTGTTTTAATTATTTTTTAAAGGTAGTATCAGAGTCAATAAAAGCTACTTTGAAGGGTATGCTAATGAGCAATTAAATTCAGTTTCCCTCAAAAACTGAATTTAATAATGGTGACCTACATTTACTTTCAAGGGACTTGGTCGTTTGCTTTTATCCTGAACATGAAAACAAGTGTTTTATAACCCAGTTTTTTACAGTGAGGCAACAGTGGGGAGAATGAAACAGTGCCCCCACCCCCTGGGGACCCCCCATGGGTCTCTTCCTTTGAGTTCTTTTCTCCCTCTGTCCTTTTGCCCGCCTGTTCATTCACTGAACTGGTTAGTCTGCCTTTCTGCCAACAAGTAGATGCCTCTTTTTGAAAACACTAAACTGACCTCAAGAACTGGGATTAAAGTAGCAGTTGTTAGAAAACAAGATAGGCTGTACCCTGGAGGATGTTGCAGACCCAAATAAGTGAGCACTATGCCACTCTGAAGTTTTGGGGTTTTAAACATTTGGGGGTTTTGGTTTGGGGTTTGCAAAGTAATACATGCTCTCTGAAGAAAACTGAGGAATGTAATAAACAAATGGGGAAAAAATAACCTTTTACCTAGCCACCTAAGGGCAACCTCTGCTACTATTTTGGAATATTTACTTCTAGTATTTTTTTTCTATGGGTTCTTTTTGGTTTTTTTTTTTTTTTTTTTAATTTTTAATATACCTGAGAGGGCCCACTGAAGTGCATGTTCAGTATAAGCTTCATTGTCCCCAACAGAGGCCTTGGGTTCACTTGGTTAGAGATAAAGATTGTGCTCATTTAGAAAGATCTGCAGGCATCACAGGTCCCATCCTCCTGGCTCTGCATCCTCCCAGCTTCACCCTGAAATCTCCATGTTGGTAACAGTATAGGGGAGGGAGCCTGCTCTGAGCAAATTTGCACCCCCACCACATTGAGGGTTGTGGTCTGTCTCACACTTACAGAACAAAGAGAGAAAGACCCAGAAAAGAGTGAGTCTCCAGGCCCTGCCCCAGCTGTCCTACTGTGGGCAAGCAAGAATAGAAGGAGTAAGACAGTATGGTATGTTCCTTGATGTTCCCTCCTGGGGAATGGAGACGTCCCTTGCTTTTAGGTTACGTTGAAACTAGGGAGGCCAGCAATGTTCTTTTTCTTAAAATTTTTTTTTCGCATGTAAGAAATATGTGTTCCTGCCTGGATGCTCTGCCTCCAGATCTTCCCATAGTTCACTGCCGAGGCAGCGTTCAGAGTTCAGCTCAGCTGTCCCTTCTTAGAGTCATTTCCATGAGCCCCAATCTTTCTTCTGCCCACCCCACCCACATCACCCTGCCTCATCACCTAGAATGAACCGCTGACCTATTTAGAAGAAAGAGCAATTGACAGCTATCTTCTTAGAATGAACCGCTATCTTAAGTGATCGTGTTCATAGAGTTCCTGTCGTGGCTCAGTGGTTAGCGAACCCG
This sequence comes from Catagonus wagneri, assembly GCA_004024745.2. Lineage (NCBI taxonomy): Eukaryota > Metazoa > Chordata > Mammalia > Artiodactyla > Tayassuidae > Catagonus > Catagonus wagneri. The sequence continues at coordinate 3,810,802 of PVHT021183632.1, forward strand.
ACTAGCATCCACGAGGACATGAGTTCAATCCCTGGCCTCGCTTAGTGGGTTAAGGCTCTGACGTTGCCACGATCTGTGGTGTAGGTCACAGACACGGCTCGAATCCCAAGTTTCTGTGGCTCTAGTGTAGACTGGCGACTACAGCTCCCATTGGATCCCCTAGCCTGGGAACCTCCATATGCAGCAAGTGCAGTCCTAAAAAGACAAAAAGACCAAAAAAATACTTAAATAAATAAAGTGATCATGTTCATACACTTGTTTTCCTATTTTGCTGCCCATCTTCCCCTCTCTAGAATACAAGTTCCATGGAAGAGGGGAGCTTCCTGTGCTGTTTGGTGCTGTATCCCCAGTGCTTAGCATGGTCTCTGGCACTGAATAGAACTAGTGATACATGTTTTTGAATGAATGAGTGCCCCGAGTTCCTGCGTGCCCCACATCTGCTCAATGCCAAGCCTGAACAGTCCTCCTTTTCATCATAGTCTGTAACCCGTCTCTTCCCCTCCATCCTTCCTAACCCCCAGCACTAATGTTCAGCTCCTAAGACAGTTGCAATGGTCACAGCTGCTCTGTCTGCCCTGGTCTCTGTGCCACCCTGCCACCGAGTGTGCCTCCTGCATCTCACCCTGCTGTTTCCCCATGTATGAAGCCTACGTTCATGCCCCTCCACGCAAACCAATGGGCTGATTTCCAATATGGCGGCAAAGAAGGAGCACCCCCAGGGGACACATTGAAACTGGGGGGTGAGAGTAATGATGTGCAGATTGAAAGTGAAGCAATGCTTTGCTCTGTTCCGTACTCACAGTATTCAATTTTTTTGTATCAAATATTATAAAGGGAAAGCCTAAGATTCTGTGCTTATCAGGGAGGCTAGGGTGTTGCTTTTAAGTTGAGAGAGCTGTCAATTGCTCTTTCTCCTAAACAGGTCAGGAAATCTTATCCCTTTGGGCCTTCCCTGATGCCGAACCTCCTTCCTGATCTCTGTGTGGGAAATCCTGCTTCTCTTCATGGGCCACTTCCAAGGCCACTGCTGGGATGCCCGCCACCTCTTTTTCTTCTTCCCTGTTAGAGAAAACACCCCCTAAGCCCCATAGTGATGTGTCCATGGCTCACATGGGTCATGACCTTGTACTTGTTCAGATTCCCCATCAGATTAGGTAGCCCATGAGGGCAAGGCACTCAGTATCCTAGTCAACTTGGGTTACCATAACAAACGACCATAGACTAGGTGGCTTACATAACATACATTTATTTTCTCACAGTTCTGAAGGCTGGAAGTCTGAGATCAGGGTGCCAGCATGTTTGGGTTTGGGTGAGGGCTCTCATCCTGGCTTCTGCTACATCCCCATGTGGTGGAGAGAGAGCGAGTAAGCTCTCTGGCATTGTAAGGACACTAAACCCAACAGACCAGGGCCCCATCCACATGAACTCATCTAAACCTAATTTCTTCGCCAAACTCCATCTCCAGCACATAATTCGAGGGATGGCAGGTGAGGCACAAACATTCAGTTCACTAAACTCAGTAAACATTTTTTAAATAAGTAAAAAAATCTAGGCTTCCTTAAATTCCCCTTGACCAAGGGCAGGGTTGATCCTAGGGTCCAGAGCATGGCTGTACTTACTACAGACTGCTACAGCTCATGGGACCCACCTTTGAAAGTCAGCAGCCAAGAGGGTCTCCAGCAATTTGCTGCATTGTTGATGTAAGCTGATCTTGTCACCTGGTCTCCCAGTCACTGATCAAGAAAGTCAAGCCCTGGGCGTTCCCGTTGTGATGCAGTGGAAACAAATATGACTAGTATCCATGAGGATACAGGTTCAATCCCTGGCCTCACTCAGTCGGTTGGGAATCTGGCATTGCTGTGAGCTTGTGGTATAGGTTGAAGTCGCAGCTCGGTGTGCTGTGGTTATGGTGTAGGCTGGCAGCTGTAGCTTCGATTTGACCCCTAGCCTGAGAACTTCCATATGCTGCAGGTGCGGCCCTATAAAAGGAAAAAAAAAAGGGTCACACCCCAAAGAAGTTCAAGTGACTTGACCAGTGTCTTATTCATCTAATCTGTGCCTAGAATCAAACATTGCTTATAAAATCCTCTTCATCCACTCAAAAAAAAGCATTAATTGATCACCTACTGTGTGCCAGGAATTGTGTTCACCTCCAAAAGCCCCCCTGCCCAGTGGGGGAGACAGACCTAGAATCAGCCACCACAGTACACTGTCATCTGTGTCTCCAGACAGCCCAGGAGAGGAGCCTCTGACCCAGCCCTGTGGTCAGAGCGGGCGTCTGAAGAGGGGACAGCTGAATGGTCTCCAAGGACAAGGAAGAGTTAGGCAGACAAAGGGCCAGAGGAAGATATTCCAGGCAGAGAAAGCGAAGCAGGAAGAGGGGGAGAACAGGGCCCTGGTGGGAATGACAAGTAATTACTGAGAATTTAGTGTATGTGCCGAGGGCTGTTCCCAGCTCTGGGGTTACAACAAAGGAGAAAACAAGGGCCCTGCCCTCAAGGAATTTACAGTAAAAGATATATGAAAAAAAGTGAAAACAACAATTGGAGCATTATGTTCTGATTTAGCGGTGGGGGGGGTTGCTGAGTGGGGGGCACTTAATAAGATGATGGTTTGGATCTGTTTCTGAGCCCCCACCCCACTGTTTTTAGGGCATCTCCTTCCACAATCAGTCCACAACGCCAAGGGCCCTTCTCAGCCCACAAGAGTCTTTGTGCCTCTGCTGCACACAGAGAAAAACCAGAAAAGCTGGAGCCACTGGAGGGTTGTGTTCCTGGCTGTTACTGTTGCTGCTGCTGCACCAATGCCTGTGCTGACACATGGGTGCCTGGAGCAGAGCTCGTCCAAGGAAGAAGGTGCTCCCAGCAAGGAGGTGTGGGGTGTGCCAAGAAGAGAGGGAGGGAAGAGGCCTCTTTTCCACAGGGTCCCCCATGGTGGAGGATGTGGGGGTCACAGTGGACCTCGGCACTCAGTTCCCCGAGCGTGGTGAATACAGACACACGCACACCCGCGGATGAGGGGCTCCCAAGCTAAAGCCACATGCATTCTGGGAACCAGCATCTTTCCTTAGGAACCCTGTCCACCAAAGTAAGAAAACCCCTCCCTCTTCTGCTCCAAGGCCAGCTCCATCTCCCTCCCCGGGATGAATGACATCACATTGTGGAAATTGATGAGGACTCTAGCTCCCCTCTGAATATAAAGTGGGGACTCTGTTCACCCTCCTTGTAACCCACTAATACAGTGATGATGGGAATCAATCTGCCCGACCTTGAGGTGCAGCAGGTGGGGCCGTGAAGATGGAGGGAAGAGCTGATGGTGTGGGTGTGTCCCTGGAAGCCACAGAACTGGATGCTCAGGTGGCTTTCCTCTCTCCCCTCTGCCTGACCACGCTCTCACTACACCCTAGTGAGGAAAGCGACCCTTTTCCAGCTTGTTCCAAAATGGCTCGTGAGGGGGACCTCATAGATCAGGACCTAGACTTGTTCTGTCCTAGCTCTGGATGTCAGAATGGACCACTTACACTCTGTGGACCTCGATGTCCTCAACCAGAAAAGCAGAGGGGGAGGGAGCCTGTTGAGTGACAGCGCTGTCGTCCCCACGTGCTCTGCCTTCCTGTCTCAGATGCCAGTGCCTCCCCACCTACCACCTACCACCTTCCCTCCGGGTTCCTTTGACCATGAGCATCACTCCTCACCTGAGCTGAGGGTGATGGGAGTTTCTGAAGGTTGGGCAGTGTCTCCTGCCGAGGCACTGGGGGAGTCCTGTCCTAGTCAGAGCCCCTGGCAGGAGCTTGTTGATGTCCAGAAAGAGAATCCGCTGGTAGCTGTAGGGTGCATGACTCAGCCCCGGGACTGCATCTCGTGCCATTGGCGGGATCACCCAGGTCAGCGATCCAGGACCGCTGTGGACAGGGAGATCTTGGGAGAGCTCTCCATCCCTTTCTGGAGGAGCCACGCTGCCCTCACCAGAATCCCAGGAAGTATACACGCTGAGGGTGGTGATGGCCCCTCCTCCGGGGTCACATGGGGTGAGCTGTCGGGGACTGTGCAAGGTTAGTCCCCAAGGCTGTGTCCTCAGGTGTACTTCAGCTAATTTGTCTGGTTTCTCTAAACATCTCAGTCTTTTAGTGTTCTACCTTCTGCCCTCAACAGGCGTGGGAGGAAACTGGGGCCAGTGTGGACACTACCGTGTGAAGGGCTGTTGATTTAAGGAGCGTTGAGTGTGGGAAGATGTCTATAAAACCAGCCTGGTGAATTTCCAGTCCACTTGTCTGTTCCCAGAGGGCATAGGGCTTTTCCTGAACCCGGAAACCATACAAAAATTTCTGGCAACTTGGCAAAGGTCCAGAGCTTGTCTGGACGATTCAGATTTGCACATCTTTGGCAGAAGATAAGGGAACATGAGCTCTGTCATGAGAGACCACTCTCAATTCGGGCCCTGGCTCCATCCCTGGTGGGTTCCCTGTAATGACTGGAGCCTGGAATCGATGCCCTGTGGTCCCCAGAACCCATCCCTGGCCCCAGGCTCTCCTGCCTCAGCCAGGCTGAGTTTCCTGGCACACAGCTTTCATTCAATCCTCTTCTGCTCTAAAACTTGAGTGGCTTTTGGCTGTCCATCAAGCACCCTTGCAACTCCTGTGCTTTGTCCTCTGACCCTCTACTCATGGAAACTGACCACATCTCCCAAGTCAAACCCTGAACTCCAGGCAGAGTGATAACCATCGTCCTATTCTCCTTACTCATTCCTTTCTCCACCTGCCTGGAGCCCCCTGCCCCTTTCAAATCTTGCTGTCCTTCAAGCCAGACTCTTCCTTGAAGCCTTTCATGAGGACTTCCACCCACACTGATGTCATTTATTATCCATATGACTAGTTTAACAGTTGATCTTATGCAGATGCATTCTTTACTACCGCGCTGGCCTGGGGAATCTGGTCTTCTCGCTGACAGCTGGTGCAGGACCGAAACTTCCTTCTGTGTATTCATATCCCCACTGCACCCCCCATCGTGGTGCTCAGGGTACTCATAGTACATGTTCAATTAACCCTTATTAATGATTTGATTCCCACACTGAGTTGAAGTTCTTTGGTTTCTGTTAGTTTTGCTGTGTGCTAGTGGTTTCTAATTTCAAACACGAAAATCTCCACGTGAAGTGAATGGTATTCTGAGTATTGCTAGATTAAGAAGACATGTGATGGTAAAAGGCTTTTGCATGACTGATCTTTTATTTTATCCAAATGTGACCTCACACATGTGAGAAATAGCTGTGCCTGTATGCTCAGGAAAGTCAGCATAGCCACTGAGTGGCAGAGAATGCTTGCTGCAGATGTGGTTCAGAAACTCCTTGCTGTAATTGTATAGCAGAGACCCCATGCCTTCATGACGCCCAGACTGGGAACCACTGGGGTATGCATTCAACACAGTCCTTGCAATTACCTAATCCAAGTGTCTTCTCTGTGCTGCTATGAAACCTTGATTGCATTTAAGGTATCTTATAAAACAAATGGATAGATACAACAGAAAAGGGGTTAGAGGAATTCATATACTCATAGTGATAATAATGGATTATCAAGCACTAGTTGCTATAATGATTATCAAGCACTAGTTGCTAAGTGCTTTTTGATCACTGTATCTATCGTGTATGATTTAACCCTCACAGAATGCTGTGCAGTATCATTATTCCCATGAGGAGTCGGTGAGTGAGGATCATGTGGAAATGGAGCAAGGGGCAGGCTTTGCATTTTGGGTGGATGAGATATAAAACAGCAACAACCAATAAACAAAATATGGTCTATCCATACAATGGAATATTACTCAGCCATAAAAAGGAATGAAGTACTAACATGTGCTACAACTTGGATGGACCTTGAAGTATTATACTAAGTGAAAGAAGCCAGGCACGAAAGACCACACAGTGTATGATTCCACTGATATGAAATATCCAGAGGAGGCAACTCCATAGAGACAGAAAGCATATCAGTGATTGCTGGGTACAGGGAAGTGAACATGAGAGTGCTTCCTTTTTTTCTTTAATTGAACTATAGTTAATTTACAATGTTGTGTTGGTTTCAATTAGACAGCAGAGTGATTTGGTTATATTCAGTTATATATAGACATATATATATTCTTTTTCAGATTCTTTTCCATTATAGATTACTACAAAATATTGAATATAGCTCCTCGTGCTATACAGTAGGTCCTTGTTGTTTACCTGTTTTATATATAGCTGTGTGTCTATAGAGTGCTTTTTTGGGGGGGAGGCGGTGCTGCACCTGTGGCATAACGAAGTTCCCAGGCCAGGGGTCGAATCAGAGCTGCAGCTGCCAGCCTACACCACAGCCACAGCAACTCGGGATCCGAGCCACGTCTGTGACCTACACCACAGCTCAGGGCAACGTCAGATCCTTAACCCACTGAGCGAGGCCAGGGATCGAACCTGCATCCTCATGGATACTAGCTGGGTTCATTACCACTGAGCCATGATGGGAACTCCCTGGAGTGCTTCTTAATAGGTATTAGGTTTTCATTTGAAGTGATGAAAGATTCTGGAACTGGATAGTGCTAGTGGTTGTACAACATTGTGTATATACTTAATGCCACTGAAATTATAAACTTTAAGTGATGAGTCGTATGTTATGTGTATTTTACCACAATCAAAAAAAATAATGACTGCAGCCCACGTGGAAACAGGATCTCAGAGTTGATGGCGATCACGCGGAAAGAACCCCTTGGAAGCACGTAGACACAGGCAGAAGTGCTTGGGAATTTTTTCAGGCCTGGAATGAACATTCAAGCTGTGATCTCATGAGACTGGGCTGTTGTCTGGGTATCCATATAAAGGACGTGTAATTTTGTAAAAGGCTCTACCGCAAGTTGTAGTGAATGAAATCTGCTCACTTGGAGTTCCCATCATGGCTCAGCGGAAATGAATCTGACTAGTATCCAAGAGGATGCAGGTTTGATCCCTGGCTTCACTCAGTGGGTTAAGGGTCTGACGTTGCTGTGAGCTGTGGTGTAGGTTGCAGGTGCAGCTCGGATCACTGCATTGCTGTGGCTCTGGCGTAGGGCAGCGGCTACAGCTCCAATTTAACCCCTGGCCTCGGAACCTCTATATGCCAAGGGTGTGGCCATAAAAAGACTAAAAAGAAAAAACGAAGGGAAGGAAGGAAGGGAAAAAGGAAGGAAGGAAGGGAGGAAGGAAGAAGTCTGCTCGCTTGAGCCCTGGGCCCAGGGGTCTAAGGCACTACCCGCTCTTCTGTTGCTGGTCACCCTTCTTCATCTTACAAAGCTCAGACTATCTTCTCCCTTCTTCTCCGAGACGCACCGGGAGAAACCCCCCCTTCAGGTCTTCCACAACCGCCTTGGCCCTGAAAGCACACAGTGCCTGCTTTTCCTCTCAGCAGCCACAGCGCAGATGTCTTTCCTCATCAGTCCAAACTTTGAGTGATTACTGCTAAGTAACTAGTCCACCCTGGCCCGAAGAGCCTCCAAAAGATAATGGCTGGGAAATGCTGTTTCCTGGGGAGCAGGAGGAGGGAGGAGGGCGGGGGCTGCTTCTCAGGAGCCTGCAAGGCGAAGCTCTCCTCCTGGCTGCTCGTAATCTCACCTCCGGCCACAGCCAAGGCAAGTGGGCCCAAGAATGGGCTCAGGCTCCCTCTTTGCACACAAAGGAAAGTGACTGTAAACGCACTTGGAGTTCTTTCCCTTGCAAGGGACCATTCATTTCCTAATGGAATCAAGCCTCTCTTTAAAAAACTACACATAGTTCAATCTCTTTCTTTTGTGGGATTTCAGAAGAGATGCTTTAATCGGTTCAAAAATATGGCAACAGCTGGAGAACAAAGGCAAAGAACAGAGACTTATAATTATTTGTCGTGTGGGGTGGGAGGAGAGAGCGGAGGCTGTGCAAATGGGGGGAGAAAAATGGTGGCCGAAGGGACCAGAGAGGAGCAAATACCCCAGATTTTCCCTCAAATGTTGGGGCCCTTTCCTTTCTGCGTCTCCTCAGTGGTACTCCCCCTTGACTCACCTCGCCCTCCCCAGCTTCTCGGGACCTTTCCCCCAAACATTCCCTCTTAGCTTAATAACCTGGCACTGTCACTACTGCCTCAATTCAGGCCTCACATCTCAATGTCCCACCGATGCAGGATCCAGTCCCTCTCTCCCCAGGTACAATCCTGCTGGCTTGAGATTCTGGCCTAAGCCAGTCCAGCCACAGGAGCTAGTGCCCTTGCACGCCACCCGAACCCTCCAACGGGAATCTCACCCGTGGTGTCTGGAGATAATCTTGTAACTTAAGAGAAATGATGGGGATTTCAGGTGCTTTATGGGCTGATGCGGTGCGTATTTTGAGCCAGGCTGGGTCTCTGTCGTGCCTTCAAGGTAAACTGCCTAAGTGGCCCGCTGAACCAGTGGAACCATCCATTGCTGAAAATTGGGGCGCGAGACCTTTCCTCCACCCCTCCTGGGGCCACCAAGTCGATGGAGCAGTTTGTACAGTTGAAAGGGCTCTGGGCTTTCTCAGAAGCGCCTGGAAATGACCACAGCACAGTTCTCTAGAAAGGCTAACCCGCCCTTGGAATACTCTGGGTCCACACCCACACTCGGGGCTCTGCTGAGGTGGGCACCTCTCGGGCTTATTCCTCTGATTTCCTCAACCCCCGGGCTCTTAACTTACAACTTCCGGCCCGGGGCCAGCTCCAGTGACAGCTCACCCCCATTTTCACGGGACTTTCCCTTGTTGCTTCTTGCTGGGGAAACCAGTTGGCCCCACTGGGAAGGACTGGGTAAGCCATGGTAAAGACACTATTTTAGTGAGCTCATACTGGGAAAACTGGATAAATTGCTGGACTTGCACAGAGAAGACTACCCATGAAACAGTCTCTGAGATTAACTCATAAAATTTCTGGTTTCCGTGTCAATTTACAAAGCAGCCTTAAATCTGTAGATGTTTTCTTCCTAAAATGATTAGGAAGTGACGAGCTTTGTGTGTGTGTATCACCTTTGTCTTTTTTTTTTTTTGCCTTTTGTCATTTTTTTTTATGGCCGCACCCGCGGCATGTGGAGGTTCCCAGGCTAGGGGTCTAATCGGAGCTGTGGCCACTGGCCTGCGCCGCAGCCACAGCAACGCAGGATCCGAGCCGCGTCTGCAACCTACACCACAGTTCGCGGCAACGCCGGATCGTTAACCCACTGAGCAAGGGCAGGGATCGAACCCGCAATCTCATGGTTCCTAGTTGGATTCGTTAACCACTGCGCCACAACGGGAACTCCACCTTTGTCTTCAATGTAATTTAATTGTAAGTTGCCTTGATGTAATGTTTAATAATGGCTGTGTTTACCCATTAGCTCACAAAAATCCCTGAAAATTGATGTCAGCTCCCCTTGAATGAGCCAGCTTCGGCCTGTCTCATCCTGACTATGCCTATCTTTTTGCCAAAGAGTCATAATTTCTTAGAAGGCAGACTTGTCATTTTACCAGGGCAAGGAGAGTGCCCATCTGGTTGGTCATTGAATCACCCCTGTGGCTCAGTGGCCATGGGTACGAGGTATGCTCAGTACCTGCTTGTTGACTGAAAGCAAAGGTCTGTCTTTGTAACTGCAGTAGCCATTGGAGAATGCTTGGTAAATAACAGGCTGCTGAAAATCCTGGCTGTTTGAACAGTGGAAAATAATAGAATAAGAAAAAATGTAATGCAAAATGGTCTTTAGCTTATTCATCTTTATAAGTTTAATGAAAGTGAAAGATGTCCTGTTCTGGGCCCATAACAAACACTCTCTACATGTTGGAGGGGGTAGAATTAGAGAAGAATGAGAGATGACGAAGCCCAGGAAATGGTCTGCTTGAATCAGGAGGTAGTTTCAGAAGAATTAAGGCAAAGAAACTCATCTACCTCGTGACCTACAGAGGAGAAAAACAAACAAAGAAGGGAGGTGACCGGGTGTGGGGTCAGGGTTTCCAGTTCATTTTATCACATATCCTTCTCTGACATGCATTAGCATCTCCCTGCTTTTTTAGAGATTCTGATTTTTCAGATTTTTTTTTCCAGTCCCCCTCCATCAGGGGCTGTAACCTTTGCCCCAGGACCAGAATCATTCATAAGCACCAGCCCAACAGATCTACAGTTTTACTGATGAAAGCATAACATTTTGGGTTAGTTGAGCTGTTTCTTCAGGGACTTCCTCCTGCCCTCATCTCCCAGCCCGAGATCCAGGATGTAAGAGGCTGAGCCCAGGGCTAGCACGCAACACCCCTGGCCTTCCAGGTCCGCACCTGCCATTTGACCTGCTCCATCAGCAAGTTGACATCCTCCCCCAACCACCACCACCACCCACCAAGGGTCTCAGTTTCCTCCCCTTTAACTTCCTCACCTTTAGCAAGAAAAGGAGATGGTTTTGAAGCTTCCTCTTAGCTCTAACATTCTGTCAGCCCAAGTTCATTTCTCATCGTGACCTAGATTTTAAAGATAATGTTCTTAAAATATTACAAAAATTTGAAAGTGATCAGTTATCTCCTCCGCTTGGAAATGTCATCCCTGGCAGTGCTTTGGTGGGTGTTGGGGGCTATTCTGGTGCCTGGATGTTCAGAAGAGGAGGAAGAGAGGGTGGGGAGATTACCAGTGCAGTAACCTCCTCACGACTCCTGAGACCGAGTCGATGCCTCTCTTGAAAGCCTGATCCGCGTAGCTGGGAATTGTGGAGGTGGGTTAGAATGGTGATGATAAAAAAAAAAAAAAAAGCTGCCACTTTATTTTTTTCCTGAGTGCCTCCTCGGAGCCTGGGACTTGACTTAATTTCTCTCTGATTTTCAGAACAAGCCCTCCAGGTGTGCAAGACGGGCCCCATTTTGTAAGGGAGCCGTGAGGTAACTTACCCAGGCTGCCATGCCTTGATGGGGCCAGGATCCAAACTCCCGTTTGGTACCAGTGCCAGTCTTCTTCCACTATGCCAGCGGGTACAAGGTGTCGGTCCTGGGGCCAGTAGCATCAGCATCCGCCAGGGAGCTTAGAAATGCAAATTCCCCAGGCCCACGGACTCAAGAACTCTGGGGAAGGGGCCCAGCTCTCTCCTTCCAGGAATCAGATCCTGATTCTCACCTTGGAAAACCCCTTTAGATTTTAGGCTGTCTCTTGGCAAGAGCTTGGTCAGCTGTCACAATGGGATCCCCAGAAAGCCAGTATTTCTGATGTTCTCACAAAAACATGACACTTCTACCAGGATGTTGAAAACCACCCACCCGCTGGCAAGGGGGTGACATCCTAACACCTGAGGGACATTGCAGATACCACGCAAACCATAACATTGGCTTACTGAAGCATTTTTGAGTCAAGTCAAAATGAACCACCAAAAGACTGTCTTTCTAATTTGACTTCCTGGCTCCAGTAAAGTGTTCAGTCCCCCAGCCTTCTGGGTGTCTCTCTCTCTTCTACTTATTAAAGTTTTCTGGGCGATAATAGATGGATTCCAGGAGGAGGTGTTGGGGTGAACTGAAATTCCTCTCACTGAAATTTCCTCTTATCTCTTATCTAGTAGGGGACCTGCCTCATTTTAACATAAGCAGATCCTAGTGCCCGTAACTTTGCATGCAGATTCCTACATGGGGTTGCCCTCTCTCTGGGACTGGGGACAGGAGCCAAAAGGAGGGTGTCATTGGGAATGAGAGGTGGGTGTGACTTGCAAAGGAGCAGGGCATCCACTGGCAGAACGTAGAGGGAGGGTCAGGGGACTTTGGTTACAGCTTGGTGGGATAAAGCAGGGCTCGCAGGTGCATGTACAGGGTGTGGACTTGGGGGGCTGGTGTGGTCTGGGAGATTGGTGTGTCTGATGATGGGCATGAGAAACTGTGCTGCCCCCACTCTAGTTCTTGATCTTGAAGGTGCATAGCAACCTCCATGTTTCCCTCTGGCTGAAAGAAGAACAGCCAAATGTTGGGGCTATTTTCCTGCAGGCTGCCTAGGACGGGGGGGAGGGGGGTGCGCTTCAGCCAGTCATCCAGGCTCCACCTGCTCCATGCTGTCCCCGGCGCAGACCAAGTGACTGCAGAAAATCCTCACACTATGTAGGCTGGCTTCAGTTCAGTTCCTGGCCTCCGACTGCAAACGGGCTATCGACACTGCCTAGCAAGCCTACCCTCTTCTCCTTTTAGCTTGCTCTGCTCCAACACAAGTATCGTGCCTTTTCCTCCCTCCTCCTCCCTGCTCTCCATCCCAGCTCTGCTGCTGCTGACCGAGCCGCATGCTTGGTTGGGAAAATAGAAGCCAACAGATGGGGACTCCCTCCTCTTGCCACCACCAAATGTGCACCCCTTCCTACGTCGACTTCTGCAACAGGCCTCTCTTTCCACTCTTCCGCTGGAGCGTCTCCACTCCTTTCAAAGCAGATCCCTCAGCTTGTGATCTGGATCCTAGTCCTTTTTTGCCCATCACAGAAAATCACACCTACTGTTTCTTTCTCTATTTCATCAACAAATTTTCACTTGCCTGGATCAATGCCATCAACATATAGGCCTTCTCTGCTGTTTTTCATAGATATGTATGTGTGTGTATGTGTGCGTGTAAATGTGTGTATGTATGTTAAGTATACATATGTATATGTGTATACAAACAACATATACGTATAATGAGAGTTTTTAAACTTTCATGTGTATGTACGTGTATATGAATGTATATTTATATATATACATAAATATAACATATCTATCTATCTATCTATGAATTTCAAAAACAACAGCAGCAAACATCTCCCCTGTCCTGCTTCCCAACTCCAGCCCCCAGCTCGTTTCTGGCTTTCTCCTCTCCCTCACCTCACATTCTCTTCCCTACTTACTCCAATCTAGCTTCTGCCCCAACCACTCTCAAAGCGGTGGTTCTCAGCCTGAAGCACTTTTGTCCCCCAGGAAAACTTCTTGGCTGTCACTAGTCAGAGGAGGGCACCCGGCAGGTGGGGGCCAGGGCTGCTGCAGGGCATGCTGCAGTACACGAGACAGCTCCCTGCAATGCAGAATTCTGTGGCCACGGATGTCAATAGTGCAGCAGTTGAAAAACCCTGATTAAGAGACAGCTCTTGTCCAAGTTACCAAGACCTTCCATGATGCCAGATCTGAGAAACTATGTTATGTGCTTGTCAAACACAGTCCTTCCCTCTTGGGCCCCATGACTCTGCTCGCTTGGGTTTTCCATCTGTACTTTGGGTCACTTCTTTGCACAGTCCCCTACCTGACTGTGTCCTAGGCTTTCTTCTCATATTTCTCTGTCTTCTCTCTTCTGAATTGATCCGTCCAGTGGCTTCCTATCATGTCCAAGCTGACCCTGGAGCCTGACTATGTAATTGAGTCCCAGCTCTCCGTGTTCCAGCTATGCGTCCACAGTAACTATTTCTTCTCTGTTACTTGGCAGCCTCAGTTTCTTCTTCAGGAAAATGGGAATGATAGTAATAACACTTTACTCCTTAGCATTGTAATAACTGAATGAGGAAATACAAATAAATATAGGGCAGAGTTTAATTCATGTTAGCTGTTATTTTATTTATGACTCTAAGCTGTAAAGCTTGAATTTTTTTTACTTTTCACCAGAGAGCTCAAGAACAGATTTGGAAGATTCCCCAGATCAAATTAAGACAGGTGCTAAATTCAGTCTAATTTAAAACAAACAAACCACTGCCTAAACGTGAGCCGGGTACGGGGCACAGTACTAAGCCTGAGGATTATGATGCAAAACAGGATATTTTTTTTTTTTTTGCCTTTTGTCATTTTAGGGCCGCACCCGTGGCATGTGGAGGTTCCCAGGCTAGGGGTCTAACCGGAGCTGTAGCCACTGGCCTGCACCACAGCCACAGCAACGCAGGATCCGAGCCCCGTCTGCAACCTACACTACAGCTCACAGCAACGCCAGATCCTTAACCCACTGAGCAAGGGCAGGGATCGAACCCGCAACCTCATGGTTCCTAGTCGGATTCGTTAACCACTGAGCCACGACGGGAACTCCTCTTTTTTTTTTTTAAAGTTATGTAATTAAATTTGTCAGTCTTTTATTACATCTGAATTTTATTTTTTTAATTTTTTTTATTTTTGCATTATAGCTAGTTTACAGATTTCTGTCAAATTTTCCAACTGCACTGCGTGGTGACCCGGTCACATGTACATATATGGATTTGTCATATGTGATTAGACATAGTTCCCTGTACTATACAGCTGGATCTCCTTGCTTTTCCATCACCAAAGCACTAGTCAACCTCATTCCCTTCCACCCCCCTTCCCCACCCCCTTGGCAACCACAAGTCTGTTCCCCAAGTTCGTGATTTTCTTTTCTGCTGAGAGGTTCATTTGCGCAGTATATTAGACTCTAGTTATAAGAGATATCATATGGCATCTGTCGTTCTCCTTCTGACTTGCTTCACTCAGTATGAGGGTCTCTAATTCCATCCATGTTGCTGCACATGACGTTATTTTATCCTTTTTATGGCTGAATAGTATTCCATCGTGTATATATACCACATCTGCCTAATTCAGTCATCTGTTGATGGACATTTGGGTTGTTTCCATGTCTTGGCTATTGTGAATAGTGCTGCAGTGAACATGCGTGTGCAAGTGAAGAGCTTATCTGCAATGAGTTCACAGGGAGACACCTGCAAGGATATGGATGTTTGTCAGCATGTGCCCAATTATTGAGAAACAGTAGCTTTCAAACAGGATTTCATGAAACCCACTCTTAAATGCTTCAAGGGGGGTCCTCAAACTTTTGAATTCAAATTTCCTTTTTTAAAAAATTGAGGTATAACTAACATATAACATTAGTTTCAAGTATACATTGTAATGATTCGCTATTCAAATTTCTATTTTAAAGCATATTTGAAATTGTTTTAAAAGTATAATAAAAATTTTGCAAAATGTTAATATCAATGGATTATTGGTTCAGACTGATAAATTCTGTCCAGGCTGTAATAAAGGATCTCCTTCCATTTCTTTTTTAGAAAAGAAAATCTCCGTTTATCTAAATAAGAGTTGCAAGAACTATTTTGTTTTGGTTTAATACTTTTTTTGAGATATAAGTCACCCATTTAAGGCTTTGGTGTTTGTTTTTTTTCAATAGTCACAGATTGCAACTGCTTCTCTTAGTAAATAAAGATTCTCTTGAGTTTGGGCAGTCACAGAAAATGCAAATGTAAAGTGAAAAGAGGGTAACGCAAGATGGTACCTGATGCCCACAATTGCCCGTAATATTAATTTTCAAATTTTTATGTTCAACCAAACCAAAGTATTTCTTTGTGCTACCTTTCTAAGTAATTATATAAATTTCAGTGTATAAAATGGAGTTCCCACTGTGACACAGTGGGTTAAGGATACAGCATTGCCACAGCCTGGCCCAGGAACTTCCATATGCTGCAGGTGGGGCAAAAAAAGAAAAACAAATTATTTTATACTAACTATAAAACTTCATTGATCTTCTTTATATATTGAGGGTGTACCTAAGAGTTAGGTGGAAGACATTCAATTTGACAACTCTAGTTGAGTGCATTCCACATACCAGGCCGTGTTCCAGGCTCTGGAACTTGGCCACAAACAAATAGACATCAGGCCCTGCTCTCCTGAAGCTTAGATTCTAGTGCAATAAGTTAGTGAGAAATAGATCAGATGGAATATCAGCTGGTGATACCTACTGTGAGAAACTAAAGCAGGCCGAGAGAGGTCAGGAGCTGGGTTGGGGAGACAAGGATCAGGCCAGTGAGGTGAGCACGCAACTGCAGGTGAAATTTTGAAATTTTTCATCCTTATATGAAATGTTGGAATTTGCTCATCATGGATTTTTTGCTTTTTTTTTTCTTTTTAGGGTGTACCTACGGCATATGGAAATTCCCCAGCTAGGGGTTAAATTGGAGCTGCAGCCAGGTCTGCACCATAGCCACAACAACGCCAGATCTGAGTTACATCTGCAACCTACACTGCAGTTTGCAGTGACACCAGTAGGATCTTTAACCCACTGAGTGAAGCCAGGGATTGAACCTGCATCCTCGTGGATACTGGTCGGGTTCTTAACCCACTGAGCCACTGTGGGAATTCCTTTTTTTGCATTAATTTTAACATCAGTACTTATCTCAGTTACTTAATTATTTGGTGCTCTCTTAAATTTTGCCCTAGTTGCACCCTGGTTTGGGCTCCAGAAGCAGAGTCTGTGTAAATGAGGTCGCTGTTGCTAGAGGAGGGCTTTGGGTGTCTGGCTGAGTTGTTAGACTTTACTCTGTGGTCCACGGAATGGAGAGGCCACAGAAGAGTCTGGAGCAGATAGACAGTGTGATCCAAATACCCTTTGGGGGTATGGGTCCGGAAGCGTGTGGAGAACGAGGAGAAGAGATCAGAGCACCAGGATCAGTCAGGAAATTGACTGTGATGGTCCCGGCCCGGGTGCTGGAACAGAAGGCAGTGGAAGGAAAGCTGGTGGCCTCAGGTCTTTCATGTGCCTTTTGCCTGCCTTAAACCCAGAAGTCAACATTTCCCAAACAACTGCGGACATAATGAATGCCGGCCTCTTGCCGCTTTCTGTTTTTAATATGGTCGATTTGTGCAAAACAGGAAGTGCTACCGTGACAATGGCATTATTTGTGGCTGAGAAATGTTCTTTTGAAAAGCTCTAAAAACCCTTGGTCCCTTGTGCTGAATTCAAGCCCAGCTGTGCTAGTGGAGTCTTCCAGTAAGTGGGCCCCCTTCCAACAGGTGCTACGATTTCCTTCTGCTCTGCCAGCAGAATGGGCTCCAGAACCGCTCTGTTCCTAAGACTGGGGACAAGGTTGCTTAGCCTTTCAGGAACTTCCAGCTGTGTGGGGCCCTGGCACTGCCGAGAACAAGACTGGTTGAGTGCCTGCCAGGCCCTGTGAAGGCAGGGAACCCTCCCCTGCCTCCGGCTTCAGTCCTAGACAAACAGTTCAATTCAAGGTAGTGGCTGCAGGACGGGGGACTCTCAGAGGAGAGGTAATTTCCTGAGACACAGGCAGGCGGGAAGGTGAAGTGGGCAACGAGCTAGAGTTGGGGGCGGGAAATTCTAGTCTTCTGTTCACGTGAACCTGAACTTCTCATTCTGATTCACTCTGCTGGCCTCACTCACCTGAACTTCTCTAATCATGTTCCAAAATGACTTTTTCACGAAGCCATGTTCTTTTGGAGAATGGTCTTTGGAATCAGAGCCTGGTTTGAAGCGTCTCTATGGCTTCCTAGCTGTGTAACCTCATGTAGGTTGCTTAACCTCTCTGAGCCTCAGTTCCCTCGTGGAGTTCACATGAGGCTGAAATGCAGTGATATACATAGAACTATCACAGCAATGCCTGGACTCTAGGGCCCACTTCTATGCACATATAAAAGACCCAGCAATGTGGAGTTCCTGTCATGGCAAATCTGACTAGGAACCCTGAAGGTTGTGGGTTTGATCCCTGGCCTTGCTCAGTGGGTTAACGCTCTGGCATTGCCATGAGCTGTGGTGTAGGTTGCAGACACAGCTCAGATCCAACGCGGCTGTGGCTGTGGCATAGGCCAGCAGCTGTAGCTCTGATTTGACTTCTAGGCTGGGAACCTCCATACGCTGCAGGTGTGGCCCTAAAAAAAAAAAAAAAAAAAAGGCAACCCAGCAATAAGCAAGTCCTTGCTCTGCTCCTTGATGTCTGCATGGCTATGAGCAAGACACTTAGCCTGCACCACAGGGGGAACTCCTGGAGGAAATAACGCTTGACTCGAGATCTGAAGATGAGGGAAGTGACTAAGCCTGTCCCTCTATCCACCTGCTGGACCAGCAGGGGCTCTGAGGCCTGGCTGTCTTAATGCCCCAGGTGCAAGGTTCAGATTATCATACTCAATAATCTGCCCCCCTCCTTGCCCTTGGAGAGACTGATGGACTGGAGGAGATTAGAGGTGCAAGTGCACTTTGCAGAATGGGAAAACTGTGTGATTCCTGAGAAGGCAGAGGCCCAGATGGAGACCCAGCCTGAATAGGAAACCAGAATTCAAGTCCGTTCCAGTTACTGCTGTGTACCCAGCCCGCACGAGAACTTGTGTTTTTCCCGCCCTACCTTAAACTTCCTTGGACTGACATGAGAACGAGCGAAAAGATGCTGAGGGTGCTGGGTGCTGGTTTCTTCTTGGAGTTTCAGGGCAGAGCCTGGCTGCTCCAGCTCAATGGAGCTAAAACAGGAAACAGATTTTGCTCTCTTCAACAGTGTACAGAACCCTTGATTCCAACCAGGAGCCAAATCAACATCTGGGCTCTAATCCCTCAGCCTCCCCGTGGTCAGAGGCTTCACATTTAATTCAGGTTGAGGTGTCTCTTTTAGGAAAAGTAGCTTGAATTCCAATTTCTATCACCCACTGAGTCCTTTCCATTGCCTTCCCTCTTCTTAACTTTTAAATAGCTACAATTACCTGGCATACAATAGTTACCTGGGTTTAATTTTTTTTTCTTGAGGGGGCCTCATTTTAGCTAAGCAGTTGCAAACAATGGCTTGATTATACTTCTAAATTCTTTTGACATAAGCAATTGCTTCTTTTTCAAAGCCCGCTCTGATGCTATCTGAATACTGTAATATTTCTCTCCTTAGCACTTTTGCCTGAATCTCACCCACTGAAAACCCAACTGTAAATATTTGGCATTCCTTGCACCTCCGGTCATCCACACGGTTTATCCTTCTGGACTCTGCATTTCAGCTTTAAGCCTCAAGGAAAATGGAAAGGCCGGGGCACGTTCTGACCCTGAAGCTCTGCTTCTTTATAAACGGTCATCCCCCGAGGCACGCAGGTTAGGGTGTTGCCACAGTTCAAGTTTCTAACAGATGTTGTGTGTCTGATGAAGTATACATAAAATTTACCATTTTAGCCTTTTTTTTTCTTGTTTTTTATGGCTATACCTGCGGCATATGGAAGTTCCCAGGCTAGGGGTTGAATCAGAGTTGCAGCTGCCCGCCTACACTCCAGCCATGGCAAAATAGGATCTAAACTGTATATGTGACCTACACCACAGCTCGTGGCAACACTAGATAGTTCACCCTTTGAGAGAGGCCGGGGATCAAATCTGCATCTTCATGGACACTGGCTGGGTTCATAACCCACTGAGCCAGATCGGAAACTCTCTATTTTAGCGTGCTTTTTTTTTTTTTTTTTTGGTCTTTTTAGGGCTGTACCCATGGCATATGGAAGTTCCCAGGCTAGGGGTCAAACTGGAGCTGTAGTTGCCGGCCTACACCACAGCCACAGCCAGATCCAAGCCGCATCTGCGACCTGTGCCACAGCTCACAGCAACACGAGATCCTTAACTCACTGAGTGAGGCCAGGGATCAAACCTGCATCCTCAGATTCGTTTCTGCTGAGCCACGATTTTAGCCATTTTTAAGTGCATAGTTCAGTGGCATTAAGTACATTCCCAATGTTGCTCACCCTTCACTACCACCCATTTCCAAAATGTTTTCATCATCCCAAACAGAAGCTCCATATTCATTAAATAGTGGCCCCCATTCTTTTCTCTCCCAGCCCCTGGTTCCCACCATTCTACTTTCTGTCTATGAATTTGCCAGTTCTAGACACCTCATATAAGTGGAATCAGACAATATCTGTCCTTTTGTGACTGGCTTATTTCACTCAGCGTAATGCCTTCAAGGTTCATCCATCTTGTAGCCAGTATCAGAATTTCATTCCTTTTTGTGGCTGAGTAAACTTCCACTGTGGGTTTCTGCCGTATGTTGTGTATCCATGCATCTGTTGATGGACACGAGTTGTTTCCATTGGCCGCTGTCTGATATAACGTTTAACATAATAGTTGGAATCTGGCGCCTCTGTGACCCAGGACCAATTTAGCAACTACCTTTTGACTGACTTTATTTCATTCTCTGGAAATAGGTTAAAGGGAGGCGGGAAGGATAAATTAGGAGTATGGGATTAACAGATACAAACTATATACATAAAATAGATAAGCAAGGGGTGTTTACTTATAGCACAGAGAATCATATTGAATACCTTGTAATAACTATAACAGAAAATAAGCTAAAAAATATATATATATAACTGCATCACTTTGCTGTACACTTGAAGCTAACACATGATTGTATATTGACTATATTTCGGTTTTAAAAACGGACTTATGGGGCCATGACCCAGGCATCCGAATTTTTCCAAGTTCCCTGGGTGATGTCAGCCAAGCTCTTTCATTTTGTGTCCCTGTTTTCAGAGAGGGCAGGCTAACTCCTGCAGGGAAGCTGGACGCAAGCTTGTGGCCTCCACCCAGCCACGGGGGTTCTGCAGCTTTAAGGACTGGGGCTGGCTGCCTGCCTGCCTAGGAGGCCACCCTCCAGTGCCCAGGCCTTGTGAGCACAGGCTGCTGAGCCGAGGCTGCGACAGTCAGCGCTGGGGCTGGCCTGGGCTTGCAAACCCGAGCCCTGCAGAGCCAGCCGGGTGGCGTGGGGGAGCCAGAGAAAGGAGACCTTTGTGCCTTTTTGAGGGAAGCATACATTCTGCAAGGCGGTGGAAACAAAGAGAGGAACTGTTTGTAGCTCTAGTCCAGACGTCCCAAGCAAACAGTAAGTCAGGAGGGCACAGAACACAGCACAGCCCCCTCTGCCACAGGCGGCGTTCGCACACCCTGCCCACCCCAGGAGCCGAAGGGTCTGCAGAGCCCACGCAGGGCAAAGCCAATTAGCAGGACACAAAATTCCCTAAAACTCTCCCTGGGGGCCCCCATCTGTTCCTCGCTTTGAAAAGCTGGGCTCACTCATGAGAGGTAGGACCTGGCGACTGACAGCGGCTCAGGTGTGGACAGCCAGCCTCCCCTCTGTCCTCCTTCACCCTGGTCACTGCCCTGAGGGCCCCAAGTTCATATGAAAAGCAGAGAAGGTGAAACCGAAACCTGTCAGATGTAACTATTGACCTTTGGGCCACAAGCTTGCTGCTGAGGAGGCCATGAAGCTAATGCCAAAATGGGGGCGGCAGTGGGGCAGGGACACCGGGCTGCAGCACACCTGGGCAGTCAGTCAGCAGGTCACAGTTTCCTGGGCACCTGCAGGACACAGGCAGGGACCTTCAGGGAAGGAAAGGTGGAGGGGAGGCAGCAGCCAGGCTGCCACCCTTCCACCTCCACCTTGGCTGGAGGCAGAGTTTTTCCTCCTGGCCATGAGTCCCTGGTCTCAGTCTCCACGGGGCGGGGCACGGATGACTGCAGTGGTGGGCTTCTGACCTGTGGGCCACCCAAACACCCAAGACAAAGCCTTGCGACTTTGGAGTATCTCCTCTCTAGCATTACCTGTGCCTCCCTGCCCCCCTGGTTCATTAGGACAACTGAGAAAACGCTGTAATCCACCTGACTTCGCATGCAAAAATCACCATGCGTTGGGGGCGGGTAGCAGGTTGAGATTATGTTGGCAGAAAAAAAGAATGTTGGCATTGATTGGCATGCAGAGGAGGGAAGCTACTTTGTCTTCCAGATAACGGGGTACAAGCGAAAAGGAAGGAAAGGAGAGGACCGAGAGCGGAAAGCAAAGAGAGAGCTGGCTTCCCCAGACGGGTGGAGTTAAGATGAGGAAGAAGGAAGAGGAAGGGGCATGGGGTGAGGCAGGGCAGGGCGGGGTGGGGTTAGCTGGGAGAAACTGAATTGTGGCTTTCGTCCTAAATATGATGAAATACCTTAAAGAGCCAGGTGTGACTTCCAGCCACAGGGCCAGATTCCAGGATGTGTTTTTTTATGAACTCGAGCATCCTTAGAATATGGAAGAATTTCACACGTGACTCTGAAAGTGCTGGAACACCAGGCTCATGTTGCAGCAGGGCAGCACAAGCTGCAGCTATCTGTTCAGCAGTCCCCGCTTAGGCTGCAGGCGTAGTGCACTCCCCACTTCTCACCCCGTCTTCTTTCTGCACTGCTTCCTTTAGG
This sequence comes from Catagonus wagneri, assembly GCA_004024745.2. Taxonomy (NCBI): domain Eukaryota; kingdom Metazoa; phylum Chordata; class Mammalia; order Artiodactyla; family Tayassuidae; genus Catagonus; species Catagonus wagneri. The sequence goes on from PVHT021183632.1 coordinate 3,832,685, forward strand.
CATTGCAGACGCTGCTACTTCTGCTCTTGATAATAATGGTTCCTGCTATTGAGAACCTCTGTGCGCACACACACATATGCCAGGCACATAGGTATGCTCTCTTTCAATTAATTTCAATTAATCGCTCCCTTTTTCAGTTGAAGATAACAGATGCACAAAACCAAACGTACCTTTCTCAACAGATTTCTCAGCATTTCTAGGCGATCTGCCAAATTGCTAGATGGTATTTGCATTAAAAAAAAATTTGAATGCATTTTGTTATTTCAGTTTTAAGGATTTCCCAGCCTGCCTTAAGGCAGTATTTCATTTATGCCCCGTTTTATAGCTTTCAGAGCATTTCTTGAACACACGTGAATTCATTTCATCCTTCGAGCAGTTCCGCGAGGTCATGTAGTTTGAGTCTCCTTTGAGTCTTGGAGAAACTAACTTGCAGAGAAGCTAAAACACTTCCCTCATACCTGCAGTAATTTTGAAGAAAAGTTAACATTTGGGCACAATTCTCTGGAAAACTAAGCTGTGTCTTTTGATACATGGAATTGTGAAAAATTATGCCTTGGAAAGCATAGTGACTAAGGGTATGCTTTCCATTCAGAGTATTTGTTTGACTGCTGGTTTGGCTACTCAGTAGCCATGAGTCTTTAGGCAAAGTGCTGAATCTACCTGAGCCTCCTCCTCTGTAAAATAATAGCCCTTATCTAGGGAGTGTTGCATGGATTAAATGTGATAATACAAGGAAAGTGTTTAGAACAATGTCTAGCATACAGGAAGCTTTTGGTAAAGTCTAGCTTTCTGTACTAAAATTGTTATCTGTTCCCTTTGGGGAAAACTCTGTATTGCTTAGGTACAGGCTAAGTGCTAACAAAAAGACCCAAAAATACATTTGCTTAAAAAAGGATAGAAGGGAGTTCCCTTCATGGCTCAGCGGTTAACGAACCTTACTAGGATCCTTGAGGATTTGGGTTCAATCCCTGGCATCGCTCAGTGGGCTAAGGATCCAGCATTACCCTGAGCTGTGGTATAGGTTGCAGTTGTGGCTTGGATCCCGAGTTGCTGTGGCTGTGTCTGTGGCTGTGGCCGGCAGCTGTAAGTCCGATTCGACCCCTAGCCTGGGAATTTCCATATGCCACAGGTGTGACCCTAAAAAGCAGAAACCAAAACAAACAAACAAAGAGGATAGAAGTGTATTTCTCTTTCACCTAACAACTGAGAGAATGATGGTGAGTCCAGGACAGGTAAACAACTCGGCTCCACAGGGTCATTCAGGAACCCAGGTTTCCTTCCATTGTGTTGTTCCCCATCCTCTACAGTGTCCTCTTCTGCATAGTCAAACCATCTCTGGAGGAAGAGGAGGAAAGGTGGTGGAGGGCTAATATCCCCTTCTGAATGATGTGATTCAGACGTTGTCCATGTCCTTCCGTTGGCCAAAACTTGGGCACACTTAGCTGCAGATGAGTCTGGGACATGTTCCCTAGCTGGGCCAGCTAAATACACCCAACTAAAACTCAGGAGTTCTCTTATTAGAAGGAAAAAAGGGAGAGTAGCAACTGGGAACAGTTCATGGTCTCTGTGCCATGTGGGCAGAGACGCGTGCTTGAGACCTGAATTTGAAGTCATTAACATCCTTTCCATCTACCAGTTTCTCAGCCCCTTGGTGCTCTCTATCTTGTCTCCTGGATGCCTGTTTTACCCTTGGATTTCTTCTTTAGAAAAATCCAGGGGTGGCTCTTGGCTCCATGTTCCAGAGAAACACCTCTGGTGGCAGTGTGATTTTATCTCCAACAGGCTGGTCAGCCTGACTATCCACTGGACTGGGCAGCTTGTGGCTTCGCTGCCAAACTCTCCCAGCAAGAATGGCATTGGGCTCTGTTTTACATTTTTTTCTTTCTGGATTGTTTGGACAACTTTCTCAGCATGTAATGTACATTCCATACTGGCTTGTCTCTAGAGTCACTGGCTCTTGTGATCTTGGGCCTCTGGGGGCTGATTAAGGAAGGAAGGTACCTGTGTTCCTTCCATGTTCCTGGAGTCCTTCTTTGTATGTGCTGAGGAAGGACCCTTATCCCCACCTCATCAGGAATTATCTATAAGCCCACAAGACTGTGATAAAGAAGCCAAGCCACTTGTTTGGTGGATGGATGGGCAGCTATATGGTCCTGAATCCCTGTGGTTATAGAGACAAAGACAACCCCCATGATGCAAGCATTCCTGAAATCAAAGTTAGGTAACAAAGTTTGAAATCAAAGCCAAAATTTCCTGACTCAAGGAAAGGAAGCATGGACCAGTGTTCCATTCTAATTATTGCAAGTAACTAAGGTTGGATGGGTCGAGAAGGGGAATGCCAGTTGTCTCCAGGGAGCTTACTCCAGGGCCAGAGAATATTACCTAACCAACGAAGAAGGAAATGGTATTTGTAGAGGGCCTACTGTGTGCTGAGCACCAATAAGAAGCAGAGATTAGAACAGTAAATAACAAGGGAGACACCTAATGGAGTTTACAAACCAATGAGAAGCAACCTAACAGGATTACTGTACATTAATCATCTTGCTTAATCCTTGCGAGCTCTGCAAAGCATTAATATAAGGGATTTCATATTTAATAGGCAAAAATGTTGAGCTCAGAGAGGGAAATAGCAAAGACCCACATCTGTCTGATTCCAAATGTCCTGCTCTTTCATCTCTCCATCTGCCTCCAGTCACTTTCTTTGTTGAAGAGAGTATCTAGTCTCTACACAGATGTGACCTTGACTCTTCCGCTAAACACCTGAACTTGTGACTCTTGTTAACTCAGGGGCGGGCTTCATTTGACTACGGTGGTTGGTTTCTGTCTATAACCACTCTTGTCCACTTACCCTCCTGTGTGAACCCACCCACCCACTTCTAGGGCATTTCTGCCCTGCTCCTTCTTGAGGAGCAGGAGAATTGATCGCTGCTGGAAGAGTTGATTCACCATGACCTTCTGGGCTGTTACAGTCCTGGGGCCAGGTTGCCCAGAAATCCTTCCAGATGGCCCTAGATACTTCCCTGTCCTTTGCTGTTGGCATCTCCTCCTGACTACATCTCTTTCATCAACTCTTCTTTTTAACCTCCATTTCATTGTCAATCCATTGTCAGAGAATCCATCTTGTCCATAGATCGAACTGAACAAAATCAAGGCCCCAAGAAACTCTCCCAGGGTCCTCCCCTTCAAGCACCGAATATATCTCCTACTCTTCTTCTCCACCCCTCCCATGCCAGGGCACCAATGTGCTCCTGCCCACGGCTGACCTTTCCCTTGTGCCCCTGGATCCTCCCTCCAATCATTACTCTCTCCCTCACATCTTCAGCCTTGTCTCTACCAACATTTTCATAGGTACCTGAATATATTTAGTCTCTCGAGTCTGAAAAATACCCAGTTCTTGATCCCATATTTCTAACCCTTCTCAGTTTCCTTTCTCTCTCTCTTCACAGCCAACCTCTTGAAAGAATCCACTACACTGGCTGTCTACACTGCCTACCTTCCCAGCCTGCTGCATCCAGCGCTGCAGGGCAATGGTGAATCCTGGAAGGAGGACTGGCACGGTATAACAAAACACACAAGACTCTTTTACATTTGGAAAGTGGGGAACCAGGTAGATAAAAGGTGCTGGGCTTTAGCCCACAGGACTTTTATTAAGGAAGGTGCTGCTTGTAGATTAGTGAGCAGGGACCGGGCATAGGCAATGACAAAGCTACCTCTTAGTGAATAACAAAGGAAACTGTTAGCACGGGTGCATACCTCTAGGGCATAGTGCAGCTGCTTATAGAATAGCAGGGTTTATGCCTAACTCCCTTATCTTGTCCTCAAAGGAGACCCTGTACTTTAGAACTCTGCCTCAGCAGGTATTTGCCTTCTGCAGAGCTCAGCTGCTCAGTGGTCTCCACCACCAGCCAGTCCTCCATCACCTCTTGCAATCTGGTTTCTGTTCTCAGACTGCAGTCATTGAAGGCAGCCATACTCCAGGTCCTCTTGGAGCTTTTCTTCCCTGATCTGACTCCATCTCTCCGGAGCCTTGGTGCCCTTGCACTCCCCTGCACCCCCCTGGCTCTACTCTCTAGACTGTCACTCTAGTTTGCTGGATGGTTTCTTTCCATCCCCTTCACAGAGACCTCCCTGAGTCTCCCCTGGGTCTCTGTGTCCCACCCGCTTCTCTTCTTGCCCTCTGCCCTCTCCCTTGGTGTCCTCAATCACATGTAAGCCGACGCCCAGCTCTCCCTCCCCGATGCAAGTCTCTCTTCTGATCTCCAAATGTCCAGCTTCTCATGGACCCAGCTTGTCTTCCGTGTTAGCATTCTAAAGCCAAACTCCTCACCAGTCTCTTCCAGGACTTACCCCTCCACTGGAATCATTTATTTTCAGGACTGTCACCCCTACCCCAGTTGCTCTAGTAATTATCTTGGGTTCCTCCTTCTCATGGCGCCTTTTACGTTCAGTCCGGTATGCTATCCTATTGAGTCTACTTCTTCCAGTTCCTTGAATTCCCCTTCCTCTCACTCCTCCACCACTGGGGAAAGTCTTTATTGCTTTTCACACAGCTATGACAAAGGGCCCTTTGGGGACCTTCTTCTCCACTTCCATCTTCCACAGAAGTACAGCCAGGGTCATCCCTCCAGTGCTGTCTGCTCAGAGCATCCTCTTGCTCTTCAAAGCCCTGAAGATAAACACTGGGTAAAGTTCACACTCCTTCAGTGAATTACATGGCCCCACCTAGGGCATTTCCTCAGCATTCCAGCCCCTCTCCACCTTCACTCCAGGTGTGCCAGCCACTCGGGGTGCTGCAGCTTCATGCCTCGGGACGTGCCTTCACTGCCGTACCTTCTGCTCGCTTCCTCCTAGGGCTAATTTCCAGTTGTCTGTCAAAACTCGGCTCCTGCAACACCTTCCATAGCATAACTGCCAGGTACTGTCATCACAACGTCATGTGCCTTTTTCCCCGCTGGTGGTTGCAGTGCTTCAGTGTCCAACACGGAGAAGGTGCTTTATAAATGATAAAGGAAATGGACCTTTTTTTTTTTTAAGAAATGTGTAACTCTTACTCACAAAGCTCAATGCATTGGGTTAAGGTGCGTTGTCACAAATCTTCAGGGTGTGTCTTAAAAAAATAACACACACCCTGAAGATTTTTTCTTTTCTTTTCTTTCTTTTTGGCCAAGCCCATGGTTTGCAGCAGTTCCTGGTCCAAGGATCAAACCTACACCACAGCAGCAACCCCAGTGCTGCGGTGACAACACCAGATCCTTAACCCACTGTGCCACAAGAGAACTCCTGATTTTTAAATAGAAGCATCATTTGGGGTTGGTAGATGCAAACTATGATGTTTAGGATGGATAAGCAGTGGGGTCTACTGTACAGCACAGGGAACTGGGCCCTATCTCTTGGGGCAGAACATGATGGAAGATCGTATGAGAATATGTATATGTGTGACTGTGTCACCATGCTGTACAGCAGAAATTGACAGAACACTGTAAATCAACTGTACTCTAATAAAAAAGGATCATTTGAGTTTAATAGTCAGAGATTTAGAGGCTGCACACCTAGCTGACTGAGGATGAAACAGCAGTTGCTCACAATTGTGCCCCTCCTCCGTGCGGCTTCCTTTTTTCTCTGGGGTTCCTGGACTCACTGCATGCTTGCGTTCAGCTCCGGGGTTCACAGTGCAGCTGGACTCAAGGCTTGAGGTAGGAGTTGGGGCCCCCCGTGGGGATAGTGGCTTTTTGATTGGAGGTGGATTAGAGCTTCTGTCAACAGCATGGCTTGCCTCAACTAGAAGCACGCTGAAGCTTGGAGAAAGTTCTGCGGGAAGGCGATGGCACATGTGCTGGCAAAACTGTCGCATCCCAGAAGGGTTGGTTGTAACTCATGCTGATTCTGTGCTTGAACAGAAGCACATCTTCGTGTTTTACAGAAGCCTTCTTTGTTTGTTATGATGTGATGTTACCCGCTATACTTGAAACATACTTGCTCCCCAGTCTGCCCTGTGCAATGGCTGAGATGCTCTCTCGTCTCTGGTAATCAACTGAGCATGTCGCATAAGGTAACTGGCTGGCTGTGTAGACTGAGGCGGGTCCAAATGGCCTAGACCCTGAGAGCCAGACTTAGCAGTAACCTTGTCCCTGTCACCAAGCGGCATCTCTATTTCTGTTGCTCTTCTGAGCCTGAGCTCTCGCATGGGTGAGGAGATCTGCTGGGCTTGGTACCTGACAGAATGTGCGGATCAGGACCTGGGAGGTTTGCAAGTGGCAATCCCAACCCAAAATGACTTATGCAGGGAGTTCCCGTCATGGCTCAGCGGGAATGCATCTGACTGGTGTCCATGAGGACATGGGTTCAATCCCTGGCCTCGCTCAGTGGGTTAAGGATCTGGCGTAGTGGTGAGCTGTGGTGTAGGTCGCAGATGCAGCTAGGATCTGATGTTGCTGTGGCTGCGGTGTAGGCCAGCAGCTGCAGCTCTGATGCGACCTCTAGCCTGGGAACCTCCATATGCTGCAGGAGTGGCCCTAAAAAGCAAAAAAAAAAAAAAAAAAAAAAAGCTTATGCAAAAAAGATGAATTTACTAACTCAAAAATCGAGAAGGAGACCTGTAGTTAGGATGGTTCTTCGTAGGTCCAGGGATGGCATCATCGAGACCTGTCTCTCCCTTTTCTCTCTCCTTGTTTCTCTGCGGGTTCCTTCTCGGGCCAGCTCTCTCCTATGACTGACTTAGTCTCTTTGGCTGCTAAAACGAAAATAGCACCGATTGGGTAGCTTGAACAATAAACATTTATTTCTCACAGTCCTGGAGGCTGGGGAGTCCAAGATCAAGGCCCTGGCAGATCTGGTGTCTGGTGAAAAGCCCCCTTCCGGGTTCCTAGGTGCTGTCTTCTCGCTCTGTCCTCACATGATGGAAGCGGAAAGAGAGTTCTGTGGGGTCCTATAACGGTGCTAACCCCACTCACGCAGTCCTCACTCTCCTGACCTGATCACACCCCGGGGCCCCACCACCTGATGCCACCACATGGGGGGTTAGCACTTCAGTATGTGAATTTGGGGGACACACAAGCATTCAGTCCATTGCAGTGACCGTCCCCAGGCCAAACACTGCGATCACGGGATGGGGTATTTTGAGCAGTCACCTAGGTCTGAGGTAGTCACTGGCCGCCCTGCCAAGGGAGGGACAGTCTTAACAATATCTGGGTGTGTATCAGTCTCTTAAGGCTGCTGCAACAGTCACACAGTTGGTGGCTAAAAACAGCAGAAATTTATTATCTCACCGTCCTGAAGAGCAGAAGTTCTAAATCGGGGTGTCAGCAGGGCCACACGCCCTCTGAAGACTCTAGGGCATGGTTCCTCCTTGCCTCTTCCAGCTTCTTTGGCCCCAGGCATCCCCCGGTGTTCCTTTAGAGCTTCACTGCACCAATCCCTGCCTCCACCTTCACATGACCGCCCCTTGTACAACGCTCCTGTCTCTGTCCTCTCCTCTTACAAGGGCACCTGTCGTTGGAGTCCAGGCCCACTCGATTAATCCATAATGATCTCATCTCCAGATCCTTTGCTTGATTACATCTGTAAGGACCCTTTTCCCAAATGAGATCACATTCACAGAGCCCGGAAGTTAGGACTTGGGCATATCTCTGGGGAGGTGGGGGGATGTGTGTGTAATTCAAGCCATTACAGGGCAGGAAGAAAGTGATAGATAACCATGACACTCTGCTCCTGGACTTCTTCCCATCCAACATGCTCTTTTCCCATATAAACAGTTTCACAAATGCACCCCCCACCCGGCCCCTGCAACATGGCACAGGCTGCCCATGTCAAAGCAAAGCTTGCAGGTGTGCTTTCTTCTTGATCCGGTCTGGATCTCTTAATAATCTGTCAACTGACAGCTTAATGATCAATTTAAACGCCCCCGGCATTTAATAATGAAGAGAAAGTAAGATACTTGGAATAAAAACCACCGGCATTTAGTAAAGGGGAGAAGGGGAAACATTGCTCATCCGACATCCCCCAGGAGGGGACTGGCAAGGAGTCACTTCACATCTCCTGAAAGGTGTGAGTTCCTCAGTCAGCCAGGGGTGCCTGCGGGTTCTGTTTCTAGAAGACTCTCCCTAGTTCATGGCCCTCCTTGGGCGGCGTCAGAGAGACCGTGCCTTCCGGAAACTGTAAACTCTAGCAGTCCCTGACTGAGGACATCAGGGCTGGTGTCTGGGTCTGGCCCCGGCGCTTAAGCAATCTCAGGCTGTGGTTTGCTGGACCGGGATGTCTCTGGCAATCCGACTGTCTTAAACACTCAGACAATTGCTGGGAAGCTAGTTTTCTGATAACTCCATGAGCTGGCAACCAGAGCCAGAACCCAGACAAGTCACGCTCTGGAATCTGGACCTTGTCCTCACCGTGTCTATCTCCTAAGAACTGTCTCAGGGCTCTGGTCTCTCCTAGCCTTCATTTAGACTTTGTCCATTTGGCCTCTGGCCTGGACGCACTGAGTTGGAGGTCGGGGGAAGCAGGACTAATCTGGCCACTTGCCTTCATGGCCATTACCCGCATCTGGACAGCTGCCTGCAGTGAGGTTAATGGCCACTTCAGCCAGGTAGGGGGTACCCAGCAGGAGCTGCTGGAGAGGGAGCCGCCCTCTGCAAAGTCCCTCTCCTGTCTCCCTCTGTGTTTTTCTCTCTCCCAGCCTGTGTTTGCACCAGCTTTAGCCCGGAGCAGAGATGTGTCTGTTGCAATCCTAAAAGATGATTTTCTGGCTCTCGGCTCAGTTGAATTAAGTGGAATTACTGGCCACAGGCAGAAAGAGACTTTGTTTTCCCCTTTCCCTGCTTTTAGAAAGGCCAGCTGAGACTTAGGTTGTCTTTTCTTGTGGAATATCACTAAAGGCTGAAGACATGGTCAACACATCCCAGTAATCAGATTAAAAAAAAAAAAAAATAGTACTCTAAAGTTCCAGCCTCACTGGGCATGTGGTTTGATTCACCAGATTCAACGGGAGGATTTTTAGCGACTTTGCTCCACTTAACAGATATTGCTTACTTCCTGGTCAGGGAGGGGGGACCCCCACACTCTCCCGCTTCCCACCCCCTCACAACCAATTTTATGTACTGGAGACTCACAAAACCCCACTCCTGGTACAAAATTCTATGCCATTTAGGACACTTTTGATTGCAACTGGATCTGCAACTGGCTGCTTAGGAATGGAATCAGGAACGGCTGGATCCAGACGTTCAATGATGACTCTGTCTCTCTTATCCCCTCTCTCTACCCCTCTGTGATTCTCCAGTCCTCTTTTCTGCTTTTCTCTGTGCTGGCTTCATTTTCAGGCTGATTTTCATGGAGCTGTAGGTTTGCTCTGCAGATAGCAATCCCACCTCTTTCTTGATTTTTCCAACAGAAGGGCAGTGATGGCTCTGATTGGGCCAACTTGGAACCTCTGTTCTTCCCTGTATTAACTTCTGAGGCCAGTTAAGTAGAAATATTCCCAATAGCTGGTCCAAGTAGTATGCCCACCATGGATGTGACAGGTAATACCACAGTCCCTCTGGACTGGAGGAAAGGCAGCTTCTGAAAGGAAAAAAAAAAAGTGCTGGGGAGCCAAAAGTAAGTCTTCAGGGGCTGGGCCTCTGAGCAGGCTCTTGATTAGCACTTTCCTGTTAGTCAAGATCATGCAGCCTGCCTAGCCTTTGCCTGCACCCTCAAGGGATTTGACCGTCTTTTTGCATCCTTAGCCATCACCAATAGGTTTTTCATCCTTTCTTTTAATTTTTTAAAGATTGTGAAATATATCATACATAGATATAAACCATATGTTCAGCTAAAAGAATAACAAATCAAACACCTGCATCCCCACCACCCAAGTTAAGAAGTAGGACAGTGTCATTTTCTTAGAAACCTCTGAATACTCCTTCCCAGTTACATACCCTTCTGTCAGAGGGAAACTATACAGAACGCTGTGCTCATCACCCCATGCTTTTATTTATAGTTTTACTACACGACACACATACACACATATATACACTCACACACCCCCACACTTCCACACTTATATCTCTAAGCAGTCTATTGTTTGGTTTTGCAGAGTATAGATGCCTATCTTAATGCCATTTTTGAGAATACAGTATATATTCTTCTGTGACTTTTTTTATTCAACATTATGTTTTTGAGATTCAGTGGTGTTGACAAGTAGTGGTGTTTTCAGTGCTGTATAAGAGTCCAGAATGTGATTATGCCACATTGCATGTATTTAGTCTGCTAAATACATTGCATGTATTTAGTCTGCTAAATACATTGCATGTATTTAGTCTGCTAAATACATTGCATGTATTTAGTCTGCTAAATACATTGCATGTATTTAGTCTGCTAAATACATTGCATGTATTTAGTCTGTACATATCTGTGAGTGACATTTATAGGTTTAAGTGAGCACACATCTTCAGCTCTACTGGATATTGCTAATTGTTTTCCCAAAGTGATTATAGCAGTCTATACTTCCACTAGCAGTTGTTGATGATAGTGTTTTGGTTGATTTCATTCCTGCCAACTTTAATTTTTGTCAGTGTAGTGGGTGTGGCCTCTGTCTGACTATGGCTATAATTTATACTTCTTTGATTACTATCGAAGCAGAGAAACTTCTCATGTTTATGGACCATCTGTTTTTTCCTCTACTGTGAAATGCCAGTTTGCGTCTTTCCCTCTGTTTTCTAATGAGCTGTTGGTATTTTTTAATCAATTCATAAGAACTCTTTATATTTTGTGGATTATAATCCTATGTTAGTTTTATATGTTCAGATATCTCTGCTTGCAGTTTGGGATTGATTGCTTTTGCTTTTTATTGCTGGTGACTTTTGAACAGAAGCTCTTAATTTTCATGTCAAATTTATCTTGTTGAAGAAAACTTTCCCAACTTGAAGCCATAAAAATAATTCTTTTTTATTCTCTTCTAAAATTTTCTATTTTGTCCTTCATATTTAGTATTTAATCTTTTATGTTTACCTGTTTAATCTACCTGGATTTGATTTTTGTGACTGCTATAAGATAATAGACTTTCATTTTTTACTTTTCCCCTCACTCATCTGCACGTACTGTTAGAAATCAAGTTCCATATATGAGTAGTTTTTTTTTTCCCCCTGAACTCTCAGACTTTTCTGTGTTGAATCCAGTTTTTCCCATAATCCATTTGCAGATCAATATTTCTGTAAATATAAAAGTTAATTACTAGATTGTAAATCAACTATACTTCAATTAAAAAAAACAATTACTAGGACTTCTCTTGTGGCATAGTGGTTTAAGGATCCAGTGTTTTCACTCCACTGGCTTAGGTTGCTGCTGTGGTATGGATTCAGTCCCTGGCCCAGGAACTTCCACGTACCCAACCAAAGAAAAAAAAAATTCATTACTCATCTGGATCATTTCCGCTGTGCCATGATAGAAACTCCTCAACCAACATTTATGTAAAGGACGATAGTAAATATTTTAGGCTTTGTGTATGCATATACCTCTGTTTTTATTAGTCATGCTTCTCCAGAGAAACAAAACCAATAGGAGATGTAGGTAGGTAGGTAGGTAGATGGGTGGAATTGGCTCATGGGATTATGGAAACTGAGAAGCATCATGATCTGCTTGCTATCTGCAAGCTGGAGCCCCAGGAGAGCTGGTGGTGTAGTTCCAGCTCAAGTCCAAAGGCCTGAGGACCAGGAACAGTGATGGTATAAGTTCCCATCAGAGGGCAGAAGACCACTGTCCCAGCGCAAACAGGCAGAGAGAGCAGAGTCTCCCTTCTTCAACGTTCTTGCTCTATTGAGGCCCTTGATGGATTGGATGAAACCCCTTCACCAGTCTTTACTCAGGAGGGCCGTCTTCTTTACTCAGTCTGTCGGTTCAAATACCAATCTCATCTAGAAACACCCTCACAGACACACCCAGAAGTAATGTTTAACCTAGTATCTGGGTACCCTCTGACCTAGTCAAGTTGACGCATGAAATTAACTATCACGCTGTCATTATTTCTCCTCCCCCTGCTCCTCCTTCTTTCTAACAACCCTTCAAAAATAGGAAAACCATTCTTAGCTCACAGACTCTACCAAAAAATTGGCCAACCCTTGCTTTAAATGATGTCTCAATATCAACATTGCAGTTAAGCTCTGTTGTTTCCTACAATATAGCAATGCCAGGTGTGACTTCCTCAAGTAAATAATCTATGAAAATCAGGAGTCAGATAGACAGCCACCACCCACAGCAGTAACCTACACCCACCCAGCGTGTAATCCATACCACCAGACCTACCTCCACCAGACTTAGTGTCGCTTGAAATTGGAACCAACCTGGATACACCAAGTGTCCCTAACTCGTAAGCATTGTGATTCTAATAGCTACAGAGCCGGTCTCTGGCTCTCTCTTGCTGCCCTCTCCTGGCTGGTCCATTGCTGAGGCTCAGAGGAGAGTCCTGGTGGAGTTCAAATTGATGATAATACCTTCAGGTCTGGTCGCTGGTCTGTAGACTTGTCAAAACCTGTACGGGTAGAAAGTACGAGCAGGGATCTTAACACTGGTTGTCATCGCCAAGTGTGTTATTTCTCATAGGATCCTAAGACTTTCTGAGGAGTTATCACATAGTGAGTGTTTACTACTTGCCAAGCGTTGCAAATATGTTTTATTTCCTTTCATTCTTATAGCAACCACGTGAGTTCTGTATCTCCTGACTGTTCTGTATTCCCTTGGCACAGGTGATGAAATGGAGACCCAGAGAGGTTAAATACACTGCCCACAGTCCACAGGTGTAGGTAGTGAAGCTGGAGCTTGGAGTTAGTCCATATATATATCTGACTCTAAAACCCACGTTCTTAATCGCCACCCTCAGCTCTCCATCTTTCATGCCGAGTCTAATTATTCCCCCAAGCCAGACATCTGCATTTTTACAAGCCCTCCAGGATTCTGCTGCAGGTGTCCTGGAGATGTGCACTTTGAGAACACTGCCTCCCACAAATAGAAACTGAACTGCTTCCAGCAGAAGGATATCACTATTCAATACCAGAAGCCTGATTCTGGGGTGGAACAAAATGCTGGGCCGATCCACATTCTTTAGGTACAAGAAGAGATTAAAAGAAGTGATAAAATGTAAAGGAATCTTATCTCTTCTTATCCCTCGAGCTTTTTTACCCCACCCTCACCTAAGCCCCCCAAGAAATGCTGCTCCGTTAAGTTTACAGCAAGTCCCCTTTGCTGACCAGCAGCCCTGAGCACATATACACTGGTTATATGGGAACACTCACACCTAAGGGAAGCCTGGCTGTTCCCAGGAACAATTGCATGTCTTAATTGAAAATGCATACTGAGCTGCCCAGCAAATCTCCTTTTCTTTCTTTAATAAGTCAGTCCTGGTACTCAGCATGTCAGATCTGGAACTGTTCACGGCCTGCTAGGCAGAGACAAAAGGAAAAAGGCTTAGTTATAACCTAAACACAATGAATTTGCAATGAAACAAAGCAGCCCGGGCGGGCTACAGCCATTCCCGGGCATGCTCTGGCTTTCTAGCAGCAAATCTGTGTTTGGCAAGGAATGGGATGGAAACTTCTCCCCACCCGGTGGCCAAGTTTTCTTGAACTTCTCTATCACTTTGGCTCCTGGGTGAGGTCGGCCACTGTCCACGGAGCAGAGCAGGGGACGCACATCTGTGGGGGCCAGCCACTTGTCAGTGCCCAGCAAAGGAGAAATAGAGTGGGAGAAGAGCAAAACTGTACCAGGCATTGTCCTGGGTGTTTGACTAATGTGACTGAATCTTCCAACAACCCAGCGGAGATGTTGGGATTATACCTCCATTTGACAAAGGAGAAAACGGAAGCACAAAACTCAAAGCAACTTGCCCATCACCTGTAGATAATAAACAGAAGCAGGAATCAAACTCAGGGCCCTTGTCCTTTCCACCTAGCCATGTGCCATCGGAAGGGACCCCTGCCCTCTGTATTTGTTCCCTGGACTAGATCTTCCGTTTCCAACCCAGGTTATACTCACGGCCTTGGCGAAAGGCAACTTGCCCTTGGATCCAAGAATAACATAAGTACAATGAACCATTTTTTACAAATGAGTCTCTTAGCCCAGTGCCTGGTACTTTTTCAAGTACTCAGCAGACCTCCGGGCATTGTCAGGCCCCTGAGTCAGGGTGTTCCGGGCTACGGGAGTGTCCACTGACCATTTGGTAGCAAACACTTCTCAAGTAACTACAATGGATGGTCAAAATAGGAAGAATAAAAAAATAGCTTTGGACTCAAGATCATCATAATCCAACTGGGGAACTGAAAGAATAGACTATTTAGAAAGAGAAATCAAAACTTATTTATAGTTTCCATACCACACAGGGTTCTCATCCCTAGTCCTGATCTTACCCACAACTAGGCGTGCTGCCTTAGAGAAAATGTTTTCACATCTTTCCGGGCCTCAGTGTCTTCTTTGGGAAAACAGAGACAGTACCAAGGTCAAAGGATTTTACTAAGGGCACATACATAGTCAATACTTAATAAACAGTATGTAGGGGGCCAGAGATAATGGAGAATTAGGTGAACTTCCTTCAAGATCTAACTTTGGACTTGAGCTCTGAATGAGGTGAGGGCCCCTGACTATGGAGAAGAAATAAGGTTCCAGGTGCTTGTATCCTCATGTTATAAAAAACCCAATGCAAATTGGTTTCAACGTAAGTGGAGTTGATGGACTTATAGAACGAAGACATTCAGAGGTAGGGCAAAGTGAGATGCTCCGGGTGTTTGTAATGCCATCAGGGCTGAAGTTTTAGTACTTGGCAGCCCTTCTCGTTGGTACTCTTCACGTGTCAGTTTTACCTACAGGCAGGCTTTCCCATCCCACAGGTGACTGGGTCAGTCTGAGCCTCCCACCTATAGCCACCCCCCCATCTCCGCCACCAGGGGGCCTTCTGTCCCCTCTTCTCAGGGAGAGTCTGAAGAGCCATTCTGATTGGATCAGTCTAGGTCGTATGAACCAATCCCTGCACCCAGGGGCATGGAATTATGCGATTGGCTTAGCCTAGGTCACATGTTCCACCCCAGAGCCATGGAAGCACACGGCTCCCCAAATGGAAACCGGGGTGGGATCTGGCAAGGGCACAGCCACGATGCCCTCAAGAGGGAAATTGCTTTCATAAAAATAAAAAGAATGGAGGAAGCTGTGGGTGGGAGCGAACCCACAGACTTGTTGGGGAGAGCAGAGCCTTCTCCAGAGGGAGTTGTGAGAAATGGAGCATTTGAGGGGCCGGTGGGGGTTGGCGGGGACCGGAGGGGACCGTGCCAGCCTCTGGGACGTGGGGCCTTGTGTGAGCTCGGGGGTTTCACTGTAGCGCACACCCACACCACCAGCACATTCAGGAAACGAGCCCGTTTCCTTCTATTATAAAGGCTAAGTGTGCTCATTAAACAGAATATTCCCTCCACCGTAGGACGTTCAGTGTGGGGATTAGAAGAGAACGGAGCCCACGACGTGCTGGCTCGGGGGAGAGGTGTTTCCTGTGTTTTCTTTTTTAACGCTCCCCACCCTGCTCTGGGACAGGCGGCTTTGCCCCATTCACGGAAGGGGGAGGGAAGGGACGGGACGGGACTTGTCCTGAGTCACTCGGCTATTAGAAGACAGAGGAGAGTCCCTGCACCTGCTTGACTCGCAAGCCCACAAGCAGGGCGCCAGGCTGGGATTTTCTGTGGTTCCTGAAAATTCCAGTGTCCATGTGTCACAGCAGCACAGTGGCTGATGACCCTTCTGCATGGTGACACCTGCTTCAGAACACGTGCTTGTCCTCAGGTACATTTGTTGTGTCCAAGGACACTAAGGAACGTGGGAGTCTGGAGGCAGGGGGAGAAGGAGACCTTCCCCATTGGACGGGGTGAGGTGAGGGGGTTAACGAGAGGGCGGTAAGCATCCTTGTCCCAGTCTTCATCGCTGTCCTCCTCCTCCCCTCCTCTCTAGCAGCTTTGAGAGTTCCGCCCAGCGTTTTACATATGACGTCTCCTTGAATACCACGACTTTTACTAGATGAACAAACCGTGACAGCTGAGGTCACAGCAGGTGGCTTGTCCCCTGTGAATGTTTCTTCTCATCCCCATTTTACAGATGTGTACATTAACCTCTGGGAGGCTGCCCACCCATCTCACAGGCTGGCAGGTGACTGAGTCAAGATTCGAACTCAAGTTCTGTCTGACTGCAGAGACTAGATTAAGTGCAGGGCTGTGAAGGGTGACCTTGAATTTAGGGAAAAACTTCATTGTAGCTATTTGGCCTTGGGGTTCCCTCCCCCGAGCCACTTTGTTGGAATAAACACAGACCCTTTCTTGGGTCGCCTGTGTACACCGACGTCACTGTCATTCTCCCCTCCTCCCCTCCTCTTCTCCCCTCCCCCAATACCTGAACAAGCCCCAGAGGAGTCACTTCCTGTGCGAACTTTCTCCGCCCAGGAATTTTCTGTCCGCAGCAGGCAGAGTGCAAACTTCCTGGAGCCTCAGGCCACATCACCCCTGGGATGACGCTGATGCTGATAGTAAGCCTTTTATTTTTTTAAGACCACCTACAACAAAAACACGGAGACTGGGAAAGAAAAAGTTCCCCGTGAGCAATCAGAAGGTGTAAGGACAGCTGCGGGAGAAGGGGCCTGCAGGGAAGTGAATCGCCCCCCTTTCTTAGGTTCTGTTTTTAGCCTGTGTTTTTCAGAGCAAGTAGGTGCCATGGTGATAGGTGCCATAGAAATAGATGGAGCACACCGCCCAGCACGAGGCTGCCGAGCCAGCAAGCCGTTCCCATGGAAATGCTCCCAGCGCTGGGGAGAGCCCAGGATTCTGCTGTGTTCTGGCTGCAGCAAGGCAGGACCCCTGAAGGACCCGGCTCCCAGACCTGTCGATCACATGGCTGGGGAGAGGACACTACTTTAGATGGTCCCTTGAAGCTTCCAGCTTTCTCACCATGTTCATCCAAGGTCCCTGACAGCACACCCTCTCTTGGAGGGCACCCGGGGGGGCTTCTCTCTGAGCTGTCCCAGAGACGCACTTATGGAGCTTTGGCTTTGCCCATCTGGGCCAATAGAGGCCTCTAAACCAGCACTGACAGCATTCCTGTCCCCACTGCCGGGAGCACCCTGTCCCCGTCCTGCTTAGATGTGGAACTATCATTGCTTTTATGGAGCAGTAATAAAGAGTTTTTACCACCGGGATGGATTCCCAGACATTTGGTGGCTAGGACTACTCATAAAGTGAAATCTCAGAGGATCTCAACCAGCCAGCGGAGCAGGGAAGGGCATAATCAAGTCCGAGGCTGTGGTTTCAGTTCGTGAACCCTCGGGCAGTACAGGCTCAGGCCCAGACTCATCTGTTTCTGGCTGCAGCTTTAATGAACTAAAAGACCCTTTGAAACAACTGCTTGAGCCGACGCTAGCATTCACACAGCCATCTCTGCATCGCTGTCAATAGATGTTTGTCAGTGATCCCTATTGGAGCTTAGCTTATTTTTATTTGGATTTAGACCAATTATATATCTTCTGAAAAATAGCCCATATACACACATGCGCTTTAAACCTAACTGTCCTATGTTAGGCCTGGCGTCAGAGGATTACATTTAAAGGACATATGTTATTATATCTGTCCCATCATATTTACTTCCGCGATGGGGCTTTATCATGTACACCTGTTTCCATACATTTGCGCTATCAGGTGATGTATAACTTCAGAGCAGCACAGGTATAATTCTGGACTAATGCATAGTTTGAGACCAGTAATTCTAAGCACTGACCAATAGAAGTTAATTTTACTCTCAAACACACACACACACACACACACACACACACATCCCTAATAAGGGAATTTTTTTAAAAAATTAATAATCGTTCCCACTAACTCATGAATCTCTTCCCAAGTAGGTACAGATTATGAAAATCCTAACACTGGAAGGCGCTAAAGTAATACCTAGCTTAGCGTACCTGACATTTGACTTGAAGAGACTGAGCACCACAGCACCCAAGGTGCTTTGCTGTTCAGTTCAGCATGTCTCCTGTGTATGCAGGTGGCATGTCAGGTCACTACTTACTCAGCAAGCCCTTCCCCAGTAGTGGAAGTGCCTGGTGCCTCCAGCTCCTCCCACTAAAGAGTGGTGCTTACAGTGACCTTGAAATCGGCTTGTAGATTGTGCTATTGGTCCAGCTGTGCTTTGGTAGAGGGCAGCAGCTTCCTGGCTGATCCCTAGGACTTATCCGTGAAACCATATGACTCAACTTTTACTGTTAGTAGCATCGTACCTGTAACCTACATCTGGATTCCGTGGGTCAGGTTTCGTGGTTACAGGAATTTGGTCGGAGCATTGCAGAACCTCCACATTGAACAAGCAAACACACGTGCTGGAGTTTTACAGGCCAAGCAAACAGTGAGACAGAAGGGTTTGCCTTTCTTGCCCGTAGCAGTGTCATACCTTGGAGTTTTGCCACTTGGTTGGATTGCTTTATTTGGCTTAGTAACTAAAAGCAGATTTGCTTTGCAGAGCCAGGCTCTCAGATCTTCTACAACTCTCTAAGAATGGACATTCACAGTCGTGTTTGGCAGAAAGAGTTTTCCCAAATTTTCGCAGAGTCGTAAAGATAATGTTTGGTCATGTGAAGCATACACTCGAGAAAAAGAGTTTATCTTCCTTTCCCAAGATAAACTCCCTTCCACGAGTCTGGAACAGGAAGCTCGAGTTAAAGAATATTAGATATTAATCCAGGATGCACCCAAACCTTGGTGTCACTTTTCCCACCAACAATTTGAAACTGAACATTTAATGTGAGTACCTTAACAATCACGGTTTGCTTTTTTAATTTTAAATTTGTTATTGTGGGAAAACGTATATGACAGAGAATTTACCATCTTACCCAGTCTTAAGGGTACAGTTGAGTGGCACTGAGCACAAACAGCCACGGTGTTTACAGCCACCCCCATCATCCCCCTCCAGGGCTTTTGTCATCATCTCTAACTGACCCCCTTAAACTGTAGCATCCCCCCACCCCAGCCCTTGGCAAAGCACTATTCTACTTTCTGTCTCTATGAATTTGACTATTCCAGGCGTCTCACTGAAGTGGAATCATGTTATTTGTCCTTTTGTGACTGGCTTCTTTCACTCAACATAATGACTTCAAGGCTCATCTATGTTGCATTGGTATGACAAGATTTCCTTCCTTTACTTTTTCTTTTTTCTTTTTTTTTTTTTTTTGTCTTTTTAGGGCCACTCCCACGGCATATGGAGGTCCACAGCTAGGGGTCAAATCATAGCTGTAGCCACCGGCCTACACCACAGCCACAGCAATGCCGGATCCAAGCCACATCTGCAACCTACACCACAGCTCACAGCAACGCCAGATCCTTAACCCACTGAGCAAGGTCAGGGATCGAACCCACATCCTCCTGGATGCTAGTCGGGTTCTTTAACCACTGAGCCATGACAGGAACTCCAGGATTTCCTCCCTTTTGAAGGCTAAATAATATTCCATTGTGTGTATATGCAACATTTTATTTATCTACAGTTTAATTTCCTGTAGTTTATTTCTTATCATTTTAAAGTTTTGAAGCAATTACACAGAAACAGGAAAATTTCAAGAGCAGTACAAAAAAAATGTTTTTTTCTTGAACTTTTTGAGAATAAGTTGCCCTGATCATCTTCCTGTACTTTCCTATACTCTTCTATAAACGAAGATTCCCACCTAACAGCAACACAACCACCGCACCAGGAAGCTAACGCAGATCCTAACTGCCATGCAGTCCTCAGGCTCCATCACCATAGTGCCTTTCGGCCCAGAAGAATCCAACTCAGAATCACCCACTCATGTAGTGACGCCTTTTCATCTCCTGCAGGCTAGAAGATCAGCGCCTCTGCCCGTCCTTGACATGACCTTGACACTTTTGAAGATCAAAGACTTTGTAGATTGTCTGCCGAAGCTTTCCCCAAGGTCAGATTCAGGTGATGCCTCTCGGGCAGGAATATCACATCAGCGACTGCCTTCTGCTTCTTGCACCTGCCCAGGGCTCCGCCATCTTGCCCTGTCCTGTACTGAGGATGTGCCCTCTGATCCCGCGGTTAAGGTGGTGTCCACTAGGTTTCTCCACTGTAAAGTTAGTCTTTCCTGCTTTGTAATTAATGAGTATTTTATGGGGAGATACTTTGGAATAGGTAAATATCCCATGCCTCATCAAATGCAATTATTTGTTATATCTGGCATGGACTTATGGATTCCTATAGCAGTTAGTGGGTTATAGTCCATTCCCATCATTATTTATTTTAAAGGTCACCTCAGAGTTCCCATGGTGGCTCAGCAGTAACGAACATGACTAGTATCCATGAGGCCGTGAGTTCAATCCCTGTCCTTGCTTAGTGGGTTAAGGATCCGGCGTTGCCACAAGCTGTGGTGTAGATCACAGAGCGGCTTCAATCTGACATTGCCGTGGCTGTGGCTTCGATGTGGCATTGCTATGCAGCAGCCGCAGCTCCAATTCGACCCCTAACCTGGGGACTTACATGTGCCACAGGTGCAGCCCTAAAAAAGCAAAATAAAATCAAGTTCACATTATCCTTAATTTGACCCGTGAGAACCCCTCCAGTCTCTGTCCTTTCTGAGGGCACGCAT
Source organism: Catagonus wagneri (assembly GCA_004024745.2). Classification (NCBI taxonomy): domain Eukaryota; kingdom Metazoa; phylum Chordata; class Mammalia; order Artiodactyla; family Tayassuidae; genus Catagonus; species Catagonus wagneri. Next base: position 3,853,299 of record PVHT021183632.1, read on the forward strand.
CATCCTCTGAGCACATCCTCACTCTCTGGCATGACACAATGTCCTTGTCCCGGTTCTGGAATCAGCTTTTTCTCCAAGGAGTCTTAGCTCATTGTAATGGGAGATGGTATTTAGAACCCAAGGTCTGGGCAGCAGATGTGCTCGTTGCTATTGAGATGTTGCTGCTCCCAGGCGGGGCTAAGGAATACGTGTTTCACTGCATGCACGCCCACACCCGTGCGCAGATACACTCATTGCCCTCAGAGACCACATGCCAGGCTGCCATTCCCCAGCCCTCTGAAGAACCCCCTCCCACCTGATGGGGCTGTGACGTCACAGGCCAGGGCACCGTCCCCGGGATGTCCTCCTCATCACTTGGGCTCTGACCCCCACTTTGGACCTTCATGGCTTCCTGCCCTCCAACCTCTCTGCTCCGCTGAATCCCTTTAGGACTGAATTGTTTAGGAAGAGAAATAGAAGGGACGACATCGGCTTTGGTTGAAAATACCTGTATTGCTAACAATCCTTTGCATATTGGATGCACTTGTATCTGACCTCATATATAGACAGCACCCATCATGACTGCCAGCCTCGCCCCAGTCTGGTCTCTGTCACTGTAATGAAAACATGTTTTGTGAAATATGTATAAAGTTAGGAGGCCTTCTTCCTCAGAGCAACATCTGTTTTGCAAATCTGTGGTTGTATTCAGGCTGCCACCAGCAACTCTCTTGGCAAACGTCGAGCAACTCCCACCACAAAAATTAAAGAGTGAGATGAGGTCCCTACACCTACTTATTCCATCCTTCCGTTATCACCTTGTAGGACTCTGGCCAGGTGATCAGAAACCGGAAATGGAGGTGAATATTGAGACCGCCCTGGCTAGACCTGGACATCAAGCAAATGGGCTGTCTTCTCCTTTTTTTTGTACCCCTCAAGGTCAGGTCCGACCTGTGATCCGTGTGCACACGTATGCAGCGCTCCCTGTGCTTGTTGGCTGACAGAGCTGCGACAGCTTCGTCGTAGTGATGAAGGGAAAAGAGTGTAGGTTGCACGACCCGATGGACGCCTATTGGGCTTCATCCTCCTTGGCCTCCGTGAGCACAGATGGCTCCTCGAAACACTCTCTTCTTTGGCTGCTGAGCCACGTGGTTTTGAGCCTGCCTCCCTGGCTGCCTCGTCTTGGTTGCCTTTGTACATCCCGCTTGCTCTGCTGTCACTGCCCCCGACCCTGGATGCTTGTTGGGTACCTTCCGTGTGCCTGGCACCGTTGCAGGTGCTGGAGTAGAGCAGGGAATGAAACAGACGAAGATGCCTGTCCTGGCAGAACAAAGGGAAACAGGAAACCTTCTGTCTTGCGGGTATGTGGTCCCTCCACCCCCCCTTTACAGGCACAACCTCCTCTGCTTCCCGAAAGGCGCTGAGCCCTGGCTGGCCCAGCTGGGCATGGGAAGGGCTAAGGTGGCCCCTCTCCTGCAAGCTTCCTTTCTGGGAGGCAGGCCTTCCAGATGCTCATCCCTCTGGCCTGGCCAGCCCTTTCTTCTGCCAGCCTCCCACTTCGCCCACCAGCAGCCGGAGCAGAGCCATCTTCACAAAAGGCAAGTCTTGCCAAGTCACTCCCATGCCAAAAACCTTCGTGATTCTCCATTGCTCTGGGGATAAACGCCAGTTCCTTCACGAGCTGGCCTCTGCCCACCCTACCAGCCCCTGCTCCTGGCACCTCATCCTTGCATCGTGTACTCCAACAGCGTGGGAAGCCAGTCCCTTCCCGGTGCTTCCCTGCCTTTGCTTGGGCTGGGCCCCTGCCCAGAGCACCCTCTCTCCCATACCCGTCTGCAAGTCTGACCCCTGCTCCTCCTTTCAGACTCAGCCCCCTTTCCTCCTCCATCTGCAGTCCATGTGGCCCTCGAGCCCTCAGCACGTGCAGTTACAGTTACCTGTTTACTTTCCTGTCCCTCCCCGGGAGACAGACACAATGGTAATTCTGTGTTTAATGTCTGTCTCCAGGGATGGTAAACCCTCCATGAGCGTGGGCTGTGGCTGTCTCATTCCCACTGTATCTGTAGCACGCGGGCCTGGGTGGGGAGGAATAAGAGTAAGAAACATGCGCAGTGTGTCCCCAGGGCTAACTCTGAGCTGGGCCAGGAACTGTTCTAAGAACCTGACACACGCTCCCTAATTTAATCCTTACCACAACTCAGTGAGGTACCACTGTTGTTGGTCCCTGTGTGCAGGTGAGAAAATAGGCACAGAGAGGTAACTAATCCCCTCTTAAGTGCACAGGCAGGCTTAGAATCCACAAGGTCTACCTGGAAACTGTGCTCTGGACCACAGCACCTGTTGCGAGGATGGAGGATGGACTGGGCGCCAAGCAGGTGACCCTAGGCACAAAGCAGGCCCTCGGTGAGTGACAGATGTCTAGATGCCGTTGTTATTATCACTGAGGTGTCCAGGCTCCCAGGCACACATGCCTTTTAAATGGGGATGGGTTCCGTTTTACTCACTTCTGTGTACTCAGCTTAGCCCACATGATCGCAACTAAATAAGTATATTCTGAATGAGTGAAGAAATTGAGTGACCCAAATCCTCAGAAGTACAAGGAATAACTTATTTTAGTGTAATTTTTTTTCTTTCAAGAGGGCCTGATTCTACCTTCCTAATAGATATTTAAATTAAATTTTATTCTTTAATTAGGTAATACTTTGGGCTTGTGCTGCTCAAAGTTGCAGGAAGGATTAACAGGAGAAATTTCCTCTTCCAGCAGGGCCACAACTCACCTGAGATAGCATGGCGGGGAGTTCCCGTTGTGGCGCAGCGGTTAACGAATCCGACTAGGAACCATGAGATTGCGGGTTTGATCCCTGGCCTTGCTCAGTGGGTTAGGGATCTGGTGTTGCCGTGAGATGTGGTGTAGGTCGCAGACGTGGCTCAGATCCCGCGTTGCTATGGCTGCGGTGTAGGCTGGCAGCTAACAGCTCCGATTAGACCCCTAGCCTGGGAACCTCCACATGCCACGGGTGAGGCCCTAAAAATGACCAAAAGGCAAAATAAATAAATAAATAGAAGGTAGCGCGGCGGCCACTGCATGGCACAACTCACCTCAGACAGCGTGGCAGCCACTGCTCCGGCTGGGTCTCCTGGCACCCAGTTTTCCGCTCGGCCACCGCTACTGGTACCAAGCCCTTCTCCATCCTTCCAGGGCTGGTCTACCTGAGTTTCCACGGATGGATTGTGGGACCGTGGGCTTGTTATTCAACATAAACATCTTCAGTTCACCTTTTCTGTTTTCCATCTTGGGGAGAGTTTTCCCTTGAGATGTACAGAGCAGACTCGTTCTTTGGGAAAGTTGCATACTATCTGTCATCTAGGGTCTGGGTGAACGGTGAGGAGGCACCGTAGTTGAGCTTCCTATTTAACCAGCCCTCCGTGTATTTAATCAACCTCTGTTAGGTTGTTTCTAAATTGTTTCAGTTACAAACAGTGGTACCCTATGCTCCCATTATGGCATCCACTTTTTGAACACCTCAAGAGGTTACATTCCCAGAACTGGATTGCTTGGATAAAGCAGAGGAATGACTTCATGATGGTTGAATTTCAGTCATCTGTGACGGGCATAGATGAGATGTTTTTACACTGGAGTTTTGGGTGTGTCGGATTCTGCTAAGGAGTTGATTGTCATGGACCCTGCTCTGTGGTATATTCCATGCTGGGGAATGCTCTTTGTGGGTTTGATAGTTTGTTATTTCCTGAAGAGAAAAGAGAGACCTCACAACAGAAAGGTGGCATCCGTGGAGTATGACCAAGGCTCACTGATGGGTCCCATCTCCCCTCCATTCTAGAGCGAGACCTCTCTGGGCAGCACGGCACCTGGGCCACTCAGCAGTGAGTTCATGGAGGCCCTGAGAAGGGTCTGTCCATAAAGAAACGTGTTTGAACTCTGGCTCCAGAATCACCTTGTGGGAAAGGAAGAAGGTCATTGCTCTTCCTGAGACCCTGAGGATGTGGTTCCTGTTAACACCACACGGTAGACGATGCATGGATGGATGGATGGATGGACGGATGGATGGATGGATGGATACATAGATATAAACAAGTAGGTACTGATGGAGCAAGCATGAACTTAGACTTGCTTTTGAATTTGGGCTCTACCACCTTTTATTTATGGGACTTTAGGTGATTTCTTTGACCTCCTTGAGCCCCATTTTCCTTGTCTACAGTGGGATTAACAGTGTCTTCTTTGTGGGCCAGTGATGAGGAGCCAATGGTTATAAACCAATGGGGTTATAAACCAATAAGGGCCTTGCACAGTATCGGGCCCACCGTGGTCTCCCCTACGTGGTTGTAGGTGCTGTTGTTTATGTTACGATGACATTTTTGGGAGTTCCCTTCATGGCTCAGCAGTTAAGGAACCCGACTAGGATCCATGAGGATGTGGGTTCGATCCCTGGCCTCGCTCAGTGGGTTAAGGATCTAGTGTTGCCATGAGCTGTGGTGTAGGTCACCAACAAGGCTTGGATCTCGCATTGCTGTGGGGTAGGCTAGCAGCTTTAGCTCCAATTCGACCCCTAGCCTGGGGACTTCCATAAGGTGAGTCCGGCCTTAAAAGCGAAAAAAAAAAAAATTATGACGACATTCTCCCGCATTTCTTTGGCAGGAGCCAATGATCATGCACCTCATGCTCTCTTTGGCCCCTGACTTCAAGGGAATGACCCTGTAGGGTGGGGGTTCTCAACCTTCTTCTTCCTCCCAGCATGCACGGCAGGTGACATTCAAGTACCTGGCGACATTCAAGTGCCTGGCACACTCCCAGCATGCATTGCACAGGGCAAGATTTCTAGCTACACTCATCTGTCTCCAGGCTAGGAAAGTGATATTGTTATGGGAATTGCCTAGATCCACTTACATTTGTATTAAAACAATAAATAAAGAAAAGGCAGTTACCTTTGGATTGTGGCCTTCTGGTTATAGTTTATTTGCAAAACACCATCCTACTTGCATCTGCTGCCTTATAGAGTAATAATGGGGTGGGGACGAGGGTTAACAGGTACCTGTGGGGTCTCTCATTTCATTGGTTTTGGGGATCAGCACCGTTCTCTCCTCCAGATATGAAGTGAGGACTGTTATCAGAGGCGTCTGGCCACTGTCCCCAAATGGTTATGGAATGGCTCTCTCTTTGGTCTTTGCTGAGTGCCGGCCGAGGTGCTAAGACCTCCACCATGACCCCAGAGAGCCACAGGCATCAGGACCTTAGCTGGTGCCTTGGCTGCTTGGCTACGAGGTCAGGCCCGCCAGGCCCAGGCGTGCTCTCTCAGTTAGCCCAGCAGGCAAGCACGGGCTTGACCTGACAAAGCAGCTGCTTTAAGCCTCACTGTCTTCAACGGGGGTATAGCGTCCAGCCTCACCTGACCCTCCCAGCATCCCCACCCCAGCCTGTGGGGACCGGCTGTTCTCTCCTCTGTGCCCCCATAGCTATTAAAGCACCTGCTGCCAGTTTAAAATACCTCTCTACACCTTCCAAGGTGGTAGCTTTTATATTCTGTTTGTTAGAGATTTTATACCATCTCAAAGTCTTCATCAAAATGGCCACGGGGTTGCATGCTTTTCTCTCTGGGAGATTAGAGTTAAAAACACACATTGGTGGTTTGGAATCCCATTGGGTTCTTCTCTGTAGGTAGAAAGAGTTATTGAAAATCAGGCTTGTCCAGAACCTTCACGATGGACACTGCCCTTAAATTAAGCTTTCATCCATTTTGCAGTCAGTATGTCATTCAACAAACACTTCAAAATGCCCACTTTTTTTTAATGCCAGGCATGATGCTAGGCGTGCAGTACATTTAGATGAGGAGGACATGGGCTGTGCCTTGGAAGCCAGCACAACACGGCAATCTAGCCCTAGATTTTGTTGAGATGTTGACACCTTTCTTTCTAGAATATTAGAAGTCATTTTATAGCATAATTTCCTGGAGCTTTGAGACTGTCTCTATATTTTAAAATGTACAATAATTATTCATTCACCAAAAACCTGTGTAAGACCCTGTGCCTCTCGTGATGGTGGGAGGGGGGATATAAAGAAGCAAAAATAAGATCTCTGCCTTCTAGAACCTAAATCTAAATAACAGAAGGCCTATGAAGTCAGAAAATCCGGCCTGTTAATTCCTTTGTGATTGCACGTGACATTCATTCATTTCTCTGCTTTCTCGTAAGTCGGTTTGTTGGGTGCTATGTGCGTAGGCTGTGATAAGCGCTCTGGGGCCTGTGAAAGAGCCCTAAGTCGTGGCCCTGCCCTCTAGGGCACTCAGGGTCTCCCGGGGAGAGAGAGAGAAAGAGGGTTGGGAGTCAAATAGAATATCAGGGCAACTGCAACTCCAAGACCAAAATCGGTGGCTCGGAGAATGCATCAGGGGTCAGCCAGCATGGTAGAAGATTCAGAACCAGTTCTGCAGAATGAAAAGGGCTTCGGGGGCGGGGGGGACATTCCAGGCAAGGGAAGGGCATAAGCAAAGTTCTTGAAGTGTCAGGAATTTCTCACTAGAAACTGAGTTATGAGGAGGGTGAGGGGAGAACTTGCTCCAAACAACAGCAGCCCTGGACCTGTCGGGAGGTGGTCCTGGTACAGAATCTGCCACCTTCTGGGGAGCCGTGCTTTCTCATCTGTTCCCCTCTGTGACTCATTCAAGGATGACACAATGACCTTCACACCCCACCTGAAGTCCTGCCTCCCCTCTGCCATGAGGAATTTGATTCTACAGAAGAAAACAGACATCAGAAAGGTGTCCGGCACAGCTGGGGATAAGTGGTGCTAGAGGTAAAAAAAAAATCCCTGGAAATATGAGCCATGTAGGCCCAGGATCTCCAGAGGCTTCCGGCTTCGGCTCGGGAGACACAAGGCAAGAGCAGAATGAGACACTGCTGGTCACTGCTTTGCTTCCCAGGGGAGCCGGGCCCGTGGACCAGACTCAGTACCACCCAGCCCTGTGGTCCCCATGGCACCACAGGGAGAGTCACCGGTGACCGCAGATCGTGGAAAGGTTTTCCTTCCTAGGAAAAGTGCCCCAGATCACGCCGCATTTAATCCTGGTTTTGATTCGGACCAAGTATCCCTGTTTGGACTGTCATGGATGTCTGCATGCACCCATCTCCCCACCGTCTCCCAGGAGAGAGACAGCCAAGGCTCTCAAAGGCCCTGCAGGAGCAAACAGGTATCAAAGTTGCCGCTGTCTTGAGTCTCAGCAAAATTTCACAGTAAGGAGAGACTTTGCTGGTTATGGTGGAAACACCTGCAGTACGGATTGAAAGCAGGACAAGTTTCATTATTGATGGACAGTGTCCCATCTCTGTTGCTATTTATGGGCCAACAGTAATCTATTATTGCATGACAAAGCACCCTCACACTTGGTGGCTTAAACCGTAATTCTGCACTGAGGCTGGGCTTAGCGGGTGGTTCTTCTGCTCCACGTGGCGTCTGCTGGGCTGAGCCACCAAGATGGCCTCTTCCTCCCACGTGTAGAGTGTCCACTGGATCCGGCTGGCATTTCTCTCTCTAGAAGCCTCTCCAGCAGTGGAAGCCAGACTTTTCTACAGAGTAGCTCAGCCCTTGGGCGGGAGAACGTCTAAGAAGACAAGCCTTAAATCACAGGCACCAGCCTTTGTATGCATTATACGTCCGAATGTCCTGTTAGCAAGTCGAGTCACATGGCCCAGGCCAGATCGTAGGGGTAGGGGCTTCCAGGGGCGTGAATACTGGGAAGCGTGCTTTGCAGAGAGTCAGCAAGTAACAGTGGCCCGTGGCCCTTCCCCCCCGTGAGGAACCAGCAGACGCCAGCTACACCAGGTCGAGCCCTGCTCACTAGAACCTTGGGGGTGTCGAGGGAGCAGTGTGGCTCCTTCCTGGCCGGAGCAGTGGGAGCTCTCTCAGCCCTATCTGTTGACAGCAAGTAACCACAGACTCTTCCCCCTTGGAGCTGAGGCGGGGAAGGTCCTGGATTCTCCACCAGGAAGGCAGCTCATTCTGTGGAGCAGCTTGGGACTGTGTCTTCTGGGGCTTTAAATCAGATTAGGAATGTTAAAGCCTTTTGCTTTTTGTTTTGTTTTCTCTTGTTATTAAGTTTTGTTTTAGAGGAAAGCATTGCTTTTTTGGGTAAAAGGACTCAGAGGACTCACTTCATTTCTCGCCACAAAGAAAAAGCTCTCACGACCTTAGATGGAGCCCAGGAGACCCAGAGCATGCAGGAATCGCTTCAGACCATAAAGTACCCTCGCCTCGTGTGTCTACCGCCTCCCCACTAAAGGACACCTTGGAGCCTCTGTTCTGTCCTGTTACTTGTGGGGACAACACAGGGACTGTCTATGACTAGCAGTGGAGATGAACAAAACGAAAGCAAAGTGCCTGCTGCCGTCCATTTAATTAAGAAGGAAACAGAGGTGCCTTGTGCTTGTAATACTATGATTTACGTTATAAATCCAGTGTGCTTTCAAAACAGGCTTCGGTGGCAAGAAAGTGGTGGCTGTGGAATGGGGGGGCCTCTGGGCTGGCTGAATTCCCTTCCACCTCATTCCAGATTATTTTGGGAGCATGCTGGGCTTGCTTGAGACATAAGCCAACTTCCTTGGGCTTTCGGCAGTGGGGGACATCCAGTTTGGAAAGTCTGTAGCATTGGCAGGCGCCGCAGGTTTGAGGTGATGCCTTCCAGGCAGGAACCGGCCTCAGATTTCCCTGCGGAGGTTCGCATCTGCTTCACCACACCCCACCCAAGAGGAAGGCCCCCAAGACGGTGGTGAACTCATCTTAGGCAGCCCAGTGACCTGAGCAGGGCTCAGGGGTCACCTGTCTGAGGCTTGAATCCTGGCTGTGCCGCATACCAGCTCTGTAACCCTGGGAAAGCCACTCCATCTCTCTGAGCCTTTTTCTCCTCTTGGATAAAATACAGATGATGACACATATCAATCACTTACCACAGAGAGCCTGGCACGTAATAGGCACTCAGAAAATATTAGCTGAAAAATGTGGTGGCAGGGAAGAAATGTCCACATGTTGATAGAGCAAGGCTGGCATTTAGATTTGTCACCAAGGTTATTTCTTCAAAAGAGTATAATTATGTTTTTCTTTGGGATGCTCTTTTTGAAAAGAAATAGCCCTTTTTTTGAAATAGAACCTGTTTGTTTTGATACCTGTTTATTGCAGAAACTTTAGAATACTGAGGAAAATACAAATGAGAAAATTAGAGTCACCCACACTCGTGTCGGTGGAGATCACCATGATTAACATGTAGATGCATTTCCTTCTAATTCTTTTTCTTATCTCTTATCTCCTTTAAAAAGGAGAATATGCTGAGCATACTGTTTTGTTACCAAATATGGTTCCAAACATCTTTTAATATCATTGAATATTTCTTCTGTACGATAATTCGAAATGTCTCTACAGGATTCATTGAATGAATGTAACTCTGACCCCTCCTTTCAGAACACCTGCATGTTAGGTAATTTACATACAGGAAAGAACTCAGGGCGTCCTCTTTGAGGTAGGCAGGCTTACTTCCATCTTATCCGTTTGAAAACCAAGCCCAGGGTCGCACCCCTGGTCAGAGGCGGAATTGGGATTCAAACCCAGGTTTGTTTGCCTCCAAAGCCAAAGGACTTCCCATTCTAGAGGCGGGCCAATTGCCCACAGAGGTGGCAGGCACATGGGGTCTCCCTCTATAGCTCCAACGAGACTTCTCTTTGAAGGGAGAATCAAGGAACCTGTGAACCTGCTCAGTTCAGAAGCTGCCCAGACAACAAACGTCTCTTACCCAAAAAGGATACCTAAGTGGCCAATGAGATGTAAGTTAAAGGCACTCATCTTCGTTACTCATCAGGGCCATGCAAATTAAAGCCAGAATTCGATGCCACTGCACACCTGCTGTAAAGGCTGGCGTGGAAAATGCCGGCAATACCAATTCTGGAACAGACGAGAATCCACACACCACTGGTGGGAGTGCAAATCGGCACGACCACTTTGGAAATTGCCGAGCAGCATCTACTAAAGCTGAACGAGTGTATTTCCCACAACCGCAGGTGTGTGCCAAGCAGGACTGTGCACCCAGATGCGTGTATTAAAACGTTCTCGGTGGCGCAATTTGTCATAACCCTACGCTGGAAGCCATTCACATGTCCGTCAGCAACAGTTGGGGGTAAATACGTGCCAGTGACGAGCACACCACACAGCAGTGAGAATGAGCCGGCTGTCGTTCAGTGCAGCCGTGTGGTTGGTCCCCAGGCAGATCAGGGGGAGAAGGAAGGTAGACTCTGAAGACACAGAACGTACGATTCCATTATCGGAGGCACATGTGTGAAGAGCGGGCGGAAGTAATCTGTGCTGTTGGAAGTCAGGGTCATGGCTCTGCTCCCCGGGGGACTTGGAGGGTGATGCCTGGGAGCGGAATAGAAGGCTCTGGGTGGCTGATAACACTCGCCTCATGCCCGGGATGCTGGTTCCATTGTGTTCGTCGCGTGGAAGTTCAGCAAACTACATCTACGTGCCTTTTTCCGTGTGTAGGATCTGCTCGGATGACAAGTTAGATTAAAGAGGCTCTACAGGAAGGAACTGACTATGCATTTGTCCCTTCCCTCACCAAACCCAGGGCTCCAGCCAGCCAGCGTGGTGGTCCCACCCAAGTCCCTTGCTCTGGCCTTTGGAAAGATCTGCCAGCCCAGCAATGGCCCTCTGCCCCTTGGGGGCTGAAGCAAGCCTGGTAAGTGGACTTTGCCTGCCCTGGGCACCATCCTAGGCATCAGGCAAAATGCCTGGGCTTCGGGGGTCAAAACTTAGGAGTGGCCAGATGCCGCAGCCAGGTGTGTCTGTCACCAGGGTCCACTTTGTCCAGCCTCAAAGGGACCCCAGGGTGCGGGGCGTGCAGCCTCATCTGCAACGATCGATCGCTCAGGAAGGGCCGCCCTCCCCCTGTTCCCTCTCCTCCCTCCTTCCCCCTGCCCACCCCCCCGGGCTGGGAAGAATCCCAGGGGCCACTGAGAAAGTCCATCCCTGGAAAATCCCACGGGCAGCGCTGTCCGCCCACCTCATCACCCCAGCGAGAAACCTGACTGCCTGAGATTAAGCCAGATTTAAAATACAGCTCACAGAATAAGTGGCCCTGCTGATCGTTCTTCTGTGCTAGGCCGCATGCCCCCAGCCTCCTAGCTCAGGCTCACATCCGTCACCCAAACTGCCATGGCTACAGTGTCTTAACTGTTCCCCTGGCTCCACTCTTTCTTACCACCCCCACCCCCATCTTCTGGCCGCCCACTGGAGTGACTTTCTGTGACACTACATCTGCTCCCGGGACCCCTGTTCAAAGTTCTTTAGTGCCTTCCCGCGGCTTCTGCCTTACCTGATATCAGGCCTGTAGTGACAGGGCCCCCGCTCTGGGCCTCCCCCTACCCTGGACCCTCCAGTCACCTCCCACCCTCTCCCCTGAGAGAAAGCACCCCACAACATCCTTCTGTGGTCACTTGTGGACTCCGGTTGTGGGAGGGCCCTTCAGAGCCTGTACCTGGGCCCCAGGTCAGCGCCTTCACATTTTTCACCAGCTCCTCCCACGCCGCCGTCTTGGAGACTCCTAGACAGATCGCCCAGCGAGCCTCGGGGTTCCAGGCCTCCATGCTAATCACATGCTGCTCTCTCTGCCTAGACGTGCTTTCTTCCTGGTCCAGCTGGTGAACTCCTATTCATCCTTCAAGACCCAGCTCCAGCGCCTGCCCGTCTGTGGGAGAGAAGAGATTTCTCCCTTCCCTGAGTCACTCGTCTGCCTGGGCAGTTAGCCCTCACTGACCCATACTGCAAGCATCTGATTTCAATGGAATCTCACCTGCTGATGTAGGATTTCAAGCTACTTAGAGGCTGGCCTGTGTCCTCTCTCTCCATCACTACAGCCTGTCCCCTGGCCTGTGCCTGACATGGAGGAACGGTCAGTAAAATGGTTTTGAAGTGAATGAAGAACAGGATTGTAACCAAAGTCTTTCTTTTCTTTTCTTTTTTTTAATGGCTGCACCTGCAGCACATGGAAATTCCTGGGCCAGGGACTGAATCCAAGCTCCAGCTCCGACCTACGCACAGATTCGGCAACACAGGGTCCTTTAACCCACTGCGAGGGGCAGGGGATCGAACCCTTACCTCCTCAGTGACCTGAGCCACTGAAGTTGGATTCTTAACCCACTGCGCCACAGCGGGAACTCTGGAACCCAAGTCTTTCAACCCTGCAGCAGAGTCTAGGAAGGAGGAAGGCCCTTCCGCTGCTGGCACTGGGCGCTTCCCTGAGACACGTGCCCTCTGTCCCTTAGGTCTGCGGGCCCTGCCTCGATGGCAGAGAGGGCGCCATTGTTTCTTCTTGCTGGTTTCTGGTTGAGGTTACAGCAGAGAAGATGCGGGAGGCGGGGCTATATTATATTCATGCTGATTGAATGAATAGTCCCCAGTCTGGCAAGATCTGGAAGATGCTAGCAAGGCCCCCTGCTGAAAACTGTATCTCCCAGCCTTGGTGCCAGTACATGAAATTTCAGCCCTGGCCATCCTCATCTCTCCCCTCAGTCCTTTTTAAAAATGTACCATCAGAGTCCATCCTGAGTCTGGGGACCTATGAGCTTTCGTTATGTCCCCAGGACGGGCTGTCCCCGGTTCCGGAAGTGCAAGTTCGGCACCTGCACCGGCGGTCTGACCGTGCTGGAGAAGTCCTTGGAGCAGCTGAAGGAGGTGGCGGCCGTCCTGCTGGGTGGCAGCTTCTCTCTGGAAGGGGCCTTGAAGAAGGCGGGGCTCCCCAGAGGGGACGCAGCAGCCGCAGCCACATGGGTGCCTACAAGGTAAGGACGTGATCCACAGGGACGGAATGACTAGAAAATGCTGGTCAGCTTGTATTTTCCTGTAGTGGGGAGAACACTGCCACAGCAGGCAGGGGACCTAAGCTCAGACACTTTCTGGCTGTGCAACCCAGGACAAGCAGTTGACCTCTCTGAGCTTATTTCCTCATCTGGAAGATGGAGCCACCAGCCTCTCCCCTGCCCGCCTCTGGGGCTGCTGTGAGCACCCACCATGCCCTTGAGAGGGTGAGTCAAGCCTTTTGGACAGATCACTGCTCAGTGCAAACCAGACTTGTGTGGAATTTGTCTGGCTCCTTTAACTTAGGGCATCTCCGTGAGATTTTTGAAAAGGTTCCCGGGGAGAGTGCGCCTGGTGGGGTACATGCCCAGGGATTTGTGGCAGAGCCTCGGCCAGGCCATTAGCTGCTGGGTTATGTCTCTGTCAGGAAAGCTGGGTCATGTTCTTGGCTGGAGGCGGCCGCTGGTGGTCACAAGTGCAGCGTGGCGGCCTCTCCAGGGACGTGCCGGCCGGGGGGCCGCCTCCCTGCTGTGTCTCTGAGGTTTTAATCCAGCCACAGCCTGTCTGTCGCAGGGACAGAACCAGATCCCTCCTTGGACTGACCCCTGCCAGGACGCTTGGGTGAAGCCTGAGAATTTACTCGGCTGGGTGGAGGGTCAGCCAGTGACAACAGCCTGGCCCGGGGTTTCTTTCTGGGGGACTCAGTTTGGCGATTTCATCCAGGGCTCTGGGACGTTTCTTCAGTCTTGCTTGCTTCGGGGCTCCTGCCAGGGGGCCCCTGAGCTGCCTCTGCTCAGACACAAGGCTGCCAACAGTGTGTGCTGCTTGTCATGTGTGAAGTAGTGTCTGAGCAGTTTTCTGGAAGGTGGGGAAGGGCGGGGGGCAGAACCGCAGCTGCTGGCTGGCCCTGGGCAGGGAAGGGCTGGCCTGGCACATGCCACCTTTTGGGGCAGGTGGGACCCGGGAGGGCTGGCGGCCCAGCATGTGCAGCCTTTCATTTCAGATGCAGAAATGAGTCTCGAAAGACAGAGGGACTTGCCCCAGTCCCAGAAGCAGGCTGGAACCCAGGGCTTCTGGCTCCCACCTATAAAATGCCTATAAAATTCCCACTGTGGCTCCGTGGCAACGAACCTGACTAGTACCCACGAGGATGTGGGTTTGATCCCTGGCCTCGCTCAGTGGGTTAAGGATCCAGCATTGCTGTGAGCTGTGGTGTAGGTCGCAGATGCGGCTCAGATCTGGCATTGCTGTGGCTGTGGCGTAGGCCAGTGTCTACAGCTCCAGTTTGACCCCCAGCCTGGGAACCTCCATATGCTGCAGGTGTGGCTTTAAAAATCAAAAAAAAAAAAAAAAA
>PVHT021183632.1:3867575-3883639 GCA_004024745.2 Catagonus wagneri
CCAGGCAGCCATCTTGGACTCAGCTGGGGGCCTTGAGGGGGTGAGGTGGGCCCTCGGGAGGGGGCCCTCAGCCTCGGGGAGCCCTGCCAGTCTCCTGGGAGCCTCCAAGGCACACGCCCCCTTCCCAAGAGCAGAACCTGGCAGGCGCATCGAGGTTTCGTCCCGCAGCTGACAGGGTGCTAATAGCAAGCCCTTCAGGCAGCTGCCAAGACTGTCCCAGCTGATGATCCTCCTGGCGTGTCCTCAGTCTCTCATAAGCCCCGCTAAGGAGTCCAGAAACCATCCGGGGAAAAAAAAACAACACCACCAGTGAAAGTCACACGGGTCACCCTGGGTGGCTTCTCCAGAGGCAGGTGGAGTGAGCAGGGCCCAGTGGGATCTGGGACCCTCTGCTTCTGATTCTCCCAAAGATCCTCATCTACGGTTCCCAGGCCCCTTGAGGTCTGTGGAGAAAATTCACAGGGTCCGTGAAATCGACTGGGGAAAAATTCACATTTTAATTTTCATAGCCTCAAACTGAAATTGAGTATTTCCTTCAGGTATGAAGGCAGTGAAGACACTGCGACACGTCCGCAGACCCGGGGACTTCGTGGCTGCCCGGAGAAAGCACAGATATTTTCATGTCACGCTGCGGTCCTTCCTGAAATCTCAGAATTATCCCATATGTTGATCACCGCTTCAAAATCCAGTGGTAGGCCTGCCATCTTGTTCCTTGAGCTGTTAATGAAGAAACATACATATCACCTATCACTTTTTCCCTCCGTAATTTGATAACTGCATTTCCAGCATAACTGGTTTCTTTTGTAATCCTCTGCATTTCCTTTGATGTAGTTAAAAATACTGCTTCTGGGGAGTTCCCTTGTGGGGCAGCACATTAAGACTCTGGCGTTGTCACTGCAGCAGCTTGGGTCACTGCTGTGGCGTGGGTTCGATCCCTGGCCCTGGAAATTCCATATGCTGCAGGTGAGGCCAAAAAAAAGAAAAAAAAAAAAATATATATATATATACTACTTCTACACAGGTTTATGGCTGCCCCAGACTACCAGAGGCACTCAAAGTTAAGATTCTCTGTTTTAGACCAATAATTCCCAGCAAACTTCTTCATCTCTGTTACATAAAAGTAGAAACCGTATTTGTATTATAGCTACTTGGACCTCTTCATTCCGCTGCCTTGAACTCTTGATGCTCAGGGCTTCGATCTGGGCTAATTCTGTTTTTTGAAAACAAAAACACGAAGAGTTTTCACGATTTCTTGGAAGAGAGCGGAGCTTTGCGCCACATCATTGGCCTTTGCTGCCCCCTGGTGGTCACAGTGAGGCATGTTCCCAAGGGCAAGACGGAAAGGCCGGTGTGGGCCGGTTGCTCAAAGTGGGTGGTGCAAGGAGAACCAATTCACATCCGGGACCAAGGTCAGGGTCCGCTCTCATTCATGATTCTGACAGCTGCATGCACTTGGACTTCTTCCCAAGAAGATAGGAACTTGCTATGTTCCTGAGTTCCTCTAACTTGTCTCATCCTTCCCAGGGGTGAAGGCCCTGGACAAGAGAGATTCCTGCAGCAGTACCAGGGCTGGGTTTGCAGAGGCCCTTCAGTTTTGAAGGTGATGCCCTTGGCAGAACTGCTCGCCTCGCCCATTAGCCCCTGTGACACTTGGGGTGCACCGTGGGGTGGGGGAAGCAGGTGGTGGAGGATGTCAGCAGAGCTCTTTGTCTTGAGATCTGAAATCATAGCAACCGCTAATCTAGGCTATTGTTTAGCAGCATATTTGGGCAGTGGACGGCTTCCTTCCAAACGTAAACTGGAACTGAAGTGCTTTGATCCCTGGTGTATTAACTCAGCCTGACAGCGAGTGAGCAGATCCAGGCGTGGAAGCTGCCCAGACCTCTTGGAGGCTCTCGGAGGCCTGATGAGAGCTTGGGATTGGGCCCCGGGGGGAGAGGCAGGGTTCAGCGTAATGGAACTCACTCAGCTGCATGACAAACTCAGACAAAGCCCGGCATTCTGCAAAACGGCAATCAGCACTTGCCGCGTTTCATGGGAAGATGGTCCCAGGACCGCCCAAAGCCGAGTGTCTGCTGAGTTGTTTTATCTTTAATGGGATGGACTGGACCCAACACATCCCTCTTCACCGTCTTTGCAGGCGCTCTGACAGCTGGCCAGGTGCAGGGACGCTGCTGGTGGTCAGATAACAGAGCTTTGTTCTGGGTTGTGTGGCTCAGTCTGTACCAAGGTAAACTCAAAACCACTGGCTTTGTCAGCAATCTGTATGATGCCGGCGCTGGGCTGCATGTCCCCGAGTCCCCTCCAGCAGTCACACCAGGGCTTTGAGGTTCTGTGCTCGGAAACTGTGGCTCTCAGAATGGAAGTCAGCAGGCACCTTGAGGGGTTCAAGTCCAGATTCTGGGTCTCCTCCCTGTCCTTCTCCAGTAAGTTTACAGCAGTCCTGTGGCCAGAGATCCCGTCGGAGAAAGAACCAGAAAGTACTCGGTGTGTTCAGATCGGATGCTACCGGCCAGTGCAGGACCTGGTGGGATTCACTTTCTTTTTCCATCTGTAGAACCATTGGCATCAAGGATCTTTCCAGATCTGACTACGGGGAGCCTGTGGTGTGTCAGCGCGGAGATGTTACAGCATTCTGGCCTTCTCGGCTGACCAGACTCCAAGCTGTCAGCGGCTGCAGTACGTCTGGGCTTAAGGGGGCCGGTTACTCGGACCTGGAATGGAATTAGGTGCGTCTCTAGTTCCTGAATGCCTTGGCTTGTGGTGAGATGACTTGGGGAAGAAAGTCATGAAACACAGTCCCCAGGGAAGATCTCTGCGGTGTCTTCCTTTTCATCTCAGTGCTAGAGATCCCCGGAGCAGCTGTCTTTCAGGTCACATATGTTTTGTTTGTTTATTTTTTCTTTTTAGGGCTGCCCCCGTGGCATATTCGGAGCTGTAGCTGCTGGCCTACCCACAGCCACAGCAATGCAGGATCCATGCCGAGTCTGCGATCTACACCACAGCTCATGGCAACGCCGGATCCTAGATCCTTGGAGGCCAGGGATCAAACCTGCGTCCTCATGGATGCTAGTCAGATTCGTTAACAGCTGAGCCACGAGGGGAACTCCCACGTCAAGTATGTTTTGATTAAATCTATTTCTCTCTGCAGAAGCTGACCGTTCTGACAGAAGGGGCAATGTCTTGCTGGACTTTTTGAGACATTTTGGAGGTTGGTGGGGCTTTGAATGCGAAGGTAAAGGCAAGCAACTCAACAAAGCATTCGACGTGGGTTTTGCATGGTATTTGAAAGCAATGCTGTCCGTTTTTTCCACGGCTGAGGGTGATATTACAATAAAGCGACACACGAGGGCGCCCTAACTGGTTCGCAGTGAAGTAGGGATGGGACAGAGACAAAAATAAGTAAATACTAACAGCTGAAGACCATTGTCATAGAGGAAGATTCTAGCCAGGTCAGCCTGGCTTGCACTACAAATAATAAGATGTAGTGCTATTCTCCATTTATTTTTAAAGCATTCTTGGATGTTTAGCTATCATAATAGCCTCTTGACAGTGGAAGATTATCTTTAATACGGTAATGGGGCAAAAACGCCAGGATCCATGGGATTCTGTTCATTCATGTATTGCAGATAAATGTTTTGGGAACCTACTTTGTGCCCAATCTTAGGAATAAAATGCTGCAGGAGACAAGATACAGTTGTCAGGGAGCTTGCGGTCATTTCCGAGTGTGTGTACGCACACGTGCACACACTCCCGCACAACGGCGGTAAATACCCTCCAGCGCGGGTGGGTGGGCTCAGCCTTCTCCTGCCAGGGCCAGGGGGACACCCTGCCGAAGAGATCTCACTGCTGCCGGGCCCCAGCCCTCCGTAGCGCTTCGGTCCTGACCTGCCATAGCATATTTGATTGTAAATAAGAACGAATGACATCACTGGTCAGGGACAACTTTGAATCTCTCATTTACAAAAAATCATGCTCAAATTTCAACACAAACTTCTAATAACAGTAGATGAATTGCTGCTCCTCTCACAGCTGCTGGGGCAAAACCCCAAGTCACACTCGGAGCTGACTGTTCTAATGGGTGATGGCTTTAGAGTGACTGATTTTAGGTTCTGCCCAAAACACAGGAAAACAAAGATTGCCTTCATCAAAATCCTTATTCCTTCCCCTTTATATCATGCCGAAAGTTAGGTTAGAATGCTTGACACTTCTGTCAAGCAGGTTTTCCTTTTGAAGAGTTGGCTGACTTTGGCTTTCTGTAAGATCTGAGAAATGTTACTGTTTTCTGTGAAATCCAAGATACTCTTTGCTCAATTCACATCTACACTTATTGAGCACCTATTGTATGCATTTGTGAGATGAATAAGCAGCAGCCCCTCTTCTCTGAGAATGTACAGCTGAATGGGGTTAGAGTACTCAAGGATAATGACACCAAAGAAGTAGAAGGTCTAAATTAAGTCAGAGTGAAGATTAAGCACCTGAAAGGCCAGGCAAAAGAATGAATAAGATACAGCACCTGGGGAGTTCCCATCATGGCACAGTGGAAACGCATCCGACAAGGTACCATGAGGTTGCGGGTTCGATCCCTGGCCTCGCTCAGTGGGTTAAGGATTCAGCATTGCTGTGAGCTGTGCTGTAGGTCGCAGACCCAGCTCGGATCCTGCATTGCTCTGGCTGTGGTGTAGGCTGGCAGCTGTAGCTCCGATTTGACCCCTAGCCTGGGACTCCATATGCCGTGGGTGCGGCCCTAAAAAGACAAAAGACAAAAAAAAAAAAAAAATACAGCACCTGGCTCAGTGATGCCAACCATCACCTACCAAGGGCTTTCATTGGACCAGGCACTTTGCTTAAACTCATTTTCCCCCTTTTTATGGCTGCACCTGTGCCATATGGACGTTCCCGGGCTAGGAGTTGAATCAGAGCCACAGCTGAGGCCTACACCACAGCTACAGCAATGCCAAATTCAAACCACATCTGTGGCTGATGCTTCAGCTTGAGATAATGCCGGATATTTAACCCGCTGAGTGAGGCCAGGAATTGAACCTGCGTCTCACACAGTGTTAGGTCCTTAACTCACTGAGCCACAACAGGGACTCCTGCTCAAACACTTTTACATGCATTTTCCAGTTCAGCTCCAATAACAATCCTATGAGCCGTTATCATTACTTTAGAGTTGAGGAAACGGGTTTAGAGAGGCTAAAGCCCCATCTCTAGCTCAAGTGTGTTTGCCGTGCTAAAGCCGTGTTCTTAATAACGATGCTACAGTGCGTCACACTGCCTGGGATCTAGCAAGGGAGAGTTTTTAAAAGAACGAAATTAGCATAAACCGAAGCAAAATATACAGGCTGCGAGAAAAATAGAAGCTATGCTCAGAGAGAGCTGTTTGTTGGCAAATGTAACATCTGCTGCAAAGTATAGCAAGATGACTTGATCTTGCTGTAAGAATTCAGTAAGTCCTTTCTGGATTCCATGGGATTGCATGAATGGAAACTGCTAGAGCCCCACCTATAGCTGTGGGTACCTCACTTCTTTCCCCATGCTCATCTTCACTTTCCTAAAAACCAGGGTGCCTTGTTTAAATGGAACTTGATTTAACCATAAGCCAGCTTGTTCTGACTGGTGCCAGCAAGTGGCGTAGGGAGTGTTGTTGGCCGAGGAGAGGCACGGGCACCATCTTTCCTATCAGTGGTGGACTGGATGGGAGTGGACAGGGTTTGATGAAGTGGCTGGGCTCAGTCCCTCCTGTGAGGGACTTAGAGACCCCACTGGCTTTCACCAGCTCAGGGGATTGCACAGCTATGACTGACCTGAAGGGTACACTGACTCCAGCCAGCCGTCTCACCCCTGAGGGGACGCCAGGGACCCATCACATTTCCTGGGATCTTCTGCACTACAGCCTGACATCGGCTTCAGGTGCTCAGAAGGTCAGCGATCTAGAGACAATAATTGCCGTCGACCCAGGTAAGAAAGCAAGCAGTCACACCTCGGTGACCTAGAGAAATTCATCACCGGTGTAATGTTTCGGTGAAAAAGGCAGCTTGCAAACTGTACTTAGAGTATGATTTTTTTTTAATACTAATACCGTGTATGGATCTTAACAAGAAGTAAAGGCACCAAAATACTGGTGTGATGAGCTCTGGGAAGTGCAAATACAGGTGATTTTTGTTTTCTTCTTTACGTGTTTTCCCCCAAGTTTTCAACACTGAGTGTCTGAGGGAGTTTGAGAGGTGGGCATGTCCTCACTCAGAACTAAGTTGGGGTTGAGTGGGGGAGAAAAAGGGAGGATGGTCCTTAGGTAGTCAGCTGCCACCATTGAAGCAAACATGTTCCCGTATTCTGTATTGTCCCTAACCTCCCTCTTTTGTGACATTGCCCTGGCGTTGGGCTTAGACCAGGTTTGTGCACTGGGCTGCAGGGATAGGGCTTGGGGGCTGGACTGGTCTTCCTTGGAGGATCCTGGTGAGCAGAGACAGCCCCACAGCAGTTTGCAGCCAACACGTTATTGTATATGGCATCTCAGAGGACAGCCCTTCTGTGGTTTGCAAGCCACGGGCTTTAGACACGAGATAGAGCTGGTAGGGTCCACTTGGGGTCTGCGGATTCCAGTTAGGGGGAGGTTTGCTGAAAGCTGATTTGAGAGGCTTTGAACTTCAGCTTCATTAAAGAGCAGACTTGCTAATACCGTGTGGCCAGCAGAGGGCGCCATTGTGCATGGGAAAATTCAATCCGTTTGCCGGCAAAGGCTCGGGAGAGAGTTAAGGTGTAGACCTCACAGCCGCTTCCCATCTCAGTTTCCTCTTTGCTATAACAGGGGTCGTAAAAATTATTCCGCCCTCTGGGGGTTGTTATAGGCAGTAAGAATAATAGCTACATCTACTGAGTTTTACTATAGGCCAGACATGTGCTTAAAGCATTTACCTGTTTCATTTTATTAAATTCTCCCAAGGACCCTATGAGGCTGCTGTTACTAACCTCCTTTAAGGGAGAAGGAAACTGAGGCCTATAAGGCTAAGAAACGTGCCCGAGTCCACAGACCTACTAGATGATGAAGGCCCAACTTGAACCCACGCCCGCTGACTCTGAACCTGCGCCACAGCACTGACAATGCTAGATCCTTAACCTGCTAGGCTACCGGGGAACTCCCTTTACGTTGGAATCTGCGTCTGAATGGTGTGTCAGTCTCTCCCGGGCAGTTAAAAGAGTCTTCCTGGCTCACCTCCCTCCCCTCCTCTGCACCTTCTCGTGGGCTGTGACTCCAGCCCTGCGCGTCCTTTGCTCTTCGAGTGTCTAGAGAAGACATGTGTGGCCGCCCTGCTGACCCGCCCTGCATCTTCTCCCTAAGCACCTGATCAGCGGTGGGGAGGGCCCTGTGGAGAGCAGAGGTGGGAGGCCCACCGGCGAGTTTGACCCTCCCGGCCAGGCTCTCAGGACCCAGACAGAGCTGGCCATGGTGACACAGGTGTGGCAGCCACTTCGAGAGACCAGTACCTGGGCTGGGTTATAGAGCCAACAGCCGGGGTGCCCTTCCCTGCTGGCCATCGCTGTGCCCAGAATCCGACATCAGCAGACCAGCTATAAAGATGCCGGCTCTCTTCCCGGGGCCTTGGAGCAAAGGTTGCCTCCCATTTACAGGGGGTCTGCAGTCACAGAACTTCCTGTGAAACCAGCTTTTGGCTTGTCTGTCTGGTAGGTTGTTCATTCATGTACTCACTCATTCATTCATTTATTCATTCATTCTGCAGAGAACATGGTCTCCTTTACATGCAAATACACCATAAGTGGGGGACATCTGCCCAGCGCCGATACCTACACCTTTAAGTCACGTGCGTACACACAGAGAGGTGACTGCTTGTGGCTGTGCATATACAAAGTCCCTTACGCAGTTGGTCTCCTTGGTGCATATTTTTTAAAACTCTGCAATCCTTTCCCACAAACATCCTAACCCAGGCAGATGGCTCTCCCGCTGAGGACAAGGGTCAGGAGAGAAGATGAATTATTAACTCCACCATTAGCTCAGATGAAAACACTGCGAAGTAAATTTACTACAGACACAGGGCTCCCATTCCTTAATGCAAATGATGTGAGAGATGGCCCACAGCAACCCCCTTCAGCGCTGGTGCAGACTGTGTGTCAAGGCTTGAAGCATGAGGCTCGGGGGAAGGGCAGATTTATGACTGTCCAGATGAGCCAATATTGTCTATTAAGGAGCATCTTTAATCTTCAAGAACAGCAGATGCTTTTGATTCCCACTGTATCAAATAAGCGTATAAAAGATTGATTGATGGCAGTGTATTGAGCACTACTCACTCTATAATAATAGAGCCACTCAGTCACTTGTGCGGGGACGTTGGCTGGCATCTGAGGGGCTTGGGGAAGATGAAGAAATGCGAGGTTTATAGCCGTGATGTCTGCATGACTAATAAAATTTTCATAGATGGCTGGATGGCTTTAAAGCTGACCAAGCCCTCTCTCCCCTCTTCTCTCTGTTAGTGCTCCCCACACCCGACAAAATAGGTTATATTCCAATTTTTTCCTTTATAAATGTCGTTATTCTTCTCTCCATCCTATCAGTAGGAATTCGTGTTCATTGTAGAAGCATCAGAAAACATGAAAGAAAAGAGGCAATAAAATTAACCAGGGGAGTTCCCAGTCTTCCCAAGGAGGTTAAGGATCCAGCATTGCTACAGCTGTGGCAGAGGTCGCAGCTGCAGCTTAGATTTGATCCCTGGCCTGGAATTTCCATGTGCCACAGGCATGGCCCAGTAAAAAAAAAATTACCAGGATCCCATCATAATTAATCATTATTAACAGTTTTATGTTTGTCCTTAAACTCAAGACTTTTTCCTCAGTCTTGAACCTGCAAGATCAATGTATATATTGGAGTCATGCTATGATACTGTTTTAGGACTTGCTACTTTCCCTCTTAAATATGTTGTAAACATCATCAGTTTTCTGCAACATCCTTTTTAACGTTTGCATGGAATTCTGTCTTGCAAATGTTCTACCATTTTATTAACAGCCTATTGTCTGACACCATAAACTATGAACATCTTTATGACTATGATTGCATGCATACCCATGATCACTTTATTACGATAAATTCCTAGAAGGGAATTGCTGGCTCCAGGGGAGTGCAAATCTAAGGTGTGACTCACCCTCCAGACAGGTGCTCGCGTTTCCACCCCCACAGGCCGTGTGGGAGCGGCCCTTTCCCCGTAGCCTCCCTCCACCTGGACCACCTCCTAGCTCCACGTAGGAAATCTCAAGGGACAAGGCCAAGGTCACACAGCTGCTGCAGTGTCCCAGCGCCAGGACTGGAAGGTAAGTCTGCAGATTCTGGATCTGGAGATGCCGCTCCATAACCGGAATCCAAACTCTGTGTTCCTCCTTACTGTCCATGCACCACAAGTGTAAGCTGACGGCCCCCACGGCCCCCAGGCCCCCCTCTCCTTTCGGCTGCAGTTAGGGTGGAAGATCTAAGGTACATCCTGCCCCCACACGCCTCTGGGGCCGGCTTGGTGGTCACAGGCGGCATCTGTAGCAGATGCTGCTGACGCGCCCAAAGCCCCGGGTTCACCAGGTTCACTGCGGCTGCCGTGGGCGGGTCCCGCCTGAGCCTGGGCCTCTGCCCCTCCAGCAAGGCGGGAGTGCGGGGGGGGGGGTGGTCAGCCCCCCGAGGGGAGGCCTTCACCCAAAGGGGTGGGACCCAGGGCGTTCTGCTCAGTCTCCCGGTCCTCTGGCAGGACAGTCCCCGGGTGGGTACCACACGGCTTCTTAGAGGCAGGCAGGATGGAGTCCTCGTCGCCTTGGGAGCTGATTGCTCACTCGCAACCTTTGGTGGCTTTCCTCCCTTCCTTGTCCCACTGCCTCCACCTTCTGACTGTTCCCTGGGGTCCCTGCCCACTGACCGCCATCCTGTCCTCGCTGAGTGTGAATTCTAATGAAGTGTGACTCACAGCACACACAGAGGCTGTGTCTTTCCGTTCTCCTGACCGCCCCCGCCCACCCCTGCATATGCCTGGTGAGTACCCTCTGGTGCACCCACTGCCCTCTACTGGTCTCCCCCCCAGATGGGAGGTGGGGCTGGAGGGGGGAGTGGGAGGAGCCGCAGAGGGGCATTTGGGGTCTCTGACACTTTTCTGGCTCCTCACCGTGGACCCACTAGGATGGCAGTGACAGCTCCCAAAGGGCTTGGGGTGACAAGACGGGGGCTGGGGTGGGAAGCAGCTCTCTCGAGGTGGTTTTAAAGTAGACAAGATGCTGACTCACGCTGGTTTTATGGGAGGTGTGGGGGGCTGATGATGGAGATAGCGGGGTGACCAAAGCTGCCCCTTGGCACCCCTCGTGGGCCGCAGAGCAGCCCAGGAGCTCCTGCAGAGCCAGCGGGACTGTAGTGGTGGGTCCACCATCCCCGGCCAGGGCTGCTGTTAGCCTCCTCAAGCTAAGCCCGGATGCAGCTTGGTCCTGGCCAGTAACTACACAGAGGTTCTGCCCCAGCTGCTATGAGGTGGTTTAGTTCATGAAAACCAAGTCAATGTTATTTTATTTTGGGATTTGTGTATTCCACATATCCTACAATAATATGTATTATTATTGTAATTTGAAAATGTGCTATTTTTATTTATTTATTTATTTTTGTCTTTTTAGCCTTATCTAGGGCTGCATCCGTGGCATATGGAGGTTCCCAGGCTAGGGGTCTAACAGGAGCTGTAGCCGCCGGCCTACACCACAGCCACAGCAACGTGGGATCCAAGCTGCGTCTGTAAACTACACCACAGCTCACGGCAACGCTGGATCCTTAACCCACTGAGCGAGGCCAGGGATCGAACCCGCAACCTCATGGTTCCTTGTCGGATTCGTTAACCACTGAGCCATGACGGGAACTCCGAAAAATGTGCTATTTTTAAAGAGATGCTTCCAATTCACTCTGGAAACCACTAGCCAGGTCAAAGGCCAAACTCTAGGACCTTTCCTGTTTTTTTCTTGGCTGTCCCTGAAGGTAGTCAAGGAGGTGGGGGTGGGGAGCAGATGAGAACTTAAGTTTGGAACTGGAGTCATGACACCAACCTGCGTGCTTGGCTTTGCCCAAGTCATTAAGCATCTCTGAGCCTCGGTTTTCCTCCTCTGTAAAATGGGGGAAATTATGGTTCTTATCACACATGATTGTTGTGAAAAGTAATTGAGAGTGTGCATGTCACTTGCTTATCAGGGGGCTGGCCCATTGTCACCATGGGCACCTAAACGGGTCCCCAGCACCCACGATGGCAGTGGGTAGAATAGGCTTCCGGTCACGTGGTATTGTGGGCACCTGCACGCGGCCCACAAGACGGTGACAGTACTGCGACTCCATCCCTGCCAATCCTAGGGTTTGCTCAGGTCTGAAAGGAAACTTGTGGGAGTTCCCATCGTGGCTCAGTGGTTAACAAATCCGACTAGGTACCATGAGGTTGCAGGTTCTATCCCTGGCCTTGCTCAGTGGGTTAAGGATCCGGTGTTGCCGTGAGCTGTGGTGTAGGTCGCAGACACGGCTCGGATCCCACGTTGCTGTGGCTGTGGTGTAGGCCGGCAGCTACAGCTCGGAACCTCCATATGCCTCGGGTACGGCTTTACATAAAGGCAAAAAGGCAAAAAAATAAAATTAAATTAAAATAAATAAATAAAAGGAAATTTGTGTCTTCCGTGTCGAGGTCTTGGCTTACCTAACAAAGTATTTTTCAGGCAGATGTTCAAAACGGCAATGGTTACTTTCCAAAGAAGCTTTCAACAAGCCAGCGTGAGTGCCTGCAGCACTGGGGCTGATGGCTCCACCCTTTGCCCTTGCTCTCAAGGTGTTCTGAAGACACGATCCCAGTATTAACTTATAAGGTGGATCAGCGGGAGCTGGCCAGGCGTTTCTATGCAGAGATGGGGACCCCCAAGTCACCCAAGTATGTGTGTCCTGTCCCAGTTTAAGTGGGTGACAGCGGAGAAGCCCACATGCTGCTGACTTTAACAGCAACGTCTCTGCTAACGTCTCAGCCGCCGCAGAGGGCGGAGCCAGGAGCCCAGGGTTCTGATGGGCCAGACTCGCCAATGAGGCTGGGGGTTCAGGGTGTCTAGGAAATTCGCAGAGGGTCTCTGGAAGTAAGGAGTTCCTGAGAGATAGCCTGTCTGCCTAATATAGGAGAAGGAAGGCAAATTATTTAAATTAAAAAAAAAAAAAAACTAGCAGTTTCTCAAACTGGGTCATGACCCATTAGCGAGAAATGAAATCATTTCAGTGGTGGGGAGGGGAGGTCTGGGTGTGTGACCAGTACCTTTGGAAAAGGAAATAGAAGTAGAAATATCATTGTAGGAATTCTCATTGGGGCTCAGCGGTATGAGCCCAGCTAGTATCCATGAGGACGCAGGTACAATTCCTGGCCTTGCTCAGTGGGTTAAAGAATCTGGTGTTGCCGTGAGCTGTGGTGTAGGTCGGAGACGTGGCTTGGATCTGATGTTGCTGTGGCTGCAGTGTAGGCTGGCAGCTACAGCTCCGAGTCGACCCCTAGACTGGGAACTTCCATATGCCACCAATGCAGCCCTTAAAAGCAAAAAACAAAACAAAAAAAACAAAACCCAAATCATTGTATTTCTTGTATAGTGATGATAAAACAATATTTACTCTTACTGCGTGCCCTGTACTTGAATTATTCTATTCTACTTTTCAGAAAATGTTGACCTGGCCTAATAAGTTTGTTTCACAACACACTAAGCATCCACTTCAATTTCCCTTTTTTTTTTGCTTTTTAGGGCCACACCTGTGGCATATGGAGTTTCCCCAGGCTAGAGGTCTAATTGGAGCTACAGCTGCCGGCCTATGCCACACCCACAGCAACGCAGAATCTGAGCTGTGTCTGCGACCTACACCACAGCTCATGGCAACACCGGATCCCGGATCCTTAACCCACTGAGTGAGGCCAGGGATTGAACCTGAAACCTTGTGGTTAGTCGTCAGTTTTGTTTCCACGGAGCCACAATGGGAACTCCCACTTCAAATTTTAAAACACTACTTTAATAGGCCCAGAGGGCACAGCTCTACTGCAGCTCCCAGCAGAACCCGGTGTTTGTAATGACTCTGACTCACGGACGAAAAGTTCGATTGTGGCTCCAATATGCTATTTAAAGCTGCAAGAACGTGTGTGGTGCCTAATAGAAGTGTTCATATTCTCCAAACAGCTGGCATACAAACAAAGCTCTGGCAACTCAGGGGGAAACTAGAATATTCTCTCAGGTGGGACCTCTGGTGCCAGATCACACAGGTGTTGCTCTGTTGGCTAAGTGGAGGGAGATGAACCAGATCCGACTGCGGGGAGAGAGGGTTCCGCTGTCTTTGGGAAGCTGCAGTGACTCTCCCAGGCCGGCATTCCTTCCCATGGTAGCCAAATGAACCAGATGGCCTGAAAATCAACCCACCTCCCCGAGGTATGTGACCGGTCCCCCCCGGAAGGGTCCAGGGTCGGTGTTCTCTTTCCTGAATGGAGGACGTATTGCCGCTGGAGCTCTTGTTCTAAACTGCCTTTCCGGAGTCCCCGTCGTGGCTTAGTGGTTAACGAATTCGACTAGGAACCATGAGGTGCGGGTTCGATCCCTGGCCTCGCTCAGTGGGTTAAGGATCCGGCGTTGCCGTGAGCTGTGGTGTAGGTCGCAGACGCGGCTCAGATCCTGCGTTTCTGTGGCTGTGGCGAAGGCCAGCGGCTGTAGTTCCTATTAGACCCCTAGCCTGGGAACCTCCATATGCTGCGGGTGTGGCCCTAGAAAAGGCAAAAAGACAACATAAAAGAAAAGAAAAAAAAAAATAAGCTGCCTTTCCATCACCACTGAGGTGGGTCTAGAGGAAATTCCAGGTCAGAGTTCCTTCCTCATCCTGATCCTGCTTCTCAGAAAAAGCAGCTGCCTTTTCCTGCCCTGGCACATGGCCTCGGGATCACATTCTAACGCCTACTCAGTGGCCTGCCATCCAAGCATCCGTGGTGGTGCCACCGTCTCGCCTAGCTGAAGGACAGGGACAGACACAGAGACCTTGCTTTCTAAAATACGTGCACACAGAGCATTCAGAGTTCAGGTTTTTTTTATTACGGTGGTAAAAGATGCATCACAGAAATCTTACTATTTTAACCATTTTTTTTCTTGTTACCGCCACACCTGCGGCATAGGAAAGTTCCCGGGCTAGGGGTCGAATCAGAGCCTCAGCCAGGGCGACAGCAGATCTGATTCTCATCTGCAGCCTGCACCGCAGCTTATGGCAATGCCAGACTCTTAACCCACTGAGTGAGGCCAGGGATCAAACCCGTATCCTCACAGACACTGTGCTGGGTTCTTAACCTGCTGTGCCACGATGGGAATTTCTATTTTAACCATTTTTTTTTTTTAGAGTGCAGTTCAATGGTTAAAAAAAAAAATTTTTTTTAAAGGTATATTCAGCTGGTTGTGCAGCCATCACCACCATCCCTCTCCTAAACTTTTCATCTTCCCAGATTGAAACTCTCTACCCATTAATCAATACCTCCCCTTGCCCCTCCCCCCAGCCCCTGCAAACCACTGTTCTATTTTTTGTCTCCGCAGATTTGACTACTCAGGTAACTTATATAAGTGAAATCATTCGTCCTTCTGTGGGTGGCTTATTTCACTTAGCAAGGTATTCTCAAGGTTCATCCATGTTATAATGTGCCAGAATTTCCTTTTTTTTTTTTTCAGGGCCACACCTGCAGCATATGGAAGTTCCCAGGCTAGGGGTTGAATAGGAGCTGCAGCTGCCGGCCTAAGCCACAGCCACAGAAACTCCGGATCCAAGCTGCATCTGCAACCTACACCACAGCCACACCAATGCCAGATCCTTAAGCCACAGAGCGAAACCAGGGAGGGACCCGCGTCCTCATGGATACTAGTCAGGTTCGTTTCTGCTGAGCCGCAACAGGAACTCCCAGAATTTCCTTCCTTTTTAAGACTGCGTAATATTGCCTTGTATGAGCACACCACATTTTGCTCACTTGTTCATCCGTCAGTGGGGATGCGTGGGTTGCTCCCACCTTCAGCCTGATGTAATTAGTGCTGCTCTGGACGTGATGGATCAATATCTCTTTGAGATCCAGGTTTCAATTCTTTTGGGTCTATACCCAGAAGTAGAATTATTGGTTCATATGGTGATTCTAGGTAAACTTTTTTGAGTAACCACCATCCGGTTTTCCATAGCAGAGTTAAGGTTTTAAAGAACTCCATCGTGGGCGGCTTTAGAGAGAAAAGTGTAATTTTCGTTCTTCTTAAATTAGATGATCGAAACAGTATTCCTCCTAATCCTGTGAAGAGCCACAACCACTGACACTCACTGAGCCCTGAGTGGATGTGCAGGTCTGTGCCAAGCATCTCTTTTGCATTTTCTCACTTAGCCCTTTCAACCCCCTATGAGACAGGGACAGTTGTTAGGCTGCCTGACAGATGCAGAAAATGAGGTTTAGAGAGTTCAGGCAACTTGCTGAAGGCCTGTCGCCTCGGGACCTGGAACCAGCATAATCTGATTTCACAACCCATGTTCTCAGCACCACCCCACCTGCACAGCCTTCTCTAACTCCTTCTATCGGAAGAAGTCTATTTTGTGTTGGAATCATTTGTCTTCTATTTCAATTCCTTTTCAGTCTGTTTTGTGTCTGTACAGCGAATAAAATCCTGGAAGAGGGTGGCAGTGGGCTACTAGCCGCTGACACTCAGTCCACCAGGTGCTGGCTGTCCCACAGGTTAACAGAGACCTGGGTGGGACACCAGCAGCGTCCACTGTGGTGACCCTGACTGTCAGCCTTCACGCTCTCAGCCTCTGCCTCTAGTAAACTGTCAAAGATTCTAGTATTGTTTCGGAGTTCCCTTCGTGGCTCAGTGGTTAACGAATCCGACTAAGAACCGTGAGGTTGCGGGTTCGATCCCTGACCTTGCTCAGTGGGTTAAGGATCCGGCGTTGCCGTGAGCTGTGGTGTAGGTTACAGACGCGGCTCGGATCCCGTGTTGCTGTGGCTGTGGCGTAGGCCGGCAGCTACAGCTCCTGTTAGACCCCTAGC
>PVHT021183632.1:3888819-3912807 GCA_004024745.2 Catagonus wagneri
ATATATAAATGTTTTTTAAATATATTTAAATAAAATGTATTTTAAGTATATATCATATAATTATATATATATAATATAAATATAAATATATTTTTAAATATATTTAAATAAAATATATTTTAAGTATATATATTATATAAATATATATAATATAAATATATATACATTGTCTTACCATAACACAATCAGCCTTTTTTATTTTGTATGTTGGCTTCTAATTCTCTCCCATGTGTACATGCTCTTAAACTTCTGTTTTGTGTAATCCTGCTAATCTGTCTCATGTCAGTTTGATTCTTAGACCAGCCAGAAGAACCTGGAAAGACAGAGGAAAATTCCTTCCTCTCTGACAGTTGGCACAGTCTGAGGACTCAGTTTTACTGGCTGGATACTACTCACCCTGAAGCTGCTGCTGCTGAGAAATCCTGGGACAACTGACAAAAGGGGGCAGCTATTAAGAGTTCTTACCTGTTGGTCTCCCAGACCTCTGCTTGCAGGGTCTAGTGGGAGTGTGACCAGAGCCCTTTATCTCTTTTCTACAATTAAATTAACAGGAGAAAATATCTATGGAGCTAGTTCCTTGAACCCAGCGACTCTTGGTTGAAAATTGGCAGAGTGCTCTGGGTTTGTTGATCCTTTTCCTCCCAAAGATGGTTATTGTTTTTCTTCATCTCTGTCTATTGTGTCGTTTGTCATAAGAAAGAAATTCCATCCGGCAGGACACAGGCATGGGCCCTATAAGCCTGTTGTACGGCCTGGCCCTGCAGACTGGTGAGTTTGCACGTCTCAAAAGACGGGCATTTATTTAGACAAACATCGCCGTGAGTTCATATGCACAAGATAAGAGCTATTGCTAAGGAGTATCTTGAAAGCACAGCTGGGCCACTCGTGGATACAGGTCGAGCATTTAATGCCATCAGGGCACTTCCCACCTCAAGAAAGCACTTCTGAAAGGACAAGTTGGTCATGGAATGGGTTAGATCAACACTATGTCACCTGCCAATCTCAAAGATATGTCTCTGCCACAAGGGACACCGTAAAATAACAGTCCTTAGCCTCACGCTACATCCTTCTTAGGTATAAGTTTGCCTTCAAGAAACCTAAGACTTTGCTTAAAGCTGTTAATGTGCATAGAAGAGAAAAAACTGGATGAGGTTTCTCCAGTTTGGAGTTTTTTAAACTGAAAGGCAAAAGTTATAATGAGAAACCTGACCAACAATGACTTAGGGCAATGATTAAGTCAATTAATCGAATTAAAGATTGACAAAGGGGGAGTTCCCACTGTGACCCATGGGTTAAGAACCCAACTGCAGCAGTTAGGGTTGCTGCAGAGGTGTGGGTTTGATCCCCAGCCTAGTGCAATGATTAAAGGATCCAGCGTTGCCGCAGCTGCAGTGTAGGTCCCAGCTGTGGCTCACGTTCAATCCCTGGCCCAGGAACTTCCATATGTCGTGGGTGTGTTCATTAAAAAAAAAAAAAAAAAAGATTGGCAAATGGCCTGGGTCCCTTGGCTCGACTCCTTACTGTGGACCCAAAGCCTTTTGTGCAAAAGCAGGTCAATGGCTGGGGGATGAAGAGAAGTTTCTGGGACTCCTTGATGCTGAAAACTCACAAGCTGAGATACCAAAACCCACTGATGGACCCTGACTCGGACGACAATGAGACTGAGAAAAGTAAAAAGTACAAGGATCGATAAGATTATAAAGGTTGAAATGTTAGAGGTGTTACATGAAGAGATTATACAATGTTCCTGAATATTTTATAGAAAAGGATGTTGTGTCTGGCGGGGAACACTTCTTCCACCCAGTATTGTAAGACTGAGACCTGTTGGTGGGGTCCGAATGAGGGCCGTGATCAAAGGTATAAGAGTTGATGAACTGAGATGAAAGCTTATAAGAAAATTGGCATTTTGAATGGGCTTTATGTAAGGTGGTGATATCTCTTTTGCCTGATTATTTTGCGGGGGTGGACACTGTGTCTTACTGGGGAATGTTTCCATTGCTGGATATTAAGACCAGGCGGGCATATAAAATCCACCCTTTGGGCAATGTTAATTAAACATGCTAATGAGAACCCGAGTCCATGCAATGTGAGATAGAAACTGGGGGTTGACACTTGGACCTGCTAGATGCAATAGTGGAAGTTATTTGTCCCTCAGGTGAATTGGTCTGGGTTGGACTTGAGCACTTATAAAGAGGGTCTTTACTGAACACCTTTACTGGACTTTTTGAAGGCATGACACATTGAACTCTCAAATTCTAGAACATAGAAATCTGTTGATTTCTGTTTTAACTGGAAATTTTCTCTCTAATATAAATAAGCAAACTAAAGAAAATATAGTTGGAAGGCTAGATCAGCCTTTTGATATAAATTCCTGGGTTGGTCAGTTCTTTGGGGAATTGAAAGCAACTGTCTCTGTCTTGCAAACCTCTGCAAAATCAGAAATGTAAGCACAGCCTGCCGTCACCGTCACCGAAACTGAGCCCCATTAACTCAATTGGTAGAATTTGAAAGAAAAAAAGGTGTGTGTGGGGGGGGGTCCTTTTCAAAAGTACAAACTGCTGGAAAGACTGCCTCACCCAAAATCTAACCCACAGTCTCCTTGATTAAGATTCTTTGTCGAGGACAAATACAAATCTTAAAAGCCTTTTCCGCAAAGAGTAAAAGAGCTTTGCCATCCAAGTGAATAGACTTATCCTATTCTGTTATCTATAAATGGTGAATTTTACGTTATTATACCTGATTCGTAACTAAAGTTTCAAATCAAAGCTGTGAGGTCTCTGGTTACATCTGTCTGTATGTCTTGTGTGTATGTTATGGAGAGAGTATTTTTCTGACTTCTGATGGTGTTGCCAAAATTAACTTGTAAAAGAGCTCTATTTACTTAGCTTAAAAGTAAGTACTTATGAATTAAATATTTCTAACTATAACAGACCAACCCAAATATTTTTCAAGTTTGCATGATCTAAGATTAACCTCTAGTAAATAAAAGCAAATTTAAAGTTATTGTTTTGGTTAAAATAACCAAATATTGCCTTTAGAGTTATTCAGCATTAAATAAAAAACTTTTTTTTCTATCTGGGTTTACTAGTCAAATAAGTTCATGTTATTTCTGTTACAAAGTTTTTCAAAAAGAAAAATAGCTTGGGATGATGGCTGACTTTGCCTAATGTCTCATGAAGTTTTCCTGGGTAGCTAAACATAATTGTTGGGAACAAATGATTTAGATAAATATAAATGGTTTAAGACTTAACATAGCTTCCAAAATCTTTTGGTAACTTAAAACTTTAGAATTTTTCTAAGTTAACTGATGGGAATTCATTGAATTCCCACTCATTTCCAAATAAAATAAAATACTGAAACATTAATTGCTGAACAAGTCTAAGTTTACTTTTGTCTTCTTATGACAAAAAGCTAAAGATATTTGGGTCTGTTAGAAACATGGATTGTATCACACTGAGAAAAAGAAGAAATTATGCTGTGAGGAAATAGATGTTTCTAGAAATGAATTGTTTCTAATAAATATAATACACGTAAAAATACAGTATACATTATGAATGTACTTAAAAATACTGGTATAACAAAAAGTTCAGTATTGCTTAGTTTTTAGTTTTTTGCTAGAAATTAAGATTTCTAAGGGCTAAGAATTCTAATTAAGATGTAACAAAACTACTAAAATTAGTAAGGAAAACATCTTCATATGTAAGGAAATTTTTAAAAGGTATAGGAAATGGGAATGCATTTTGCTAAGGGAAAATAAAGTAATTTTGTCTTAAAAAGAGATAAAAAAGAGAGGGAAAGCATAAGACAAAGTCTGAATGTAAAAAAAGAGAGTTACAGAAGGCCTATGGAAAAAAGAACCTTGAGAAAAGAGTTTTGTATGGTGTCAAGACTGGCTAAGATTAGGATAAATTTAATTGAGTGAATGAATTTTAATATATAAACTGAGCTGGTACAAAATTAGAATCTTGTTTTCTCTCTGTTAAAAAGACAAAAATCTGCTCTTGATAAAAATTTGTAAAATGTTTTTTTACCTTTGCATAGTCTGCCTAAAAAGAAGAGATTTTATGTTTTATCAAAATAATTTTCTATGTTTGGTTGTTTTGTTTTGTTTTGCTTTTTTGCCTTTTTAGGGCCACACCTGAGGCATATGGAGGTTCCCAGGCTAGGGGTCTAACTGGAGCTGTAGCCGCTGGCCACAGCCACAGCCACAGCAGCACAAGATCTGAGCCACATCTGCGACCTACACCACAGCTCATGGCAATGCTGGATCCTTAACCCGCGGAGCGAGACCAGGGATCCTGGTTCCTAGTTGGATTCGTTTCCATTGAGCCACGATGGGAACTCCCTATGTTGTTTTTATCAGGTCTTAAGCTGAGTCTTCTCAATATTATAAGAGCTAGTGGGTTTTTTTTAATTACTTAATGAATTTTATTACATTTATAGGTATACAACAATCATCACAACCAAATTTTATAACACTTCCATCCCAAACACTCAGTGCATCCCCCCACCCCCCAACCTGTCTCATTTGGAAATCACAAGTTTCTCAAAGTTCATGAGTCAGTATCTGTTCTGCAAAGAAATTCATTTTGTCCTTTTTTTTTAAGATTCCACATGTAAGTGATAGCATTTGATGTTGGTGTCTCATTGTCTGACTGACTTCACTTAGCATGATAATTTCTAGGTCCATCCATGTTGCAGCAAATGCCGTTATTTCTTTCCTTTTAATGGCTGAGTAATATTCCATTGTGTATATATACCACATCTTCTTTATCCACTCCTCTGTCAATGGACATTTAGGTTGTTTCCATGTCTTGGCTATTGTATAGAGTGCTGCAATGTACACTGGAGTACATGTGTCTTTTTGAGTCATGGTTTTCTCTGGATAGATGCCCAGGAGTGGGATTGCTGGATCAAATGGTAATTCTATTTTGAGTTTTCTGAGGAGTCTCCATACTGTTTTCCACAGTGGTTGCACCAATTTACATCCCTACAAACAGTGTAATAAGGTTCTTTTTTCTCCACGCCCTCTCCAGCACTTATTGTTTGGAGACTTTTTGATGATGGCCATTCTGGCTGGTGTAAGGTGGTACCTCATAGTGGTTTTGATTTGCATTTCTCTAATAATTAGTGATGTCAAACATCTTTTCATGTGTTTTTTTAGCCATCTGTATGTCTTCTTTGGAGAATTGTCTGTTTAGATCTTCTGCCCATTTTTTGGTGGGGTTTTTTATTTTTTGGTATTGAGCTAGCTGTAGAAGGTGTTTATAAATTCTGGAGATTAATCCCTTGTCAGTCGATTCATTTGCAAATATTTTCTCCCATTCTGTGGGTTGTCTTTTCGTTTTGTTTAGGGCAGTGTTTTTTTTTTTTTTAAACAATTATTTTCCTTTCTGTATTTGCCTGTGACGTCTTTGTCACTTTGATTAAATGGATAATAAGTATTGTTTCACAGTGACCCATCATCCTATTTGACCAAGTGTTTTAAAACCTTTTGATATCTTTGACAAACTTCCTCAAATCAAATTCTAAATGAGGTCCTTCGACTTCTAGTTAGCTTTGGGGTTTTTTTAGAGGACTTTTGAAAAAAATCTCAGAGAGATATTAAACTAATTAGGCTTATTTCATATGTTCAGTTGTCAAATATTTGACAGTTTGGCAGCATTGTCAAATAAATGATGATAAACCTTAGGTTATTCTGGATGAGTAAATGTTATTAATGTCGATGTTATAGAAATTATATAAAATTCTTAAAATTCAGATATGTCCTTATGTAATGTTATTAGTCTTAATTCCAGTTATTATCTTAAAAATCACAGAAATAACCAAATTTCCTTGTCAATTGCACTGTAATCAGATCTTTAGCTATGATATTTTAAGTTTTTGTTATTTATGAGGTTATTATTTTATGCTGGTACCTTTCAAAGGTGCTTCACCTTCAAGAAGTTTCATAAGAAGTTCTTTTTGACAAATGTGGATTTCTGAAAAATTTCAGATCATACCAGAACTCTACAGGAAATTCTAAAGGAAAGGCTTTACAGAACTCTAAAGGAAAGGCTTCTGAAGGTGTCCTGAAAGTGATAACAAAAGATCAAGATCAAAAAGAATAAATTATTTGGGACTGAAACTGTTTAATATGGTTATAATTTTTATGACTTTTTATCTAAAAAGCAAAAAAAAAATGGAAAACCTTTCCTCTCAAGCTATGATTTACAGCAACTTGGTAACTTGTACTTTTGTAAGCAGAATTTAAACATTCATCTTTTTTCTCCCTGATTCCTCTAGAATTTAGAAAATCTTAGTATTCTTATTCTCATGGCAATATAGTTATTTACATAAGTGCACTAAGAATCTGTTCTCCTTGGAATTCTCTTGTGGCGCAGCAGGTTAAGGATCTGGCATTGTCACTGCAGTGACTTGAGTTGTTGCTATGGTACAGGTTCGAACCCTGGCCCAGGGGGAGACAAAATAATAATAATCTGTTCTCTTTGTAACAGGACACAACTGGAAAGAATAGTTTTGTTTTGATTGGGATGTCATATTTGAGAATATGCATAGACTCAGATATGACCAGACGGCTTTAAGGAACTAAGGTTGTCTTTATGGAGCTATAAAGCCCCTTGGAAAATTAGCCTGGTACCTTTTTGAAGGGTTCCCAATGCCTCACCAAGTGAATAAGGAAGGCCACTTTTTTGCAGGCACAGGAACCTCAGGCTATTTGGAGGACCTCAAGAGGGAAGGAATTCACCCAAATCTATAAGTATTACAGGTGGGTCTGATGGCAAATTCTTGGCATGGCTTCCTGGCCTCAGAAGGCTTTTAAAAATTCAATCTGGAGATGCTTTATGAATGGTTCCAACAAAGCAGATTAAAAAGAGCCTATATCATCAATTGCTATTCTTGCTGGACTTATATAAATAATCAGGCCAAGTTTAATGAACTAAACTTATTTTGCAAACAGATTAGTCCCAGGTTTGGCTATCTTGAGTAGAAATGAGGTGATCTGAGAGAGGAAAAAAAGTGTGTTTCAATGGAAACCATAATACACACTTGTGAATATGAGATTCTAACTCTGTTAATCATCTTTGAAGTTTTGTTTTTCTACCTGTAGACTGGGCTAGATTCTGAATCCTTCCAGCTTTCTCAAATATTTGGCTACAGCTTTCCAAACCAATGCTACCAGTTTTTCTCCCACTTTTGCCTTGGAGTCACTGAGAATCAGAGTTACCCTTTTCCTGAAGTCCTGCAAATGGAAGCTGAACAATTTGACATAAACTTGAGAGGTCACCACAATAGCCTGTGTTTGGACAATCTTCATGCTTGTTGCTGTGTGAGCCACTCAGAAAGTTTACCTGAACGCCCGATGACATCATCAGAGACATTTCAAACTGCAAAAGATGCTTCCACCCTGACATCTAGAAATCTTCTCAGCTGGAAGCTCTCAGGACTCAGACACTGGATTTATAACTGCTCCAACCTTTGTTTACCTTTGGTCCCCATAGAACTGCCTCTTTTTAAATCCTTTTAAATTCCTGATTGCACCTTATAGGCCTAATTTTAAGAGCCCACCTGCCTCAGCATCTCCTGAAGTGAATTTGAGCTGACCTGTTGCCAGGACTAAGAGACTGATTTGATGAGATGGAACAGTCTACCGATTCAGCTTCTGGACTGGGGAATTTCTTGAAGACATTTCAGAGGCTGTAGGGAGCAAAATTAGCCACCCCAGGAGTCCCCCTTGTGGCTCAGTGGGTTAAGAACCCAATGTTGTCTCTGTGAGGATATAGGTTTGATCCCTGGCCTCAGTGGGTTAAGGATCCAGTGTTGCTAGAAGCAGCAGTGTAGGTTGGTTGCAGGTGCACCTTGGATCCAGTGTTGCTGTGGCTGTGGTGTAGACCGGCAGCTACAGCTCTGATTTGACCCGTAGCTTGGGAACTTCCATATGCAACAGGTGCAGCCCTAAAAAGAACAAAGAAAAAAAATGGTCACCCCAAAATGTGTCTCCCTGGTGTGAGGATTCTTTTTTTTTTTTTTAAGAAACTGAAGATTCAGGAAGTGTTTCTCCTTGACTTCCCCTTAGCTGCCTAAAGAGTTTAGGTAAAGGGCTTATTCCCGAAGTAGAGCTACCAGCAGAGAGACCTGCTGAGACCACGGGCAGGTGTGGTGCGAGAAGCTGGGCAAGTCCTAGAGACCAAGGTCCACCCTGGCCCACTGTCCCTGCGGGGCCCAGCAAACATTTATTTGCCATTTCCTTTCCATCTCCAAGTGAATGGCCTTCCTCCCCATTGAAGTCCCAGGCCAGTGCCCCCAACGTCCTCTTTTCTTTAGCTGAAGATGGTATTTAAGGAGAGAGCTTCAGCTGTTTGGGCAAGTTTCTCAGTTCTCCTGGGCTTCTCCCATGTAGACATGTTGTTAAACTTTAAAAAAAAAATTTTTTTTTTCTATTAATCTGTCTTATGTCAATTTAATTGTTAGACCAGCCAGAAGAGCCCAGAAGAGCAGAGGAGGATTTTGTCCTCCCAAACTGCATGACCTTTCTGATTCTATGACAGAATCTTTTTTTTTTTTTAGGGCCACGCTCGCGGCGTATGAAAGTTCCCAGGCTAGGGGTCGAATCAGAGCTGCAGCTGCCGACCTACAGCACAGCCACAGCCATGCAGGATCCTTAACCCACTTAGTGAGTCCAGGGATCAAACCTTCATCCTCGAGGATACTAGTCAGGCTCATTATTGCTGAGCCACAACAAGAATTCCTTAGGGTGGAAACTCTTTGTTGTTTTTGCTCCAGGCGTTTCTAACTGGGGAGGGTGTACGCTGGCCTGTGTGCTGTACATCTTGAACTCAGGTGAGGTCCACAGACGTTACCTGCGGGAGGCAAATGGGCCCCTCCGAGCACCCAGGGAACAGGACCAGACTCAGGGCCCTCCCACCCATCTCTAAGGTAACCCAGCCCAGCAGACCACTCTCATGGGTACAACCTTTTCCCCGGAGGAGCAGACACGGTATTTCAAGCCACATAAGCCAGCGCCACTGCTGCCCATCAGAAGCCAGAGGCAGAGCCTGCCTTGAACAAGCAAAGGTCTTCCGCAGGCAACCACTGGGACGGACCTTGGACCTACTGGTGACTCCAAATCATTATGAAAGAGCTGATATACACGACCATTTTCATTCTAGTTTGACTTGGGACAAGTTTCTTAACCTCTCTGAGCCTCTTTTTCTTTGTAAAACGGGGGACTCTGCACTGTGGAAGGATGGAGCACCTGACCGTGGCAGGCACATCCTGTCGGCAGCTCTGTGTGCCCCTAGCCTTCGCTCCAAGGAGTTGACCACCCAGAGAGGGCACCGAAGCCTCGGCTGGGACAGCCAGCCGGCCTCCACAGGCTAAGATGTAGGGGACCAGAGTGTGAAGCGGATCCTGTGGGCTGGAGGCTGCAAGGGATAAAGCCGGGGCAGTGGGAGGCGTTCAGGCAGGAGGAGCAGGAGCTGGGAGGTGGGGACCAGCTTAGTGTCAGTCTGGGGAGACTGCTCTCCGGGTGGATGGCAGGCAGCAGGGGGGTGTGATAGGAACACGGCTGGGCTTCTGACCCCAGGATCCACAGCGAGGGGGTCCATGTATCCTCTGAAACAGTTTACAAAATTGTTTCATGTTTGGATTTTGCTGGGCAAGCATGCATGGTTTCATCAGTCTCTAAGTGGTCTGAGGCCATTAAGAACCCCTGGGCAGGAAGTTCCCTTCATGGCTCAGCAGTAACAAACCCGACTAGTATCCTTGAGGATGCAGGTTCAAACCCTGGCCTCCCTCAGTGGGTTAAGGATCCATCTGGTGTTGCCATGACCAGTGGAGTAGGTCACAGATGAGGCCTGGATCCCTCATTGCTGTGGCTGTGGTGTAGGCTGACAGCTACAGCTCCAATTCGATCCCTAGCCTGGGAACTTCCATATGCTACAGGTGCGGCCCTAAAGAGAACCCCTGGACAGAGGGAGGTCGTGTTAGCCAGATCCAAGAAAACCATGACACCTCACCGAGGCTGCTACCTGAGAAAATAGGGGGCCACGCAAAGACTTTAAGCAAGGAACTGGATCCCACGGGGTGGTTTTGCGTGAGCCCCTCTGGCTGCAGAGCCAGCTGGGAAGGGCTGTGTGCAGCCCCAGGCATTTCCCAGAGACAAGCACAAAGGCAGGACAAAACACATGCGTATGCACACACACACACACACACACAGAACTAACTTAAGCAAACTCACATATACGTGCAGAGAAAACAGAAAGAAGACCAGCCAGCCGGCTCTCTAAACACTGCCAGCAATTCTGCTGGCAGTCCTGGACCCTGAGCAGCGAGATGGGCTCTGGGACGCGGCTGTTCCTACCTGGGGCCTCGGTTCCCACGGCTCTCGTGAAAATGACTCCAGACTCAAAGGCACCTCCTCAGCGGGTGCTCCTCCCTGAGCCAGGCCCCGCCCATCTCGGGGAGAAGCTGGTGGTACATCAGTGTCTTAACAGGCACCTCCTGGGGAATTTTCCAGAGCAATTGGATCATGGGAAATTGGGACCAAAGCCCTGACTTTACATCTAAATCCCTGGTCAGAAGTGACTTCACCTGCGAGCTGACCGCTTCGCCTGATAGCAGGCAAGTGAAGGGTGGGGGGCTGGAAACACCTGGAAAACAGCAGAGGGAGCTGGGGCGTTTGGCCTGCTGGAGAGGGGACTTTGGGCCCAGCCTCAACACACCTGAGTGGTTCCCGGGGGACAGACAACCCCCCGCCACCCCGGGCCGCCTGAGAAACAAAAGCAGGCCAGGAGGCACAGACTCTCGTTCAGTGGGAAGAAGAGCTTGCTCGCCTCCCTCACCGTGAGGAGGGAGCTTCCAGGGCTGGGGGACAGGCGTCTCGTGCAAGGTCAGGCTGGGCCGCTGACCTCAAAGCCACTCCCAGACAGTCCAAACAAGTCTCAAGCAACTTAAGGCTTCACTTTCCTAGTCTTATCCCCCCAAAGCATAGATTGCTAAATGAGGGGAAAAAAAAAAAATCTGGAAATCAGGAACCAGGTTTTTCATATCTGCTTTCCCGGTAACCAGCAGAGGAAAACCCAGGGCTTGGTAAATCCTCATTGAATGAATGAATGAATAAATGAATGAATGCAGTGCTTTATTAGAGTAGTGATTCTTACAACTTTAGAGGCATCAGAATTATCCTGGGGGCATCTTAAACCACGCAGCGCAGGGCCTACCCCAGGGTTCTTGATTCAGTAGGTCTGAGTTGAGCTGGAGAATCTGCATCTCTGACATGTTCCCAGGTAACATTTCTACAGCTGCTGCTGCTGCTGCTGCTGCTGCTGCTGCTGCTGCTGCTGCTGCTGCTGCAGGGACCACACTTTGAGACCCAGGAACAGGCGGCTGGTTCCCAGCATAGAGGAAAAGGGCTGGTCTGGGGAGATGGGAAGGCAATCCAGGAGGCAGGAAGGTTCCTGGGAGTTGAGACTAGAGACGGCCACTGAGATGGGGCTGGCGTGGTTGCAGGTCCCCAGCCAGCCAGTGGCCAAGGCCGGGAGCCCCCGACTTCCGGGAAGCCTCTGCATCCAGCCTCCTTCCTGTCTTCTTTCGACAGTGTCATGCACGCCTTCTGCCCCCTTTTCCTTCTGCCTCTGTCTCTCTCTCCTCCGGCACCTGGCCCAGTTCTCTCCCTGGACTGATTTGTTATTCCCGTTTCACAGAGGCGGGTGCTGAGGTCCTGAGAGGGGAGGCGGTCTCCCCAAGGCCGCCCAGCTGCGGGGCAGAGTTGAAATCTGAGTCCAGACTCTGGGTTCTTCCCGGTGTGGCTGAGACGTTTCCTAGATCCTGACGATGCCAGGGTGCCCTGCGGGCGGGGAGCAGCCTCAGGCAGCTGAAGTGATATTTTCAGGGGAAATGATCTGCCCTAAAGGGACCCAGGGGGCCTTCTATGCTTTCGTTGCACTTCCTGGATCTGAACTGGAAAAAAACCCTCAGAGAGCCGCCTCGCACATGATTCCTGACTCACATGACACAGAAGTCTGAACCCGGCCAAGCAAGTTCACGCAGCCCCACACTCACCCTCTGGGGATGGAAAATTCCCTTCCACATTGCCACACAGGCTTTCATAAATATATTAATAATGTGCCACCCTAATCGAGGAAATAAGAAGGTTGGATGGATGGATAATGGATGGATGGGTGGATGGGTGGGTGGATGGATGGATGGATAATGGATGGATAGATGGGTGGATGGATGGGTGGATGGATGGATGGATGATACAGAGAGGCAGGAACATGACCTTTGGCCTCATCCTGGCCACTATTCTCTTCTAGTACTTTCATTTCACTCCACTTTCTTTAGATACATTTTTTAATTGAAGTATAACAAAGTGCATAACCTTTAGTGTACAGTGTGTGAATTTGTACCCATATCTACACGTCCATGCAGCCACCATCAAGATCATGATCCAGAATGATTCCAGCTTCCCAGGAGGCCCCTTTCTCCCACCCCCCTTTGAGCAGCAGCATCGCCTAATCGCATATATCAGCCTCTTACGCTCCAAGCCTGAGTCTGCAGTGACAACACACACTCAGCCTCTAAGCCCAGAGGTCGTTCTGGGGCCTCGTTCCCCACCCACAGTGAACTAGGCACCAGGCCCTGACCCCTCTGCCCACCTCAGTCCTCTGTCCCTCCCCCTCTGCCCCACTGTCTCAGCCTGGACCGGTATGACAGCCACCAGGCGCTCTGCTCCGGCCACTCCCTGGCCAGTTTTCCTCTCCCGCCACCGCCACCTCCCCCTCCGCTCGGCGGGGCCTCCTTGAAGATGATGTGGTCAGTCAGGGATTCCTGGCAATTTGCAGGCAGTCACTGTTGGCCCAGCCAGTTGCTGTGGCTCCTAGATGCAGCATGCCAGCCAGTTGCTAAGTTGTCAACTGATCTCGTGCACCCAGAGGCCCCCCAGGGCCACCCTGGGACCCGGAAGGATGTGAATATAGGGGCCAGCAGTGTGCTGGGAGGATATGCCTTGGTTCTAGAAGCATTGCCCCTAAAGAGAGGATATGACCCAATGGAGAAGAGAAGTGGGTGAATAAAGCCCAAACAAATGACGGAAAATGCATTCTGGGCTTGGTACCCCTGGGAAGGGGCTTGTGGACAAAGAGCTTGCCTGGAAACGCTCCTGGGCCTCCCTCCTGTCTTGTTCCCCAGGGAAAATGGAATTGCATGGTCTCAGGCCAGCTGAGCATAGAGACAGGTCCTTGGTAACAATTGCTAACACTTTCTCCATTATCTGGAAAGTTTTCAGTGAGTATGTAGCCCCTGGCTTGGCTCATTCCTGCTCTTGTCACCTGTGATCCTAGTTGTCGTTCCTCCAATAAGTCTTTCTTATTTGTTTTATTGCTTTTACTGTTGTTTTTCATCTTTTGTCTTTTTAGGCCCACACCTGAGGCATATCGAAGTTCCCAGGCTAGGGGTCTGATGGGAACTACAGCTGCCGGCCTACACCACAGCCATAGCCATAGCGACGCGGGATCCAAGCCACATCTACGAACTACACCACAGCTCACAGAAACGCCAGATCCTCAACCCACTGAGTGAAGCCAGGGATTGAACCCACGTCCTCATGGATACTAGTTGGTTTCCTTAACCACTGAGCCACGATGGGAACTCCTAATAAGTCTTTCTTGAGCCACTTCGATGAATGGGGTTGGGTGCCCCTGCTGTGTGCTGTGATCCCCGCAGACTGTGGCCACCTGATCACTCATCCAGTCCGTGACCTCCCAGGATGGGGGTGAGCAGGGACAATGTCACATTCACCGCCATATTCCTGGCTCAGGGCCTGGCACATAGCAGGTGCTCAGTAAAATGTTGATGGATGATGGACTGAACGAGCAAATGCCTGAGTGTGAAGACGAGAGCCTTTCTCCGCTCTGTCCTCATCTTCCCGTCCTGGATTCCTCTGTCCCCTCCTTTGTACAGGAGGAGGATGTGCTTGACTTCTGCCCTCAGGCACCAGCCTCTCTCCCGTGTCTTCCCTAAGACCCCCCGTCCTCAGGGGGACCTGAGCTATTCAGCCAGGGACAGAGGAGGAGTCCCCTGAGGGTCCCAGCTTCTCTCCAGAACAGCCTTGGAGACGAACACACACCAGCTCTGAGTGAGCGACGTG
The DNA here is from genome assembly GCA_004024745.2 of Catagonus wagneri. Lineage (NCBI taxonomy): Eukaryota > Metazoa > Chordata > Mammalia > Artiodactyla > Tayassuidae > Catagonus > Catagonus wagneri. The sequence continues at coordinate 3,902,969 of PVHT021183632.1, forward strand.
CTCCACTCCAGCCTGGGCCACTGCGCACCCGCCTCCCGGGAGGGGAGCTGCCGGTGACGTGGACCAACGAAAGCAGTTCTCCAGGGTTTCCAGTTTAAGCTTTTATTCCTAAAGTGCCCAGATGCGCTGATTTCAAGCTCCTCACCCTGCTTTTTCAGGCCACACGCGTGGTCGGCTCCGAGAGCCTTCTGACCAGTCACTAACGGAGACACCAGCTGGCGATGAACTCCAGGAAGATACAAGAGGTCCGAATACCTGCTCCACCCCGCCCCAGGCTAATTAAGAAACGGCAAAATGTGCAAATGTCTAGCGTTTATTACGAAGTTCTGGGGCTGCCCTAAGCTTTACTCATCACCACCACCGACGAATCATTCAAAAGCCCTTTTGCAAACAGGATTTTGTTTATTTGGGCAAAACATCCTCGAACCTTACACGGCCTCCCCCCTGCCCCTCCCCTCCCCCGCCCCCTCCCCATCTGCTCACCCCCACTCCTGCATCGAGGGGCCTAGGGGTGGACCAGGACCTTCCAGGGCTTAGATCACTCAGCGTCCTCCTGGATGCCTCATCAGCTTGCCCTCCTCTCCTTCCCAGCCTCCCAGGGCATGTTCCCCAACCAAACCCGCGGCAGAGTCACTGACCACATCCCGTTACACTCACCTATTGAACCAGCACAGTACCTTGTGCTGAGTGATGACGGCTGGTGCGCCTCGAGGGGGTGGTCCAGCCTCCCAGCTCAGGCTCCAAGTGTTTATTGTGCCTGTTTGACATCCTTGAACGTATCGAGTTTGATCCTTTTAGGACCATTAGTTGTAAAGCCATGGAATACATACCATAGAAATTAAACTGTATGCTCAACATGAAAAGCTAAGTGTATAGTTAAGTGATCTGGGGTCAATTTCCTACGCTCCCTACCCTGGGTGCAGTGAGACTCCCACCCAGAAGTGGCTGGGGCGGGGCCTGTCCCAGCATCCTTTGTCACTCCAGCGGGGAGTCCCCACCACAGGTCCGCGTTCCTGCTGGTATGCCATTGGGGCTGATGGGGATGGTTTCCTGTGCTCACAGTCCCTCTCTGTGACTTGTCACAGCTCGATGTACCTGCCTAGGCTCTAAGCCTCACCGGCCAGGTCTCCTCCGGTTACAGTTTGCGTTCCTGGTTTGGGGCTGCAAAGCTCCCTGCAGTGGGGGCCTCAGAATGAGAACACATCCTGCCCTTGTTGAAATCTTGATGGCTGGAGAAAGAGAACAAACACGTCATCTGCTCAGGCTGCCAGCACTCTTCTGACTCATATTTTGGGGGAATACGATAATGGGCCTTTGGTTTTGCAATAGGAATAGCAGAATTCTATTCGGGCCTGGAGAAATTTGAGGCATGACTGCGTAATAGGTTATCTTCACTGTTGGGTGATGATTAATTTGTTTGGGAAAGAGGCTAAGACCTGGGTGGAGCCCAGAGAAAACTGAGAGTGGGGGTCCTGACTCTTGGAGTGAGGTGTCCAGAGGCAGCCATGACAGAGAGAAGGCCTGTGGCCCCTAGCAGGGTCCAGCTCAAAGGACCCTGGAGTGCCAGAGTCCAGTTTTCTGTTTGTCTTTTTAGGGCCACACCCGTGGCATGTGGAAGTTCCCAGGCCTGGGGCTGAATCAGAGCTACACCTGCCAACCTACGCCACAGCCACGGCAATGCCAGATCCGAGCCACGTCTGCAACCTACACCACAGCTCACAGCAAAGCCAGATCCTTAACCCACTGAGCGAGGCCAGGGATCGAACCTGTGTCCTCATGGATACTAGGCAGGTTTGTTACTGCCGAGCCACAACAGGAACTCCACCAGGGTCCAGTTTTAATGCTTTTCTGTTTCACATTGTGATTCCTGCTCAGGCCTTTAGTAAAGCTTTCTCCACGCTCAAGTCAGATAGACTTAGTCTCATTTCAGATCCAAGCATCACCCTTTGAAGCAGTGGGCAGCGTTCAGATGAAGTACAGGAAGGTGAGTGCTTAAAGCCTGTTAAATGGAGGTGGCTTGAAGAGCTGTCTATCAGAGACTGGTCAAAAGCTCACTAATTCTGCCTCCTCTCCCTGCACACATAGGAAGACTACATTTCCCAGACTCCCTTGCAGTTAGATTGGGACCATGTGACTGGGATCTTGTCAATAGAGTGTGAGTAGGAAGGATACCAACCACTTCCAGACTCGTCCATAACCTCTCTGTGGGCTTCATTTGCTGCAGCTTCCCCTGCCTACCTGTGTGGATGGAAGGGGAAGACCCCAGAATGATGGGACAGCTTAATGGAAAAATCCTGAATCACTGCCATCACTTAGGAAAAACTTTCCAGAAAGTAGTCATTCATTGGACTTGGCATGAACAAGAGATAAACTTTTATGTTTTAAGGCCATGTCCTTGGGGGTATGTTTGTTACTGCAGTATAATCCAGCCTCATCTAATACAAGCTTTGTAGAATTAACACAGGAGTAAGATGTGAGAGGTGTCTTCAAATATCAGTACCTAAAGGGCCATGTGGCTCCAGAGGCCAGAGCTGTGGGGAAAGTGTTTCTACTTTGGCTCATTAGGAGTTAAGATTTTCTGCCCAACCTTGGAATGACTTGTCTTGGGTAGTAATGAATGGGTGTCATTGGTGGTATTTGCAGAGAAACTGGGCTGTGATTTTGGGGGGTGGGGGGAGGACATACAGGGGATAATTGATAAAGAGGGAATTGGAGATTGTGACCTCTGCGGTACACTCCAACACTGATATCTAATGTCTAATCTACCAATGCCTTTCTGATAGTCGTTAAATTAAAGCAAATGGAATTGAAATCCCCCCATTTCCCCAGAGCACTGGGCACCATTGTGACCCCAGGATTATTGTCATCCAAGACCATCACTTTGCCAGATGAATTCCTAGAGGCTGCATGATCATTAGCTGCAGGAAGCACATTTTTCAGAAAAGCACTGAACCAAGGAGGGCCAGATTCTGGCTCTCTCCAGGCTGTACCAGCCAGAGGAAAGAAGCAGATGGAGATGTGTTCTGTGCTGAAAATTTCTCTCACACTTGTCTGGCCAACCCATAGACCAGTGTGTGTAAACAGGAAGATGAGCCCTCATCTGGCTCAGCAACACTGCTGAATAAGAAAGCAATCTAATGGCTTCTGCCACCTTCAGTCCAAACCAGATGGACCTTTTCTTCCACTCATTCTCTCAGGAGAGAAAGGAGTCTTAATCCTCAAGAACGTCCTTACTTAGTCTGTTTGGAAGATGGATCGATCCTTCCGGAACACTCCCGGAATCTGACCAAGGGAGGGATTAAGTAACTAAAACCAAATTTACGTTTTAACATGATGCAGTTAATCCTTAATCCTTGGTGATAAACATGGAGCCTGCCACTGTTGAGAAGATGCTCCAACCTACACAGGCTGATCACTAAATGTGGGGCTCCCTAAAATAACCCAAGCGGCAATGGGTGATACAGTGGGTCTTCCTGCTTTAGCAATCTTCTCTAGTGAGGAGGGGCTGGTCTGAGCAAGCCCTCCCCCACTGTAGGGAGCAGCTGTTCAGGGGGTGAAGGGGCCCTGTGTCCAAGGGCAGGGAATGATATTCTCCAAAGCACAGGCTGAGCTCTGTCTTCAGAGGGAAGGTGGCCAAGTTCAGTCCCAGAGTGGATCTGCAACCATGTGCTGCAGAGCTTAAGACACTTCATGAATCTCAAGAGGAAGGAGAGAAGAGGCTACTTTACTTGAAGTCTCTTGGCCACTGCTGGGTAATCAAGGGAAAATCCTCTAATTGCTCTGTTCGAGTTTTCTCTGAGAAAGTCAAACCTTGGGCCTTCCTGACCCCGTTGGGTATTTCATGGTTCCTCCAGATTCTCCTGGTGTTAGAAGACCCCCCTTCCCCCTAAGAACTGAAGCACACTCCTACGGCAATGGGTTACTTTGCTTTATTTGCAGACTCAAGTTTGCTACACAAATCCATTGCATGGTCCAACACATGTATACTTGGCATACTAGAGAAGACGATACAAAAATACAACTCTTGATAGTAAACAGAACTGCCCTCAGCTCATCCCAGTTTATCCCAGTGGGAATGCTCATGGTTAAGATCAAAATAGAAGTAAGTTTGGAGTGAGGAGGCATGGAGGGCTTGACCAGTGCCCTTCCCTCCATAAGATCCTGGGCTGGGGCTGGGTGGGCTTTTCTTGGCTGTATGGCCATTTCTGCCATTTTCAGACTTGGTCACTTCCACCTCCAGGAAGGGGGAGCAAACCTCCCCAGATTATGGGAGGCCCTCCAGAAGGAGCTGGGACGGGGGCTGCCCAGTCAAAACCAAGGGTAGCCCTGGAATGGAACCCCACTTCCTTAGGACTTGTCCACACTGCTCTCAGCCTCTGGGCACCCCTGATGGGAAGGATAAGAAACTCAGGGTGAATTTACCTCTGGAAGAGGGGAGGGGTGAAAAGAAGAGATGGAAGGAGATGTTTTCCTTGGTCCTCCCTTTAGAAGATTCCAGAAATGTTCTACTGATGTCAGCTTCTATCTTCCATCCCTGGTCCCTTCCCAGGCTTGAGCCCACCCAGCCGCTTGGCCGTGAGAGCTCAAATCCCAGGTTTTTGAGGGAACTCAGAGCAGGCTCCAGCCACCCAATCAGGAAACCAGAAAGGCTAGCATTTCTGTAGAAGAGGGCAGGTCCCTGGAGCAGCAAGACGCTCTTCTGGTCCTTGGTGTGTTCCCCAGGCAGGGGCTTAACACGAATGGGAAGAAAGTTACACGAGAGATGAGCCGCACGCCCAGCTTTCCAGGACAGAATGTGAGACGGTGGACAGAACAGGAGACAGGCTTCCGCAGCCCAGTGTCATGCCCCCAGGTGAGTGAGGTGACATCTGGCAGAGGAAAAGTGCTGAGCACAAAGGAGGCATGGCAAGCCCATGGCCCCCTCCTCTCCTGGTCACAGGGGCTATTAAAAGCACAGTGAGGCTTTACGCCAGGTCTTTGGGCTGAGAACACATCTCTGTGTTGTTTGCTTTGTTCTAAGAACTCGGGGAAGATGTCATCATCTCCGAGACTGCCAGGCATTCCACGCTGTGTACGGCGGGGCACACTGCCCGTAGTCACATGACCCTAGCTTCAGTGTCTGGATGCATAGCTGTCTCGGCGACCCTGGCATTTTAACCATGGACACACACACACACACACACACACACACACACACAGTCCCAGGCTTCCAGGTCTGGTACTTCCAGGCAGATAGAAACAGAAAATAAATTAGGAGGAATGTGTGTGGGGAACTCGGAGTTTAAGCCTCTGTCCTGACACTTAACTTCACTGCTGACTTTAAAAGAGACATCAGTGACGATCAGAGACATCACACCACGGAGGCTCCGGGAGTCCTACGGATTTATTTTCCACCAGCCCTGGAGCTTGAGGAACCTGCTCAACTCTCCCTGTGAAACTGCGACTTGGCCTCTGGGGTCTCGCCTCTGCCTGTCACTTCCCTACTGTCTCCCCACACACACTCCCAGTGCCCCAAACGCCTCCCCACCATCCTTCTCCCCATCCAACCTCCTGGCCCATCCATCTTTTCCCCACTCTTTTGGGGGGGGGGGCTCAAGTGTTAAGGATGATGAATCACCTTCGTGTGTCACCTCTTCAGATAACACAAGTGCACTAGGACAGGTGTCATCTGTGACAACAGCCTTGGAAGGTCCTGGCAGGTGGTACCCACCCTCATCTCCCAGGCCCCTTTCTTCACGTCCTCACACTCTGTGCTCCCCACCCCAGCTCCTCTTTGGAAACTTCCTAGAGGTGACCAGGAGGTGACCCGGTCTTCCTCCCACCAGCAGCCCAGCCAACAGCAGACGACACACTCGGCAGCCACAGCAGGTTCCCTGGACCCAGAAGGGTCATCTGCGGCCCAGGCCCATCGTCCCCTCTGGCAGCAAGAGGCACCTGCGCTTGGCCAGGCGGGGGCAGCTGTCGAGCAAGCCCAGGTCTCCGTTCGCCCGCCCCGCACGTGGGTGACCCGGCTAGTTCAGCCCGCCCGCCGGGGACCCTCCCGCTCCCAGCGGGTGAGGGGCCTGGGAAGCCGGGTGGAGCTGGGCCAGCAGTTCGGGGTCCTCGCTCTTTCCGGAGGCCTCGGGGGTACCCAGCGGGTAGGCCTCCCGGGCCCGGCCGGTCCTGGCGCAGGTGAGGAGGGCCCGGCAGGTCCCCCGGAGGCGGGCCCGGTCCCTGTGCGTGGTCTCGCTGACGAAGCAGTAGAGCACGGGGTCGGCCACGCAGGTGAAGCTGGTGAGGAGCAGGGAGAAGCGGTAGGCGTTGAAGATGCTCTTGGCGAAGTCGCAGCTGGACTCCCAGAGGCTGCGCACGCGCAGCAGCGCGTGGTAGGGCAGGAAGCAGGCCAGGAAGATGGCCACGGTGCTGAGCACCAGCCGCTGGATCTGGTCCTTGCGGCTCTTCTGGGTGCCGTGGCTGCGGCGCGCGGCCTGCAGGATGCCGCGGTAGGGCGCCGGCAGCAGGCAGATGGGGGCGGTAGTAGGTGACGCCGCGCCGCCGCGGCTCGGGCGGGTAGCGCTCGAAGCAGACGCGCTGCCGGTCCCGGCCCTCCACCGCCTCCTTGTGCGTGAGGAAGTAGATGCTGGTCAGCAGCTCCTTGGCCCCGATGACCACGCTGACGCCCACGGCGGCCTGCAGGGTGCGGAACTGGTGGAAGCGGAAGCGGTGGGCCACGGCCAGGCAGCGGTCGATGGCGATGCAGCACAGGAAGCCCACGCTGATGTAGATGTTCTCGTAGGGCAGGGTGCCGCACAGCTGGCAGGACAGGTCGCCGTGCGACCAGTGGCCGTGCCGCAGCACGTACTGCAGCCAGAAGGGGAGCGGGCAGATGTAGAAGAGGTCGGCCACTGTCAGGTTGCACAGGTACACGCCCAGCTCGTTCCGGGCCTTGATCTGCAGGTAGCCGAAGTGGAGGGACAGGCAGTCGGCCGGGAAGCCCGCCACCAGCGCTGTGGCGTAGACCACCGGGGCCAAGGCCTGGCGGCTGGTGTGGCCGACGGTGCAGTCCAGCGAGGCGTTGTCCGCCGTGATGTTCCCCATCTTTGGGCTCAGAGGGGCCTCGCCCCTCATGCGCTCAGGAACGGACCCGTCTCTCCACCGCCATCTCGTCTCGAGGATGTGGTTCAAGCTGTGTCAAAGGCTAGGCCTCACCGGTGGCGGGTAAACCCCTGAAAGTCAAAGGCAGAAGGTGTAGGGTAAGAGGAGCTAACGTGTGGAGAGCACCAGCTGCGTGTCAGGCACCCATCTGAGCGCTTCATTTAATTTAGAAGGGGATCCAGTCAACTCGACTCAAGCAGACTCTCTGAATGGGTCACACCCCGAGACACCGGAACGCAGTTTATGTCGCGGCATCCCCCTTCTCTGGCTTCCCGTCCCTTATTTATGCTCCTGGTCCCTCAGTGCAGCAAGGCCTAGGGGTCTTGCGAGCTCGATCCCATCCCGAGCCAGCTCTCCAAGGGAAGGTCAAGGCAAAGATCAACTCCAACCCATACGGCAGTGCGGGTCCCAGCCACCCTCTTCTACAGCACTGAGCACCATTCACATTCGTCCAGCTCGCTCAGAGGAATGGACCAGGTCAGTCAACACTGAGGCCACAGCCCCTCCTGGGGGCCTCTCCGCACAGCACAGAAGAGGCCCAACCTCATCCACACCCTATTGTGCTCCGGCAAGAAAAAGGCCAAGCTTCCAGCTGGGTGCTGCCACCTCTCCTCGGTGGAACTAGGGATCCAGCACAGGACCAGGCACTGACAGACACGAGCCCAGGCTGGGTTAGGTGCTGACAGGTTGCACGAGTCACCTACTCTGTCTTAGCCTCAGTTTCCTCATCTGTAAAAGAGGGGTGAAAACACCTGCCCTATATCCAGAGAAAACCACAATTCAAAAAGATACATGAGTGGAGTTCCCTTGTGGTTCAGGGGTTTAAGGATCTGGCATTGTCACTGCTGCAGCTAAGGTCACTGCTGTGGCACGGGCTCGGTCCCTGGCCTGGGAACTTCCACATGCCGCAGGCATGACCAAAAGAAAAAAAAAAGGAAGAAAGAAAAAGAAAAGGATACATACATGTACCTCAATGTTCACTGCATTATTTACAACACATTACATATAATACGTATAATGGAATATTACTCAGCCATAAAAAAGAATGAAATAATGCCATTTGTAGCAACTTGGATGGACCCTGAGATTATCATCCTAAGTGAAGTAAGTCAGACAGAGAAAGGCAAACATCATATGACATCATTCATATGCAGAATATTTAAAAAAATGGTACAAATGAAACAGAAACAAACTCATAAACTTAGAAAACAAACTTATGGTTACCAAAAGAGAAAGGTGGAGGAGGGGGCTAGATTGGTGGTTTGGGATTGGAATATGCACACTATTGTTTACGGTCAATGGGGGCTCTCCCTGTGTGTATAGTGCAGGGAACTCTACTCAATATTCTGTGATAACCTATATGGGAAAAGAATCTGAAAAAAAATGAATACATGTATATATGCATACCTGAATCACTTTGTTATACAGCAGAAATGATCACAACATCGAAATTCAACTACACTTCAATAAAACTTTTAACAAAGAAAACAAAAACACTTGCCTTCAGGGTCATTGTCAGGGCTACACATAGCATGTCAAAATGCACAGCATTGTTTTTCCAGAGGCAAAGAGGCAGAAGAAAAGACGGCAGCCTTACTCAAGTTAGTAAAAAGTTCCCATTGTTGAGAATTTAACAAAGAAAAGGCTACTGCTATGCATACAAATACATCTGAACAAAGACAGAATAAAAATTTTTGTTGTCAACTACTTTATAAATTGCTATATCAAAATGCAAAGGCTGAGCTGCTCTATAGATTTAACGCTTCCAGCTCAGATGAAAAATCCATCTCAATCAACATTTTTTGTCGTTGTTCATAATCATCCTCCCAAAAAACTTTTTTTTTTTTTTTTGCTTTTTAGGGCCGCTCCCTCAGCACATGGAGGTTCCCAGGCTATGTAAGGATCGAATCAGAGCTGCAGCCGCTGGCCACAACCACAGCCACAGCCACGCGGGATCCGAGCCGCACCTGTGACCTACACTGCAGCTCACGGCAACGCCGGATCCTTAACCCACTGAGCGAGACCAGGGTTTGAACCCTAGTCCTCATGGTTCCTAGTCAGATTCTTAACCCACTGACCCACGACGGGAACTCCCCAAGGAGCGTTTTCAGACATGTTTTTTTCCTAATCATTCACACCTGCCCCCCACCCCCGAGATGTGTGAACACCCTCGGTCGTACTGCATATCTGTCGCTGGCCTTTTGGAGGATAACAAAGCACTAGAATACCTTTTTTTCCACCCCATCCAAGTACCAGTTTTCACATGCCTCCGCCCCCTTAAGCACGCCTGGTCTGTAAGGTTGCAGATTTTGAATGAATGGAGTCTGAACTAAGTTGTTCTGTGATACTGGCAGATCAGCCCTGCCCTTTTCTGTCTCTTTACCACGGCCAAGCCGGGATTCGCGGACCAAGAGGGAGACTCCTTCCACCCCTCCCTCCACAGCCTCCCTCCTCTGGCTCCTCCCTGGCCCTGTGGCCACCAGAGCCACGGCTCAGCCTGGAAGCCGGAGCAGAGCCCTGGGAAGGAGCTCAGGGACGACCCAGCCCAGCAGCCCCGGTCCATGGAGGGTAAACTTGAGGGGATCCCCTGAAATCACAAGCTCGACCTTGGAAATATTTAAGTACGTGCTCTTTTTCCTGGAAAAGGGTCCTGTGGCTTTCATAAGAGTCTCCAAAATGTCCCAAAGCCGTCCCCTCTCAACTGC
>PVHT021183632.1:3912907-3933671 GCA_004024745.2 Catagonus wagneri
CTCCTCCCCAGGGCTGGCTCCTTGGCCGCCAGGTCTCATCTTAAGTGTCACCCACTCCTAAGGCCCTCCCGCTAAGGCAGGCCCCTCCCTCATCACCATCATGCCTTCCTATTTCACTGCTCTGCAGAGGTCCCATCGGTACCCGAGATTTTCTTGGTATATTTACTTGTCCGCTCGTGGATGACCCGTCTCCTCCGTAAGGATGTGAATTCCAAGAGGGCCTGGCACCTTGAACAGTGCCTGGCACATCGGGGGTACTTCTGGAATGAATAAGTAGATGCCACCTCCCCGTTTTATAGGTGAGGAAACTGAGGTTCAAAAGGGGAAGTGACTGGCCCCAAGCTAGCAGGAGGAAGCAAGCATGCGTGTTAGCATCCAGGTCTCCTTGCTCCAAAGCCCACCTCCCTGTCACATCCAGTCCCCACCTGAGACGCGCCCCCCGACCTCTCAGTCCCCGGAAGACCAGGACTCGCAATGGGGCTCACCTTCCCATCTTCCCCAGGACACAGGTTTCGATTTCAGCCACAGTGGTGGAAGAAGGTGTTTTTTCTTGTTGTTTTCAATTGTGGTTTAATATATATAACATAAAAGTACTTCGTTATTTTTTAAGTGTACAGTTCAGTGGTTTTAAGTATCTTCACATTGTTGCACAACCATCGCTACCATCCATCTCCAGATCGTTTTCAGCATCACCAGCTGAAAATCTGAACCCACTAAATGCATCCTGGCTCCCCCCAGCCCCTAGCAAACCACCTGTCCACTTCCTGTCTCTATGAATTTGACCCACTCTAGATACCTCATATAAGTAGAGGCACACAGCATTTGTCCTTCTGTGGCTGGCTTAGCAGAACATCCTCAAGGTTCATCTACACTGCAGCGTGTATTGGAATTTCTTCCCTCTTTAAAGCTAAATAGTATTCCATTATACGTATATTCCATTATACATTTTTCCATTCACTCGTCAAAGGACATCTGGGTTGTTCCTACATTTTGGCTATTGTGAATAATGCTGCCAAGAACATGGGTGCACTCAAACATCCGTCTGAGTCCCTGCTTTCAGTTCTCTGGGGTATAAACTCAGAAGTGGAATTGCTGGATCATATGGCAGTTCTATTTTTCATTTTTTGAGGAACCATCTTCCTGTTTGCCACGGCGGCTGCACCATTTTACGTTCCCATCAAGAGCGCACAAGGCTAATTTCTTATTTTTGGCTTTTTGTGTTTTTGCTTTTACTTATATGTTTTGATGGAGACCCCTCAACTCTGCACAGCCCGGTGAATCAAAATTTGGCCCCATTCACCCTCCTCTTGCCAGCTCTCCTGTCCCTGAATCCCAGGCCCACAACTGTGGGTACAAATGATGGCCCTGGCTCACCCATGTGGAAGTCCCTGTCCTGGGACAGCCACCCAGGACGTCCATGTCTCTGAATTTACCTTGGCTTTTCCACAGTCCACGTAAAAGCTACCCACAGGAAGATAGAAATTCATTCATAAACACAGGCCCCCAGGCACCAACCAAACCAGGCAAAGGAAACCCCAAGTGAAAACACGTCCTATCAGGTCTTAGGAATTCCAGAGTCACCTGCCAAAGCCTACTGTTTGCTAGTGGTGGGTGTACACGTGTGTGGGGCGGGCTGGGGCAATGGTTTACAGGTTCCCTTTTCCTGGGCCAACAGTAAGCAAATTCTGGCACCCAAAGTCAGGGATACTCAAGCCTGCAGTGCAAAGAAACACAGACGATTTCGTAGTGCCTCCTATGGTCTCTGTGAAGCAAAAGAGGGTTTGGGGATCCTGGAGCCGAGTTGCTTAAACTTAAGGGCATCATCGGAGTCAGCTGGAGGATTTGTTACAAACATGACGGAGCTCTGCCTCTGGAGTTTCTGACTCCGTGCGTCTGCAGTGGGGCTTTTAGGAACTGGCAACTATCCGCCAGGTGCAACTGGTGCTGCTGGGCCCACGGACCACACTCTGAGAAGCCAAGCATTCACAGGCCCAGACGGTCTGGGGTTTCACTCCTGATCAGGTGTCCTGCATGAGTTCCCAGGTGGGGGCGCCCATGTGGCTGGAAGTGGAACTTGAGACCTGGCAGAATCAGGTGGGCAGAACCAGGATGCGGCCCTTGGGAAAGCAACAGCCTGACTCAGGCCCTCAAGACAGGTGCCTGCATCTGTCAGCGTGCTTCCACTTTGTATTTGCAAAATCGTCCACGGTTTACACAGCATTTCACACCTGCCCTCTTGGCCCCTCTTCCCAACAGCCCTATTATCTCCCCCATATTAAGGATGAGGAAACTGAGGCCCAGAGGGATGGGGTGGCTTATCCAACCGTCCAGTACCTCCTGGTTTTATTTCACAAGTTTCTGTGGAGCCTCTGCTCCGGGCACCAGGGGACATGGGGGACTGGGAGACAGGGAAGAAGTGGCTCCCATCCTCAGGAGCCTCCTCTTTCGTAAGACAGGAACGCCACACACACAAACCAAGGCCGTGCGTGCTGAGGGCTGGGGCATGCGCCCCACTCGTATTTAAAGTTGGCCTGTTCTTTTCACTCTATGCATAGGGCTTCTCTTCCCTGGTTTCAACCCCATCAACACTCTGATGACTCCCAGACGTCCCCCCCGCCTCCCCAGGTGGAAGGCTGACAACCAGCTTCCTCCTCTTCCGTGGGGCCTGCTCGGGAGGGCCCCCCTGCTTCCATCCACTGGTCTGGGGTGGGAACTGGCATTTCCACCTGCCCAGTCACTTGTGGGACAGCTGGCCTTCAGCTTCCTGACCTGGTCTTCATCCACAGCATCCACTCCGTTACTCAGTTCTACCGTTTTCAGCTCCTAAATATTTCCCACATCCATCTCCTCCTCTTCAGCTTCCTCGCCAGAGCTCCAGGTTGTCTTGGCCAGGACTTCCTCCCCAGAATCAGTGTACGGACTCCTATGGGAATCCCTGGCTCCATCTCAGCATCCTCAAAGCCATCCTCTAAAACACAGATCTAACCTAGTCATGCCTACTTCAAACCCTTCAATGGCTCTCCAATCATCCATCCATCCATCCATCCACCCACCCACCCACCGACGTACCCATTTGTACAGCGCATACTGAGTATATCTATTATATTGAAGGCACTGTACTAGATACTGGCCCCTAGAGTAACTCAAGTTGCTTTTACTCTCATGGGAAGGAGAATAAAAGAGAGGATTAGCTCCTAGCGGGAGCACAGGACTTAAGGGAGTACACAGGAGATGACCCAACCCAGCCAGAAAAGCCAGAGAAGTGGGGAGGGCGGCCAGGGCCGAGGGGAGTTTTCTGTCCATGGAAACAACACAGGGAACAGGCTAAATGCCAGAGAGGAACCTGTGGGGAACTGAAAGTAGCGTGGCACAACGGGCTAGGTATGAGGAGGGCATGGCCAGAGAGTTAACAAGGAGCTAGGGAAACTGCCAACTCATTCGAAGGGAAGTGGGGACAATCGGGGACAAATCTGAGATGTTCCTCAGTGCTTGGTCACCATAAGCTCCCCCAAATTCTTTGTTAGATGAATGGATGTGTGGAGAGGTAGGTGGGTGGCTGGCTCGCTGGATGGGTAGGTGGATGAGTAAGATGAGTAACTAAAAGGCTGAGGGGGCAGATAGATAGATGGTGAGTGAACGCATGGGGAGATGGATGGCTGAGTGGGTGGACGGATGGCTGGGTGGGTGGATGGATGGCTGGGTGTGTGGACGGATGGCTGGGGTTTTGAGGTTGGGTGCTGGGACGATGGAAATATCATTAGTGGAAATATCACTAGTGGAAATATCACTAGAAGAGTGAGAGGGAGAAATCGCTGTGACCTCCTCTGCAGCGGCCTGGCATTTGCTTAAGTCACCTGAGCTGGTCGCAGAGGGTCCTGCCTTTTCATCCAGGCCTTATCCCAGCCAGCCCTCTTTTCTGCCACTCCCCAGGAACAGGCACCCGTGCATGGATTCTACATCTTTCCAGGAGTCCCTTCTCTGCTTGTTCTCCACAGAAACCTTGCTCCCCAAAAGTCAAAGGCACAGTGAATGCAAAGTATCCTGTAAATGGGAAAACATAGATGGGATGGAAGGACCAAGGGTGAACGCCAAGACATCTCTGCACATCCGTATTCTCCCTCAATACCACTCTCACTGGCGCCCATTTTACAGATGGAAAAGCAAGCTGCTCGAGATTCCACAGCTACAATGTGGCAAGGCAGGTGTTGAACTCGGACTGGCCCACGTTCTCCTTTACACCATGCTGTCTTTCTCTTCATCACACCTGCTTTGGAGCAACCACCCCCCAACTCCAGACTGCACCAGGCTCCAGTCTTACCTAGATGCCAGCACAAGGCCACCAGGCTTGGCCTTGGGCCAACTCCTTGGCCCTGGCAGATGCTCTGCCAGGCCAACCATTTCCTCAATACCCATGGAGGAAAACCTCCTGTGTGCCCAGGGCTTGGAGCTCCAAGGTCGGGGTGGGGGTGGGCTTCAAGGTAAAGATTCTGAACACAGAGCCACTGCGTCTGCCTCGGTTTACCATCCAGCTAAGAAATGGAGAGACTATACCGAAGCAACGCAGCACCTATGAGCAAACCTTTGACAGAGGCCCATCAGCACAGAGGACTTGAACTTCCAAGAGCCGTGAAGCCCCCAAAGAAAGGAAGGGCCTCTGACTCAAGCTACAATGAGCCGCCTGCACATTCCCAGCCAGAAGGCGGAGGTGCCTGCGCCTTCAGCCGGCACATAAACAGTGATCTAATCTGTCGCCTGTCTTTGCGGTGCGGTGGCACACTGACACGCACGCTAGCTCTCTGCTCAGGGGAGCCCCTGGCACACAGAGCTGGGAGTTCCCTGCTGGCCCAGCTTCCTCTCCTTTAGCTGGTCAAACTTCCATACCCTTTCAACAGGGCTGTTTCAGTTCCTACTGCCCTTTTCAGAAGCTGTTGATGTCTTTCTCTGAGACAGGAGTAGAATTCAGGCTGCATTTTTTTTCCCCCCTTAGTCCCCAGTTTTCCCCTAAACAGCTACACTCCAGCCACAGAGAGGAGATAATCTCAAGGCTAAGCCCTCGTAACTTTCAAAGTTCAGTCCCCTCTGGGCTCCCAAAGTCGCAGTGAGTCAGTGGGGCTGTCCCTGTGAACCCATTTCACAGAATCGGAGGCCCAGGGAGACGAACCGAGTCGCTCACGTTCACAAAGGAAGGCTGTGGATCTGCATGCAGAACCAGGCGTCTAGGCACCAACTCACGGCCTTTGAGCTCTTTTGACCCCGGACCACAGCAAGGAAGGCACTTGACATTGTAACCAGCACACAAAGACCTCAAATGCACAGGACGCACACACAGAGAAACAGGCACACACCTCCCAGAGCGATACTCACCCTACCACTTGCCAGCGGCTCTGATCATTTCTACTCTCTTTTTTAAATGCAGGTGGTGAGCCACCAAACTGTCACGATCCCAGTATGGAAACAGCTGGACCGACTCCCGTGTGCTCAGCCCCTGGAGCCCAGGAAGGGGACGGCGGCTGCAGCCAGGTGAGGGAGGAGCAGGCAGGAGCCGCAGCCCAAGGGGATCCGGGTCCTCGCTGACTCGGGCCGCCGCCGCCGCCGCCGCCGCCGCCGCCGCCGCCGCCGCCGCCGGAGCTCTGCCTTCAGACCTCCAACAGCCGGCTTCCTCCAGCGCGGGCTCGCAGAGACCTTGGTCGGGGAGGAGACCGAATGCCCCTGGCGGACCCCGGGGGCGACCCTGCAGCCGGGGCCCAAGCTCCCGCTCTGGCGATTTCCCGCAGACCACGCCTCCCAGCTCGGTCTAGAAAATCCCAGCTGGAGGCTGCCCATTCCTGAGCTGAGGCAGAATCATGTGAACTCAGATCTGGTGTCAGGCTGGGTGGCTGCGAGGAACACTCTCGGCAGCCAGAGGATGAGGGCGGCGACGGGGGCAGCAGGGCTGCTCCCCACCCCCCACCCTGCCCGCGCGCACCCTGGGGCTCCTTTGCACAAACCCCGGACCTTGGCGGGAAGGCTAGCGTCTGATTTCAGGTCAGGGATCCCAGAGACTTGGGAAGATTCAGGAGGCGAGGGAGTGCTGACTCTACACACCTAGCCACCTCTGAGCATCTGCAGGACACCAGGGGGCACAGGATGCCGAGCCCTGAACCGGGGGTGGGGGTGGGGTCTCCTCGCTGGAGCCAGACAGGCTGCCGCTCAGGTAACTCGAATGTTCCACGGACACAAGAGCAACAGGACAGCAGGCAAAGGCAAAGGAAGCTGACTGGTTCCACTCCCACCCCCAGGCCTTTACTCTCCGGCTGCTGGCAACCAACATGTGGGTCAGTGGGTCACAGCTGCATTAGTAAATACCTGGGGTGCTTATAAAAAGTAACACCATTGCCCAGGCCCCACCCCAGATGAATTAAATCATACTTTCGGGAGGTGAGGTGCCAGTACCAGTGTTTTTAAGAGCTCTCTGGACCATTCCAGAGGGCAGCCAGGAGGAGACTCACTGATGTGGAGGCGGGTTGGATCCTGTTCTATAAACCGACAGAGCGAGGGCATCAGAGGAAGGCTCCGGGTTGTAAGGTGAGCGTCAGTGGTTTTAAACAGAGTGGCTCAGAGCAGGCAACGAAGCACCAGGCTCTGGCCTCAGGGGGTCTTCGGGCTCTCAGGACCATTTCCTAAGCTCCCCGCAGGGACCTCACTGACTTGTGTGCGTTGAAGGCTGGCCTCAGCCTTCCCAGGCCTTACCCTTCAGCACCTACATCAGAGGAGCCGAGGCAGAGCGCTGCTTGGTTGCAAGTTCCAAGTGGCCAGGTATGAATTCAGATGGCTTCAAGGACCAAGAGGAGGACCCGCAGTGAGCCTCCCAAAGTGCCTGGCACCGCAGCCCTCCCTCATGGGGTCAGAGAAGAGCTGGGGGCAACGGAGGATCAGGGAGCACAGTCATTGGCATTGCGGGAGCAGGTGCCGAGTGCCTTCCAAATGTTTCCTTTTTTAACCCCCAGCATCAACCCTGTCTTTTTTTTTTTTTTTTTTTTTTTGCCTTTTGTCATTTTTTAGGGCCGCACCCGCGGCATGTGGAGGTTCCCAGGCTAGGGGTCTAATCGGAGCTGCAGCTGCCGGCCTACACCACAGCCACAGCAACGCGGGATCCGAGCCGCGTCTGCGACCTACACCACAGCTCACGGCAACGCTGGATTGTTAACCCACTGAGCAAGGCCAGGGATCGAACCCGCAACCTCATGGTTCCTAGTCAGATTCGTTAACCACTGCGCCACAACGGAAACTCCCATCAACCCTGTTTTATACGCAAGACAACTGAGACTCAGAGGGTGCCAGCAACTTGCTGGAGATCGCAGAGCAGGGAAACTGCAGAGCTGTTTGACTCAAAGGACAGGGCTCTTGACTAGATTCTTGTTGCTGCTGGAACAAATTATCACACACTTAGCAGCTGGAAGACAATAACCATTTCTTAACTTTCAGTTTGGTGGGTCTTGCTGGGCTAAAATCAGAGTAGCAGCAGGTCTGCGTTCCTTCTGGAGAGTCTAGGGGGAAACCCATTCCTTGCCCTTTCCAGCTTCTGGAGGCTTCTAACATTTCTTGGCTGGTGGCCCCTTTCGATCTTCAAAGCCAGCAATGGCAGGTTGAGCCCACCTCGCGTTGTACCACTCCGACCTCTGGCCCCATCTTCACTTCTCCTTCTCTGCCTCTGACCCCACTGTCCTCTTTCCACTTTTAAGAACCCTGTGATCACTCTGGGCCCATTCAGGTAATCCAGGGAAATTTCCCTATTTGAGGGTCAGCTGATTTACCCCCTTAATTCCACCTGCTACTTTAATGTCCCTTTGCTACATAAGGTAACATATCCACAGGCTCCAGGGACTAGAGACTGGACATCATTTGGGGCCATTATTCTGCCTCCCCCAATCAGCATGTTGTACTTATTTAGAAGCCTGCAGAGCAGCACTTCTCAAATGTCAGCATGCACCTCAATCTCCTAGGACTCTTTCTTTTTTTCTTCTTCTTCTTTTTTGGGGGCCACACCTGCAGCACATGGAGGTTCCCAGGCTAGGGGTCGAATACGAGTTGTAGCTGCCAGCCTAGGCCACAGCCATGGCAACACAGGATCTGAGCCACATTTTGACCTACACCGCAGGTTGTGCCAACACTAAATCCTTAACCGACAGATTCAGGCCAGGGAGCAAACCCACATCCTCCAGGAGATTAGTCAGGTTCTTAACCTGCTGAGCCACAGTGGGAACTCCTCCCAGAACTCTTGTTTAAGATAGAGGTTTTGGTTCTGTAGGTCTTGGGTGGGGCCCGAGCTTCTGCACTTCTAACGAGCTCCCAGGCCCCTGAGCCCAGGCCCTCTTTCTCTCTTTTACAGCCTCACAATGATCAGTACAATGCTGCTGAAGGGTCTGGCTCTTAATAAATGCTTGATAACTGAAAGACAGGGACAGCTGGGGTGGGGGTGGGGGCTGGTTGAAGGGGTGGAGGAGGAAGGAAAGAAGGAAATAAATAAATAAATAAATAACAGGAGTTCTCATTGTGGCTCGGTGGTTACGAACCTGATTAGCATCCATGAGGACACAGGTTCAAGCCCTGGCCCCACTCAGTGGGTTAAGGATCTGGCATTGCCATGAGCTGTTGTGTAGGTCACAGACTTACTTAGATCCTGCGTTGCTGTGGCTGTGCTGTAGTCCAGCAGCTGCAGCTCTGACTGGACCCTTAGCTTGGGAACCTCCATATGCCACAGGTGTGGCCCTAAAAAAAAAAAGGAGGGGAAAGAAAGAAAAAAAAAGATACCTTCTCAAGCTCAGTCCAAACCCACTGAATCAAAATAAATAAGTAAGTAAGTAAAAGGCTGGACTCCCATCCGGGACAAAGTCTAATAAGGAAAGAGAAAGGAGCACATTGAAACCAAAGCCGTTGGGACCAATCAGTAGCACCATCAGCGATATGACGTGAGGGCGAGGTGTGCTGCCCTCTGCCTGGGGGTGGGCTTTGAGTGGGCGCCCTGCGAGTGGGGGATGGCCAATGTGGGCCCCTCAGTCCTCTGCTCTGAGGGGCCCACATGTGGTGAACCCACTTCCCAGCCTCTGTTTCTCCTTCTAAAACATCCCTCGTCATCTCCACACCCTTCTCCCCAGTCTTCAAGGCAGCGTTTCTCAGGTGAGCCGCAGGACACCTGCGCCAGGACCCCATGTTCAGTGCAGGTTCCCAGCCCTGCTCTGGACTCACTGAATCAGAGTCACTGAGGGACGGGTTCCAAGAGACTGTACTTTGAGCAGTTCCCTTGGGTCTTCCTGACACACGCCAGTCTGAGAACCACTGCCTTATGGCGGCTCAAATGCCACTTCCTCCACGCAGCCCTCCCTGATAGCCCCGTGACAAGCAGACCTCCCTTCTCATTCCGCCACCGCCCCCCCGCCCAGTGTTTACTTGAGCCCTGGGCTCTTTTCATCCTTCCCTGGCTGACATGAGACCTCTGAGTGGTGAGGCCTGTGTGTTTGATCACTGTGGCTGCCAGGGAGCTGGGACCAGGGCTCCTCATGCAGACAGAAGGTGGCCCTTGACTTCTGAATGACAAATGGCCACCAGCCAAGGGGCACATGGGTAGATGCTTGCACGCTTTGAGCTGCTGCTATGTGCCAGCCCCTGTGCCTCCTGTACTGTGCCTTGATGATGCCTCAGAGCCTCCCTGCAAGGAAATCATTATCAGCCCAGCTTCGCCACCGGAGACTGAGGGTCACACGGCTGGCAAGTGGCAGCGCTGGGACGCAAGTCAAGGTCTGAATTAATTGGATTTTAATAATTCCCAGTGCTGTGCACGGGAATTTGTATGACGCCTTGCTAATGGCATCTCCCTCTTCTGACAGCTCCTTGAGGAAGGAGAAGCTGCGGTTTTGTTCTCAAAATACACAACAAAAAATGGGTTGCGTGTTTGAATGAATAAATGAACCTAAACTCCATTTCTTTCTGCAGCCCACCTGGAAAGCCAGCGTGGCTGAAATTGAAGTTAGACGCTAACAAGCTGAGGGAGGCAGTCAGGGCAGGGGAGGAGGCAACAGGAAGAGGGCTGGTTTTGACTCAGAGCAGGGGAGTAGGTGGCCGTGCGACAATGCATTGCAACAGAAGCCTGCAAAACAGACTTTGGTTTCTCTTTGGAGAATGTGTGGTCTGAGAAGGTCTGAGCCATCTGGGGCATCCTTCCTGCTCTGAGGCCAGGGCCCAAACCACAGGTCCCAAGGTTGCCATGGCAACACTCTAGGCCTGCCACCCCCACCGGCTGCCTGCCTCCAGCCTGGAGTGCTCCAGCCCATCAATTAATAACCTAATAATGTCTGACAACAATCACGGCAAACACCCAGGCAGCAACCCTCTTGAGAAACAAAATTCTCCAGGGATTAAGAGCTGCAGAGATCCTCCTTACACTCAGCCTGGGCCACCTGCTAAAACCTAGTATTCAGAATTCAGATTACTCCCTCTCTTTTCTCTCTCTCTCTCTCTGGCTTCTCCCTCTTGTTTTAAAGCCGTAGAGTTGGCAGAGCTGATAAATGAAGCCTCAGAGGTTCCAGGAAACAGACACTAGAGAAGACACCATGTAACATGCCTGCCCCGCCCTCCCTCAGCCCTGAATCAGGCCCAGAGGAAACTGATCCTGATCAAACAGGCTCTGGGGTAAGGCTCTAGTCATGGATATTTGTATCTCTGCTCATCTTTGCCAAGAGAAACCCGATGTCCTCTGCAAAGATTAATTCATCTGTCACCATGGCTCCCAGAAAAGAAAAAAGAAAAAAAAGGCAGAAGGAAAGACTTTCGAGTTGTGGTGGATTCAAGATCGTTGGAAATTGCTGGATACTCTTCTCATTGAATCTAGGCGGGCCCTGTGACTACTTGACCAATAGAATAAAGTGGAAGCCACACTGTACCACCTTCAGAATCCAGGTCTAAAGAGACTGCAGCCCCACTTCCTATCTCTTGGGACAGTTGCTCTTGAAACCTAGGTGCCATGTAATGAGGAAGCCCAAGTAGCCTCTTAGGCCCACACTGGGAGGTACCAAGAGCCTAAGTGACAACAGTCCCAGCTGACAGCCAGGATCCAGGGTCTCACCACACAAGGGTGTGATCTTGGAAGAAGACCCTCCAGGCCCAGCTGGGCCATCTCAGCCGAGGCTTCAAGGAGCAGCGATAAGCTAGCCCATCAAGCCCTGACCGAACAGCAGATTCCCAAGCAAAACAAGTGAATACTGTTATTCTAAGCTGCCATCTTTTGAAATGGTTTGTGATGTAACAAAAGATAACTGGAATGTAAGTATTTTTTTTCCCTCCAAAATCACCTATGGGCTTATCACTCCATTTTCCCCATGAGATACTAAGGCTCAGAGAAGTCAGGTGTCTTGTTTGAGACCAGCCAGCTAGGAAGGGTGAAACCCTGTTTTCCACTCTTTGCTATTAGATGAGTCTACTCTCCCAACGGGGTGTGCTGTACTCAGAAGGGTGCAATGTAACAGTAATAATAAGGATAATCAGAGCTAACATTTAGGGGACACTGCAAGGCTTTCCAAGCAAGGTCCTTACTTGCATGATCTCAGGCTCCAGGAAGTAAGCTCTAGTATCATGCCCATTTCACAGACGGCGAGACTGAGGGTAAGCCGGGACTTCCCTGGTGGCTCAGCATGGCTTAGGACCCTGTATTCTCACTGCAGTGGCTGGGGTAGCTGCTATGGCGTGGACCTGGGCTCTCGAGTACAGATTTTCCTGTGTATATAGTCTAAAGCACCCACCTTGCCCCAGCTCTGCTTCCTCTGTTAGGCTCAGGAATTCCTTCCCTTCCTTCCATCTTTGCTAGTGGGGAGGGGCGTGGGGGGTGAAGCCAAACCTAACAACATCATCTCAGCTTTGTAAGAGTTTCAAACCACTTCCACATCTCCTTTATCCTCGCACCCGCTCTGTACAGTGGCGCGAGTCGTGTTAATCTCCCTTTTACAGAGGCCTAGCCACAGCAAGTGACCTGCCCAAAGCCACCCAGCGTCTGGCTCCAAGTCGGTGCTCTCTTCTCGGCGCACCTCTAAATCCCACAGAGCCTTTTCGGCGCCTTCGGCCGCCGCCTCGCGGTTCTCCAGCTTCAGGACTACCTGGGCCCAGCCAACCAGCCACCCACCCGCCGCTCCTCCGGCCAATCACGGGCAAGTTTTGCCCTTCTGGGTGGCGGGGTCGGGGTCGGGGGGCGGCGGGGCGAGGGGGGGCTTGTTCTGGCCTCAGTAATCCCGCCCTGTGCAGAAGAGGCACCGCGCGGATTTAAGGAACGGAAAACCCGACCCACACGGCATCTTTGGCTCACCTGTGCCTTTGAGCTCTGGGAGGCGAAGGCTGAGCTGACTTTTGGCGGGGGCGGCGGCGGGGCAGGGGGTGGAGAGGAAGTAATTACCGGGCGGCCTCCGAGCCAGCCGAAGGGGTGCCTGCTAAACCCGGCTGCAACCGCAGGCGGAGACATCCCTCCCGGCGGCCCTCGCCGCTGCCGCGCCCGCCTGCCGCCGTCACGCACCCGCGGGGCCGCTCCCGGCGCCAGCCCTTGGCCTCCCAGCCCCGCACGGCGCCGCGCGCACGTGGGGCCCGGTGCCCGCGCCCTGGCCGCGCAGGCACGGAGCTGGATGCCGGAGAGCAGGACCGGCCGCCGCCCGCACGCGGATCCCTGCGCCTGGAGCGTCGGCGACCCCGCCACGGCGGCGAGAGGGGGACGACTGGCTCCGGGGATGGGGCCACGTACCTGCGCGGCGAGAGGCCAGAGGCGGCGGCAGTCACTCCGCGCGTCGCCTGCGTTCTCTCCTAAGGCCGGCGCGCGGCGAGCGGGCTGGACACTGCGTCCTCTGGCTGTCGGTGGGGGCGTCCTGAGGATGCTGGCGGGTCCATTTCCCGGCCAGACCCTCCTCCTCGTCCTCTAACACGGAACCACAATGTGCCCCGAATCCCCCATCCCTCCTCCCGCCCCCGTCGGGCACACCCAGCCCTGCGCCCTGCCTTTCACTGTGACCACAGGGCATGGGCTAGGCGCCGGCAGGGAAGACCCGCGGTCGGTTGGGGTTAGTGGTTGCGCAGACCCGTCCTGGAGGCACAGCATTCCCCGCCCCCCACCACCGTCCAGCCCCCAGGACAGGGTCCTTCGCCAGCCACATCCTTGCTTAGGCAAGGAGAGTTCATGAAGCAAAGCCACCTTTCTGTCATGTTCACCACTGTGTCCCCAGAGCCAGCACATCAGTAGCCACTCAGTAGATGAAGTGTCCCCTTGCTCTTAGGGCCTCTCTCCACCTCTCAACACAGGGGGGAGAGGTGCGGTGGTGTGTGTGGGGGGGGTGCGTCTGGCCTTGGGTTTGCTGTCTCCTGGCCCCCTGCTCTGGTGCCTCCCAGAGTGTGAGTGTGCCTGCAGCAGTGGTGGCCAGGACAGCACAGACGACCTCCTCCTGGTTTTGTGGAGAATGCAAGGAGGCTTTAGAGCCCCCTGCCCCACAAGCTCACAGACAAAAACATTAACAATAGTCACAGCTGTGGGTTTTGAGAACTCGCTGTGTGCCAAGCACTGCTCTAAGCACTTAAACGCGTGAACTCATTTGATCCTCACTGTTCTGTGAGGTAGATACTATTATTATCTGCATTTTACACATTGGGGAATGAAGCACAGAGAGGTCAAGTCACTTGCCCAAGGTCACACAGGTGGTGAGTAGAAGCAATGAGATTCAAACCTGGGCAGGTGAGTCCAGAGCCCTCATCACCACCTGCATCCTATCCCAAGCCACTCTCTGCTGTACCCTCAGTGCCTTCTCTTTCACATCTGCACACCTTAACTCCTGCGTCCCTCTCCACTCAAAGGACCTCCTGCCCCCCCATCTCCTGAACTCTTGCCCCAGTTTTAAGACCTGAAAGTCACCTCCCTTCTCAAGCCTTCCGGGCTGTCCCAGACCATTTGTGCTGAGCTCCCTCCCTGCTCTCTTCCCAGCATTCCTTATATTGCCCACTGGGGTCACTGGCCCACAACTCTCTCTTGGCAGGACTCTCGTTCCTGGGTCAGTGCCTGGCTGGGAGCAGGGCACTCTATCCCTGTTTGTGAAGAGAGAGTCTGGGACTGGTCGTGGCAGGAGTCCGCAGAAGCTCCTGCGGTTGTCTGGCAGGACAGATGTTGGAAAGCTGGGGCTGGAGGGCAGCTGGAGTGCAGGCAGGGGAGGCAAGGAGACACGCTGATAGCTCACCTTCTGCCGACTCCTCTGGGCAGCTCAAAGCGCCACACTTTGTGACCTGGCTGCTAGGTGAGTCTCTGGAAGGAAATGGACAGTGGGCAGGGGAGGCAGAGGGAGCGGGAGGAAGCAGCGACTTTTGCTTTTCCTGTTGGGCAAATGCAACCTCCTGGCCCTTCTCAGAGGCGGGTGATCCAGCCTCTTCTGCTGGTCCTCCTTTTGAAATTCCTCCTTCTTACAAAATCTTCACAAACGGCCTTTTTCTGGATTAATTACTCATGCCATAAAAATGCATGGATACTTTTTTTTTTTTTTAGTTGCCCTACTGAAAGTAGTAGTTAAGAGTCTGGCTTAGAAAGCCAGATGCCTGAGTTTGAATCCCAGCTCTGCTACCTGCTAGTAGGGACAGATCCCTCCACCTCTCTGTGCTGGGTTCCTCGTGTGTGAAATGGGGACACAGCTTCCAAAGGGGGTTGAGACGATTGCCTACATTAAATCAAGTCAAGCCGTTAGCTCAGCACACTAGGATTCAATTGATGTCAGCTGTTACTATTGTCCGCTCCAAAAACACTCATTTATAGGGCTTTCATCTTTTGAGTATTTAATGTTCTCTCCCTTTCACAGATCAGGGAACTGAGGTTCAGTGAATTGCCGAAGGCCACTCAGCTCTGGGTGTCTGAGCCAGTACCTGAATGGCCTTCCGACCTTGAAGGGGGTTCCTGCAGCAATTATGCCCACGCCCCCAGCCCCGCCCCGGGAAAGGAGTGAGCTGTTTCAAAGCCATCATCAGCTGCTAGGCCCAGAATTCTGACTCTGGGCGGGGGCGGGGGTGGGGGGGTGTATAGTACACGCCGTGTAGAAAGTTGATTACAAAGTGAGTCCTGCCACGTGGCACAGTTCCAGGGGTGCGGCCGTGCATACTGCAACCCAGCAGGTGGTGGCCTCTGGAATGGGGGCCGTGGGGCAGTACTTGGGGGTTCTGTCTCCCTGCCTTACTTTTTCTGGCCCACAGACTCTGCTTACAGATGTCCAAACATATCTAGAACTTTTCACGGTCTAAACAGTCTTCAGTGAAAACAAACTCCACTTTGATTCACACTTCAATTTTCAGAAACAGAATGGCATGGCATCTATACCAGTTACTTAAAGATCGAGCACTGGCCTGTGGAATACAGGGTTGGCATCTCTGGCCGTGCTCTCCCTTACGAAAATTCTAGGTTCCGAGAAGCAGAAAAGACTCACTGCACTGCCTACAAAGTCGGCTTTTGACTAGACTTTACTGTGCTTCTTGGTGTCAAGATGTCCAGTCCTTGGCACGGGCAGCAGAATGGGTTGTTCTGTAAACAAAACACTTGGCATTGGCCAGATAAACAGCAAACAGCTCATTTAGTTAAAACGAGCCGTGCATTGTTTTCCAGAACCTTCAGGGACCTAGAGAATGGTAAAATTATGGCCCAGGCTCTTGGAATGCTGATTTGAGATGCTGTGCTAATAACTGTCTTTCCTGCCCACAGAAATCCTCCCCCGCGTCGGGCTGGGCCCCAGAGACGCGGTCAGAATTTCTCCGTAGCCGGCGCAAGTGATGGTTATGCCCGTTTCTCTCTTCCAGCCTCTCCATGCATTTCTGGTCTTGGCATTCTCCCGGTGTCAAGCCCAAGGAGGCACGCGGGAGGGGCTCAGCAATGGCAGCTGGCAGAGGGATGGAAGAGCTTCTGGCCGAGATCAGAAGTACGCTGAGGACTTTTTTTTTTTGTCTTTTTGCCTTTTTTTATCTAGAGCTGCACCCGCAGCATATGGAGGTTCCCAGGCTAGGGGTCTAACAGGAGCTGTAGCTGCCTGCCTTCGTCACAGCCACAGCCACACGGGATCCGAGCCGCGTCTGCGACCTACACCACAGCTCACGGCAACGCTGGATCCTTAACCCACTGAGCAAGGCCAGGGATCAAACCCGCAACCTCATGGTTCTTAGTTGGATTCGTTAACCACTGAGCCACGAAGGGAACTCCTTGCTGAGGACTTTTTATTGGGCTGTCCAGATCCACTCTTCGCTCTTCTCCATCCTGGTGTACCGGTTGCTATCACGGGGTTCCCTCGACTTCTAGCTTCTGTTGGGATCGGAGGACGGCCAGGGTCTGGGGTCAGGGCAGCTCTGATCCCTCCGCCAGGGTCGCTTCAGACTGGGTGCCTCCCTTTATGGCAGTCGTCAGCTCTCCCGCACTGCTCTCCCCACTTCCGCTTCCAGGTCTGTCTGGGACGGTGACAGCGCCCCAGAGATGCTAGTCCCGGGGTGCTGCATCATCCTGCTCTGGTTCCCTCGATCTTAAAAACCATCCCTGTGTTAGCCTGTCCCCACCCATCTTGTTTGGTGGCCTCTGCTTCCCACTGGGACCCTAATTGATGCGGATAAGGGGATGTTGCCAAATGTGACATCCCTGCAAACTCGCACAAATGGAAGGATGTGTGCAGACTTTAGAATATGGACAGATTACCTACTTAAAAAAAGTTACTGTCTTTCCAGCTCATTCTTCCAGTTAGCACAGCTGGCCAGCCTCAGAGGACCTCTCTCCTTATACCCCAAAAGGATGAGATGAGTCCCCACTTCGTCCCTCGGCTCCAGGGCCAGCTCACCTCTGCCCCGGGCCTCCGCTTGCAGGTTCCCCTGCTCTGCACTTCCTGTCGCCATGAGCAATCTTCGCTCCTCACTGGGGTGGACAGCTTCCCTTTCGAGAAGTACTGGCCACTGCTGAGTCAAGCAGCTCCCAGGACAGTTTCAGGCAACAAGGAGCTGGTTTTCCGGAGAATTATCTTTTCTGGCAGCAGCCGCACTCTAGCAGGTTCGGGCCCGAGTTGATTAATCAGACGGCCACCCTGATTAATGCCACAACATTGTTTCCGCTCCCACTCAGATAATCTGTGGGCTCTGGGACGGAGCGTGACTAATGTGGACACCCAAAGGCAGGAAACTCCGAGTTCAAGTCTAGGTGAAGCATGAGCACACACATCTGGAGAGAGGGAACCCGTGTCCCCTCCCTGGCTGGGCCGAGGACTCCTGGAGAAGGCCTTCAGGCTGGGCTTGCTCAGGCTGAGGCAGTTGGGAGAGGGGGTAGCATCTGAATGTCTGGGTTCAAATCCCAAATCTGTCGCACTCTGGTTGTTAGAGCTCTGGCAAGTTATGCAGCCTTCCGGAGGCTCAGTTTCTTCTTTAAAACGAAGATCGGTGTAAGGATGAAATACAAAGGTGATTTCGAGAAATCTGTTGACATGGAAAGCAGGAGTCCAGCCTAGCTGATGCAAAGAGAGCGGGTTATGCTGGGAAGACGCAAACAAGGGCATAGCTGACTGACGTGGGGTGGGCCAGCCTCTTCCTTGGTTCTCTTGCTTGTGGAGAATGGATTGAATCCTGGCTCTTCACACTGGCTGTGTGACCACAGAGAGTCACATGAAGTCTCTGTGCCTCCGTTTCCTGATCTGTGAAATGGGTATAGCAACAGTATTCCCACCAGGTTGTTGTATTAAATGAGTTAATAAGAATAACTCTCTTACAACGACACCTGCTTTTAGCTGGTGCTCAGTAAGTGTTGGGACACCTTCTTCATCCAGGGCCTATGGAAGCCTCATGTGCGTGCCTCTGGCTCAGGTTTTCCAAACTCTTCCAGTCTTATCTCTCCAGAGCCCCTAAGGGGAACCCCTGGAAGCTCCGTTCAGCCTCCCTGGGGAAGCTTAGGTGCCTCTGATGGGGTATGGATGGTAGGATGGCGAGAAAGGGGTGAAATGGGAAGGACTGACAAGGAATGTGTGGTTGGTTGGTTTTCTCACCCAGAGGATCTTGGTGAAAATTCTCCCTCTGTGTTGGAGAATCAGACCTTGCCTGACTTGATCCAAGGCTGGCAGCTGGTGTCTTAGGGGTGATCATGGTGCCAGAGAAGCAGTGTGGCCTCAAAATTAGGAGATGTTCCCTGGAGCCAGATGGCCTGGGTTCAAATCCCAGCTCCACCACTTGCCAAGTTATTTAAACTCTCAGGATTTCACCCATAAAGTGAGGCTGATAACAACGGCACGACCTCGCCGAAGGTTGTGTAATGTGCCCTGAACAGTAGGCTGAGAATCAGTGCTCAGTGACGTCAGCGACGGTTAATATCCCACCAGTCACGGTGCCCTCTGACGACCGGGGGAGGCTCTTGTGGTGGCCAGAATAATGGCCTTTCAAGGATGTCCATGGCCTAATCCTTGGAATCTGAGATATGCTGCCTTACATGGGGGAAGGGACTTTGTCATGTGATCAAGTTAAGGATCTGAAGATGAGGAAATTACCCTGGGTTGTCCAAGTGGGTCCAACGTCGTCACAAGGGTGAAAGATGGAGGCAGAAGAGGGAGAGTGTTGGAGTGACAAGGGGTGGGGGAGACTCAGCCAGCCATTGTTGGCTTTGAAGATAGGAGCTGGCTATGAGCCAAGAAAGGCAGGCGGTTTCTAGAAGCTGAAAAAGGCAATCAAGTGGATTTTCTCCTAGAGTCTCCATAAAGGGACTCAGCTGCAAGACCCATTTCTGACCTCCAGAATCGTAAGGTCAAATAAACTTGTGTTGTTTTAAGCCACTAAGTGTGCAGTAATTTGTTACAGCAGCAGCAGGGAACTCATACAGCTGCCAAGACCCAACATGGCTGCGTCCTTGAAGGAGGCACCATATCGAATCACTCCACGGAAGTTACTGAGCACCTGTGGTGTCAGCCATGTGGCTTGCCTTCTAGACGTGTGGGGAAACACACTGGACCCTGGAACTGAATGTCCCCTGGGCATAGGCACTGCCAGGAGTGGATTAGTCAGAGGCAAGAGGATCAGGGTGGGCTCAATTGAAAAAGGCCTTCTGGAGAAGCTGAACCCTCAGGAGGGCCTTGAAGGATGGAGGGAATGGGGTTTGGACGGGGAGGAGAAGGAGGAAGGAAAAGCATTGCTGGAAGTAGCCCAGTGGGATCATGGTCATTTCATTCGTTTTTCATTCATCTGTTCATTCAACATCTGTGCTACAGGCCCCAAGGGAGGTACCTGGCTAGTGCAGCGAATGGGATAGGCCTGGTGGAAGTCAACAGGGCATTCCAATAAAACATGACAAGCTTTGCAGCAAGAAAAGTGCAGCTTGTAAAGGGGGCACGTCAGGATGGGCTTCTTGGAGGAGGTGACCCTTCATCACAGGAATGAACTGAAGGTTTGTGGTGTGCCGCACTCAGCAGGGGCTGACTGATAGGAGTTTAGCCATATAGTTTGTTATTCCCTCTCCAATTCTGTCATCATCCACCTCACTAAGAAGACGGTCCCAGGTGGGTGCTATTAAGTCTTGAGCATCACTTTATTCTTGCTAATCTCCCTTTGTAACCTAGAGAGCGGGCCTCGGGTGTATTCTGCTGGTGACAGGTGTTAGTTAAAGTTTAACACCACTGCTTGGTTTTCCTTGTTTTTATTTGTTTAATTACCTTCTTTTGTGGCTGGGGCACTGATCTTCCACTTCTGGGAGCAGAACACAATTTCCTTTTAAAAATAAGTATATTTTAGTGTAACAGAACCGTGAGAGAGTTGGGGGTTCTTCCTCTTGCTCTGGAGTTGACCACTGGGGTCTGGTTGAGGACAAACAAGGCGTGAAGCGCCCCTCAGCCATGAGTCCCTCCCCATCCTAATCCCCACTCACAACACACACTCCGGCCTGGGCAGGGAGGGGTGGGAACTGGGGTTAGAGGACAAGCACTGATTGGCTATGAGATACTCCAGAAGAATTCTCATAGGGCCGGGGGTGGGTGGGGCCGCTTCAGGGAGAGGAGCGCAGGGTTCCTTATTGGGTGAAGGTCCACTTAAGCGGGAGACGCGCTCATCTGCTCAGTTTGCCTTTTTGGACCAGAAGAAGAGAGACCTGGAGAGAGGCAGGAGGCAGCCAGTGGAGACTGAGTGGCCTGTACGTCCTCCAGTTGTCATGCAAGTTTGTGCGGCTGAGTGGACGAGGAAGAAAGGAGCTGACAGTCCCCAGGAAGACTGTCTGGGGTGGGAGGGCTGTCTTGGGGCCCCCAAGGAGCCGCACAGAGGGCAGTGGGGCCAGCACAGGCTGGGCAGAGAAAAGAGAGTGTCTACAGCAAGGGGACCTCAGTGGCGGCAGGCTGCTTCCTGGAACATGGACTCCGGTCGCTTTCCCTCCTTGCCCCCAACACAGGGAGCCAGGCCCTGGAGGAGCAGAGAAGGAGGGGGCCCCTGGCCCCCCTTCTCTTTATTTTATTTTATTTTTTTTCTTTCAATTAGATGAAATTGGGTTTAATTTGTGTCACCTCAATTTGGTATGTGAACTTTTTCTTGCAAAATCTCACTCTAATTCTTTTTTTTTTCTTAATGGATTTTATTTCAATTATAGGTGTACATAAGTCATCACAAGTCAATTTTACAGATTTTGTATCCCAAATCCCCAGTGCATCCCCCCACCCCCCAGATTGTCTTATTTGAAAAACCAAGGTTTTCCAAAGTCTGTGAGTCATTGTCTGTTCTGTAAGAAGGTTCATTGTGTCTTTTTAGTTTCCAC
>PVHT021183632.1:3938838-4001835 GCA_004024745.2 Catagonus wagneri
CTGCCCTTGCTCAGTGGGTTAACGATCCGGCGTTGCCGTGAGCTGTGGTGTAGGTTGCAGACGCGGCTCGGATCCTGCGTTGCTGTGGCTGCGGCGCAGGCCAGTGGCCACAGCTCCGATTAGACCCCTAGCCTGGGAACCTCCACATGCCGCGGGTGCGACCCGCGGCCATAAAATGACAAAAGGCAAAAAAAAAAAACAAACAGTGGTAATATAGACTCAAAATGTCACTTCCTATTTACTGTTATCTGTGCTCTTGAGGTACTTTCCACCTGTTCCATCTATATGGAGGTGACACTGTGTAACAGGACACACTGCACATCTCTCTTCATGTCTGTGGTTAGTGGTATCCTAGCAGCAGCTTGAAATCAGCCATGGTGAGAGCATTTATGTCATAGAGATTGGCAGATATTACCAATAGGGCTTGATTTGGGTTTCCTGCAGTATCGAAAGTCTCTAAACTTTAGAAAGTGATGCGGAAAGTATGAATGATGCATATTAAATTTAAAAGTGTGCCTTGGTGGAGGACCCATTGTGGTTCAATGGAAACGAACCCAACTAGTATCCACAAGAATGAAGGTTCCATCCCTGGCTTCACTCAGTAGTTTAAGGATCCGGTGTAGCTGTGAGTTGGGTACTGAGTTGCTGCAGCTGTGGCTAGCAGCTGCAGCTCCGATTGTACCCCTAGCCTGGGAACTTCCATATGCCACAGATGCAGTCCCAAAAAGCAAAAAAAAAAAAAAGTGTTTGTGAATATTACAGTATGTAAACTATTTTAATTTTTTAAAGTGTGCTGTTTGTAAACCATTACAATGTGAACAGCATAAAAAAATTGAGGAGGACTTCCCGTGGTGGCTCTGACTAGCATTCATGAGGATGCAGGTTCGATACCTGGCCTCACTCAGTGGGTTAAGGATCCATTGTTGCTGTGAGCTGTGTGTAGTTCACAGACGCAGCTGGGATCCTGCGTTGCTGTGGCTGTGGCATAGGCAGGCAGTTCTAGCTCTGATTCAACCCCTAGCCTGGGAACTTCCATATGAAAACCTAAAAAGCAAAAAAAAAAAAAAAATTGATAATAATAATAATTGAGGAAATTCGCCCAGCATTCAGAAACTACTACCTGATTGAGAAGTCACTCATGTCATCAACAGATGAACAGATGAGTGAAGTTCTGACATATGCCTTTGGCTTGTCTCACTTTCATCTTACTTGCTACCACAGAAGAAAACATCAACTACGATTCATACTGGAACTACACTCATTCATCAATTGCAAGCTTAGGTTGGTTATAAATACACAAGTTTGGCAAAATCAATGGGAACATTCTAAGAGAATCAATAGGTTGTATAGATTTTATAATAAAAATATATATATATATATTTTTTGTTTATGTCACACACCCTTTATATCCACAAACATATGTGCATGTCTATCCCCTCCCCCTGATTGATTGATAAACATTTTGGCTGGATGTTTGTTGGCTAGTGCTTCTCAAGCTTTTCTTAAGCTAATTTTCTCACTCTCCTGTTCTCAGCAGGGTGAGTCCCTCTTGTCCCACAGATGGTATCAGATCTCTCCAGGCTCACCTCCCTCTTGGGCTGTAGGAGTGACTATCCAGCGGCTACTTGGGTATTTACCAGACACCGGTCCCATGCCTCCCCGACCAGCGTAGGGATGGTGCTGGGGGCTCGGGAGGGGCGTGAACTGGGATGCCCGCCTCTGCAGTGGGAGCCTGGGGTTGGCTGTGTAGGTGAGCGAGGTGTCAGAACTGAGCCAGGTGGTGGAGTGATGGAGAGGTCATGGGGAGGAGGGCGAGGACGTCACACTGGATGTAAGGGATAGGGGTGGGGTGGGGAACCGCGTGTCGCGTATTTTGAGTTAGCGGTGTCTCTGAGACAGCGAAGCTGGAAGCACGGACCTGGAGGTTTCAGGGGGAGGTGGGGACTGGAGATACCTGGAGCCTCTCAGAACGGATTAGAATGAAGGTTGTGTGGATGTGTGTGAGCTTGTCTGGGGCCAGAGGAGGGAGTGATAAGATGGCTGGGTATGACTTGAGGTGAGCCATGCAGAGGGATGGGTGTGGCAGGTGTGTCACCCGCGGTGAGCGTCCTGAGGTGCCAAGAAGGCTGAGCTGTCTGAGGCAGGCAGACTAGATGGCAGGCTACTGCCAAAACCCAGAGCCAGGGGTGTGTGTGACGTAGGATGAGAATTGCCGGCGAAGATGAGGGGGCCCAGATTCCAGACAGTCTCAGGTCCAGGATGTAACCTGTAAAACGCAGGAGAGAGAGGAGGGGTCAGGCCTGCATTAGACTTCTGGCTTCTGTGTAAGCCTGCAGTCCTGGGGGTGGGGGAGAGGTGAGAGGCAGTTAGCACTTGAGGTGCAGGGAGGGGCCGGCCCTGAAGGGGTGCAAGGAGGGAGAGTTAAAGGCGGAACCCAGGGCTTGTCACCCAGGAAGCTTTCAATAAATGTCCATGGACGGAATGAATAATGAGTTGCGGGGTGGAGCAGGCTGGCAAGTCTGACACTGAAGCAATGTCCCAGGACGGGGAGAATCACAAGGCGGGGATGGTGAGTGTCAAGGGGTGACTGGCCAGGTGTCAAATCTGCAAAGGGCACACGGGACGGAGCCTGCAAGGTGGCCGCTGTTCACAGGCTGAGTGGTCAGGCGTGACAGATCCCAGTGACTTGGGACTCTTAGTTTGGTGAGGCTGGAAAGAAGACATGGAGGCAGCGACTGGTCAGGAAACCATTTGAGGAAAGATTTTGGGATGTGCAGATATTTCTATGCCTCCTTCCCCTCCCCCACCCCACTCATCTGATTGAAGCATCTGATCTGAGGCCCCCAGGGTTTATATTCCAGCTCTGGCAACTTCCTGGTTGAGTAGCCTTGGGGAAAACCCAAAAGACCACTTTAAACTGAGCCCCTACAGTGACATAAATCCCAGAGCAAAATGGGATTCGAGTTACACGGAGTTAAAATAAATTCAAGTCTGGGAAAACGCTGTTGTAAAGAAGAAAACTCGCCCCGCACATCCTCCGATCTAGCGGCTGAGAGAGATGGATCCCCATGGCAGGTGCTGAGGCAGGGACCCCGGGGCCCCACAGCCTGGTCAGTGCCGCTGTAACGTGCGTGAGGAAAACTAGGACTCAGCACTCTTCTGTGTCTTTTTATTACAATCCTGTAACCCTGACCTTGAGTTCCAGTAGTAGCTAAATCCTAAAATGGGTCTTAACATCTCCATTTCTTTCTCAGTGCATTAAATCAAAAGGAACGCCCCCCCCCCAAAAAAAAAACCCAAAAAGCCACAAAGTCACCAGGCTTAGTACATCCCAGGAAGAGCGCCTTTACTCATTGACAGGAGACGAAACGTGCCAGGAATCTGACCAAATACACAAAGCAGCAGGTGAGATTCTGGAGAAGAAAGAATAACTCCCAATGGAACATAAATAGAGCCCCTCAAAGTACATATATTTCACGTGTGTACATACATACGTAATATATTAAGAGAAATTTGGTTTCTACCATGAGCAGTTACTCAGAAATAATAACATCTCACCTGAGACAGGGAAGTGGGGGGGCGCTGTGACCACGTCACAAACGGAGCGTGCACCTCCCCCCTGCACACGCCTCCCCTCTGTACACTATGTACACCTGCTGGGCCGGGGGCCTTTCTCTGCCCCTCCCCTAGGCCCAGCAGATCCAGTGTTTCCAAAAAAAGCGAGCCACTTGAAGGCAGGGTTCTGCCTGGTGCGGGGAGCCCACCGTGCAGAGCCCAGGGGCGGTGGCAGGGGCGGGAGGCAGACGCCCAAGGCCGAGGCCCCTGCCTGGAGGCCACCTTGGCTCTGGGGTGCGGGGAAGCGCTCAGGACCCCAGCAATGGCACAGCAAGGCTCCCGGCTCTGAACAGGGAGCCTGCCTCTGGGGTCCACCCAAGGTCCTCGAAACCTTTGTAGTTTGGCCAGGCTGGGCTTCCAGGATCAAATGGCTTTCGGGAAGGGAGTAGTTTTCAGACCCACTGGGGCTCAGCCCTGTGAGTGTGAGTGTGAGAGAGTGTGCGAGTGTGGCAGCACACGCCCACATACATGCGTGTTTCAGTGGAGGTCAACAAGTTGCAAATGAGTGTTCTACAGGGGTGCACTCAAATAGTGTCTGCTTTGGGGTCAGTTCTGACTGTCCCCATGCCAAAGTGGATTTGTTCAGAAGATGCCAGCTGCCGGAGGCGAGAGGCGCAGAGACAAGGTACACAGCGGGGGGTGCCGTCCTCCCGGGGCGTGGCACAATGACACAGTATCAAGGCAGAGGAAATGCACGGGACCCTTCCTCCTAAAACCCCTCGCTGGCACCACAGGCAGAGGGGGGAAGGTGCGTCAGTAGCTTTTAGGTTCGGGAGCCTCGGGTCCGGGACCGAGTCACACACAGCCGTACTCGTACCACACCGTCTGCTGGTCCCCGGGCTCAGGGGACGCCGGCGTGCTCTTGGTGCTGCTCCCACGACTGAAGTCCTCAGGGGCCCGGCTGCCGTGGGGACCCAGGTCGGGAGGCCTGCCCGAGCCCTTGGCGGGGAGGCCCTCGCTGGGGCCCTGCCCTGGGGCCCTGTCGCTCTCCGAGGGGCTGAGCCCCGTCCGGACAGGGACGATGGCCGCCACCTCCCCCGAGTGGGAAGGGGCGGGGGGCTTAGTCCTGGCGGCCGCGGGCGGGAAGTGCTGGAGCTGGGAGTTGCTGCCACCACCGCCTCCGGCCGCGAGGGCGAGGGCCGGGGAGGTGGCGGACTGCTGCAGGGGAGCCAGCCTCTCCTCCTTCGGGGGCGCCAGGGAGAAGCGCCTCACGTCCAGCGGCCGGCTCCGGGCGCCGGGGCCCTGACAGGAGCCGCCAGCCTTCGCCCCAAGTGGGGTCCGCTCCCGGGCCAGGCTGTGGGAGCCGGGGCTCTGCAGGCCGTGGCCGCCTGTTTCTCTGCCCCCCGCGGCGTCGGGGCCCCCCGGCTCCTGTTTGCAGGCCTCTGGCCCGCTGGCCCGGAGGAGGTCGGCGGAGGCCAGGCTGAAGGCCCGGCTCAGGGACGCGCTCCGGCCGGCAGGGGCGTGGGGAGCCGGGGGCGCGGGCGCCGGCCGGGGCCTGCCCAGGGACAGGCTCTGCGGGGGCTGCGCCGGCCGCGGGAGGGCACTGGCCGGGGCCTCGGCCTCAGCAGGTCTGAAGTTCGGCTTCACGTACTGGCCGGGCTTCGGCAGCTTCCCCTCGGAGGTGGTGACGGCCACCTTGACGGTGGGGGCCACGAGGCTGGTGGGCATCCTGGCCCCTTCTTTCCTGGCAGGTGGGCCTGGCTGGCCGCCGACGGCCGGGAGCTCACCCGCCTTTCGGAAGTAGTCGCTCAGCAGGTCATCCCGGCCACCGGGAGCATCCTAGAGAGGAGAGAGGAAGAACTGAGCGAGGGCCGGGGGGCCCTGGAGAGCCCCTTCCCACCCAGGGTGCCCCCTGTGCGGCCTGCATGGCCAGGACCGAAGCTCCCCGCCCGGCCTCTTGAAGGCCCGCCGACCCCACCGAGGACGGGGGGCGGGGTGGGAAGCAGGGCCGCTCACAGATCACGAGAGGCCCCAGACCCCGCCACTTGGTAGCCCCCCAACTTTACAAGCAAGAAAGTGGACCTAGAGAGAGAATGACTTTGCACAAGTCTCTTGCACTTTATAAAGCAGTCAGGCCAACTGCCTCCACCCGTTTCGCATCCTTCCACAAAGCAGAGCGGGTGGCAACACGCGGGTGGGCAGGACTGGACCTTGGGGGCGGCCCTCCTCACTCGGACACACTGCCAAGACTTTACTGCGGGCCAGAGAGAGGAAGAGGAACCAGCCACACGCAGGGCCCTCGCTGCCCTCAGACTTTTCTCCTGATGGCACAAAGCAGAGAGGCTGGCACAGGGGCCGGGGAGGACGTGGGAACCAGAGAGGCCGACCATCCAGGGGAACAGGAAGGCGGCCCAGCCCTCCAGACTGTCCCTCCCCAGCGGCTTGCCACCCCCCACCCAGGGAACTGGCGTCCACGGCTGACACCCTGGGGACCAAGCTCTATGACCCTGCTCTGGTAACTTAGGCCTCCTGCCAGCACCTCACAGCCTGGAGGAGTCAATCGGGGGTTTCTCCTGAGGCTGATGATGCAGTAAGGGGAAGGGAACTGAGTTCACATCGGAGACGAGAGTCAGGGGCTGAGAGCCGCTGCAATCAGACCCCAGGCTGCTGTGACCTGTCACGGGGTGTCAGTCTGCAGGATGAGCCAGCAGCTCAGGAACCACCTGCCAACAACTCCTAGTCTCTGAAAACATCTGGATGCTCGACCTGACAGAGGTCCAACCTGCTGTTTCACACTAGCTTGAAGCCACACTCAAGCTCGGGTGTGTGTACAGTAAGGCCCTGGGCCTTCAATATCGATACGGACAGGAACCATTTACTGAGAGCTTCCCACATACCACTCTGCTAGGAACCAGGGGTGTGATCGCTGAAAACTCACTTAATTCTGAAAGCCACCTTGAAAAGTTATTTATGGTTGTATTAAAATAACCTTTAATAGGTAAGAAAATTGAGGTCATGGAGGTTAGACATCTAGAGAGTGGCAGACTGGGGATTAGAACCTACGGCTGACTCTAGAGCTGTTTTCTGCACTGGCCCTTTTCTGCACACTTCTAACTTCTCTGACACCCACCCGCAGGAGGGCACGCAGGGAGCCCACCTTAATGCCCCCCCCGCCCCCAACCGCCCCTTAGCACCAACAGCACTCAGGGAGAGGAGGCCTGCTTGGGAGAGGTGGTGGTGGTGGCTCTCAGAGGTTCTCAGTGTGTGGCTGCTTTCCTGCTAAGATGGCAGAGCCGAGTAGCTGCGAGAGAGGCCATCTGGCCTGGGAAGGCTAAAATATGTATTAGCTGGCCCTTTATAGAAAAAACTTGCTGACCGCTGCTGGTGACGGCTCAGGGGCGGTGGGTACTCAGAGCTCTGATACAAAACTCCGGGTGAGCCCCTAACCCTGCAAGTGGCGTGCTGGCCGCTGGGGGGCGCACCGCATCCCCACCCTCTGCACTGGCACCAAGTTCTGCCGGCGGCTTCACAGACCGAGAAAATGCCTTCGAGGCCTGGGGATGTGCCAGCCCCCGGGTATCCTCCCCGTCCAGGCAGCCCAGCCCCGAGGCCGCGCCACCCCTGCCCCGTCCCTTCCTGTGACCTTGCTGCTACCGTTTCTGTCCTGACTCGGGGAGCGCGCGAGGGAAGAGGGACGCCGGGGCCACTCACGGGGGACGGGGAGCCCCGGCTGCTCTCCTCCAGGAACTCCTCCAGGGTGACCATCTCGCTACTCGGCGAGGCGGAGCAAGGCCGCGCCCCGCCGTGGGGCTGCGCAGCACCCCTCTTCTGGACGCCCTCCTGGGGGAGAGGCCCGTTCCGGGGCGGGGGGTACTCGTGGCGGCCGAGGGCGGTGCGCCCCGGGGTGCCGGCAGGGGCCGTGTCCCTGCTGGGGATCAGGTCTTCACTGCTGAAGCTCTCGGACCTGCCGTGGAGCTGGTCGGAGGAACCTGGGGTCAGGGCGGGCGACACAGAGGAACAGGCGTTAGCTTCCCCCCTCCACCCCGGGCGGGCTCACTTAAGGCACAAAGGGCCCCGCCTGAGAACCCAGGGCGCCCTTCTCCCAGGCTGGGATTTTGCACGTTAAAGGCCCCCTCGGAATGCTTAGAATTCAAAACAAAATAACTGGAGATAAAAGTGAAAAGCTTCGCTACAGTTTAAATTAGTAATAGCTGTAAGGCTCCACACGCGTTAGCCGGTCCATTCCTACGCAAGGGGGTTTATTCGGCACCTGCCGCATGCCAGGTGGCCTTTAGAGGCTGGTCAAGTGGACGCTAAGAAGTAAACAAGTTTTATGGCCTTGGGACGGCAGACATTCTTTTCAGATTCATTCATTAAGACAGACTGTATTCTGCACCAAAACAAACTCAAGAAAAAATTAAAGCCATCCACTCTGTTCCTAACACAGCGGATGAAACTACCGTTACTGTCCCCATTCTAAGGATGAAGTAACTTGGATTCAGAGGATGGGTGACTCGCCTGGGTGCCCAGAGCCTGTCTGTGGAGGTGAAGGGTTTGAACCCAAATCCATCGGAACTCTCGGCCTGCCCTTGAAACTGTGTGATGTGGCCTAGGAACGCCGAGGCAGAATGCACGGAGGATCCCGGTAACTGTATTTTGGGTTTTTTTTGGCCATGCCTGCCGTATGAGGAAACTGCCGGGCCAGGGATGGAACCCACGCCACAGCTGTATCCACAGTCACAGCCGTGAAAACACTTAACCCTTAACCCTCTGAGCCACCAGGGAACTCCAGTAATTATATTTCTAAAATTACAAGTATAAGCTCAGAGCCAAAAATCCACATATCCTGAAAAGCACCCAGAAGGAAAAGCTGGCTTACCTTTCAGGTTAAGAGGCGAGCTGTCACTGGATGCATTTCTGCTGCTCTCCAAGCTCCCCGGCCTGGACGCTGAAAGGAAACACCGGCGTTTAACCTAAAGGCCGATAACTGAGAAAAACCATGGACCAAAGTAACTCTGTGCTGAAGTTAAGACTGGCGCCCCCAGGAAGGATGGCCTGCAGCATTTTTTAAAAATAAGGTCTAAAGCTGTAGCTTAAAACAAGTTTGTTAATGATGGAAATCTCATGTAGAACTCAAAAAGTAGACCAAAAAAGAAAGGGGCTGCTCTGAGTGAGCCAAGGGTGGGAATGCCTACCCCATCGCTGCACAGGGCTTTCGGGCACATTCGTGAAAACCCCCCGCCTAGACCAAAACGGTGTAGCCTGGTCAGGGCGGAGCCAGGAAGCGGCAGCGTGTGCACGTGTGTGCAAGGGGGCGAGTGCCTGGCTGCAGGGCGGCTTTGGTTCCCTGATCCTGGGAGTGGAAGCTGGGACCCTCGAGAGGAGAGGGCGCGCTGGCTTTCCCTGGCTGTTTGCTGTCCTTCAGCTCATGCGTCTCAGACTCACATCTGCCTCAAAAGGAAAAACTGACCTTTACGCTAGTAAGTGCTGGAGGGAACATAGCCCTCCTGGCTGCCGTGTGCGCCCAGGGAGCGTGTCTGTAGCAGCTCTTGGATCAGAGGGTGAGTGTCAGGTGCAGGAAGGGTGACCCCAGGGTGCCCCCCCCCCCCCCGCAAAGGTCAGGCGGTGTCTTCCAGGGCCACCTCTCCGGGTCCCCTCTGCCAGCAGCACTTGGCGGCATGGGCCTCGCCAGCCCCATATCAGTGTTTGCCCTGCTGAACCAGCAGCCCCAGGAATACAGGGACTGTGTTTCTGTCGTCTCTGCACCTCCCAGCACACAGCTGGTGTTGGGCCGACTGCACTGGGAACAGGGGACGCACTGCTGACCACCCCCCTGACCCCAAAGCAAGCTTGCTCTTCTTTTACTGGGTCTTTAGGGCACTTGGTTCCCAAGTGCTGGGCGTGTTCTCTGCAAATAGCAGGCATCTGGAAAACGCTTGTTAACTAACGGGGTTGGGGACGAGCCAAAAAGCACATGGTTTTCGTGTATGGTAAAAAAGCAGAAGTCGTCTTCTTTCTGAGAAGGGAATAGTTGAAATTTTTAAAAAAATGCACATCTCTCTTTAAAAAAGAAATACATTTCACTAAAAGAAAACCATGATACAAATCAATGGGACCCCAAGGCACTTCTGTTTATCTAAGTAAACACATCAAAAACCCCTTTCCCGGAGTTCCCGTTATGGCTCAGCGGGTTGTGAATCTGACTAGTATCCTTGAGGATGTGGGTTCGATCCCTGGCCTCACTAAGTGGGTTAAGGATCCGGTGTTGCTGTGAGCTGTGGTGTGTAGGTTGCAGACGCAGCCTGGATCCCGTGTTGCTGTGGCTGTGGTGTAGGCTGGCAGCTGCAGCTCCCTAGCTCGGGAACCTCCATATGCCGTGGATGCGGCCCTAAAAAGATGAAAAAAAAAAACCTTTCCCTTTTTTTCCCCCTAGATAAGAGAAGCTTAAGGCATCAAAATACTTAGGGAGAAAACCCTTTTGGTCAGCTGACAAGCAGAAGGCTGGGTACTGTGGTTTAGCAAAGGCTCAGGAGATGCCACCTGCTGCGTTATCTGCGCTCAGTGTAAAGACAAAAGGGCTCCCTTGTGTCAGACTTTTTCATCACAGAGCCCGTCTTTATGCATATAAGTTGGAAATCTCTGTGTTAGTATTATATATCTTTTAAGACAACAGATAGGGGAGGAGGTAATGCTAGCTCCCACACTTACCGCTTCAGACGGAAACTGAATCCAATGTAAATTTTCTGAGTTTTTTTTCTTAGTTACCTTCCTACCCCTTTTGGATTTCTGTTTTGCAAAAACTTAAAAACAACACAGAGCTGCTTTTAATTTTTGAGAAGGTTGGGATAATTCCCAGTTTCCCATTGGCAGAAATTTACCATATGCCTAAATCAAATGGCAAGTGCTTCTAACAATTTCTAAGACTAAATACAGCTTTGGAGCCACCCTGGGCAACTAAAATCCAAGTGAAGACAGTGAGAGATCTTTCCATCGTCAGTGCTCCCTGTGGGGGTCACCAGAACTTCCTGGCAAATCGAGGGGGTGCTTTAAAACAAGAGGAGTTAAAGCCTCCAGGGGTGGGATGCTTGGTAAGTAGTGACTTCCCCGTCACTGGAGGTATGTAAGCAGAAGTCACATGCTCAGGCCCCTGGGGAGGGCAAGGAAGGAGCTTGGAGGAACTGTGGGCCCCCATTCCCACTTGGTACAGCAACTCCACTTTCACTTGTTTTGTGTGCTGGACTTCCACCCAGGGCCTGGCATGAAGGAAAGCAAGAGCAAGTCGGGAGCCCAGGCCCATTGCATTGACCACTCACCGTACTGCCTGTGGTGAGCGAACTCGAGCTCCAGGGATGGCTCGCAGAGGCTGTCGTCGGAATTATAGCCTGTGGTGAAGAGACGGCTGATGAGTCGGGTTCCGGGACATCCACAGGGAAACTGGGGCCCCCTGCCAGGCGGCCACCTAGGAACCTGGTCTGGCCCGAGTCACGGTAGTGTCCAGCTCTTGGCGGGCGGGGAGGGGAGCGTGGACCATGCCTCTTCCATGCCTGCCTGTTTTCCCTGCTGGCACAGCTCTCGCACTCCCGGCTGCTATTTGGTGTGACTTTAAACCCCACTTCTGCCCGTGCGGTGACCAGGACCGGAAGGCCAAAGCAGTGATCTGCCCTCAGGACAACACAGCAAAAGGAGCTGAGTACTTAGGGCCCTGGGGAGCCCCTGCCGACCTCCAAGGTCAGGCTGTGCCAGCGATTCTGGTCTGAGGGCCACACCAACTCCAGGGGCAGGAGGAAAGAACCGCCCCCTGCGGACGAGGCCGACTCCTGGGGGACTGTCTTCACTGGCGGCTCAACAGAAACAGGCCTGGAACCCGCAGGCCACCGTCAACTGCCTTTTCCCTGAGGAAGACTCAGACAGCCGTGCCCCACGCCTGCCAGCTTCTCTGACAGCTGACCTTGGATCCCCTCCAAAATGACGACAGGGTTTCCGCTCCCCGGCCGCAATTCTTACTGTAAAAATTCTGGTGGCGAGGTACGATCCAGCTGCTTCCTTTGCAGGTTAGCTCTGTGTCCCCAAGGAGACGAGGGCAGGGCTCCTGAGCTCTCTGAAGGCGGGACAGTACTAATTCTGTGTGTTCTCTCCCAATGCCCCAGGCCAAGCAGTGGGTTAATTAAAATTTGCTGCTTTGATTGCAACCGTGCCAGTGTGGCTAGTGATAAGTAGATTACTGGTCGTTAAACCTGGCTAATTATCAGACTTTTCTGGAAAACTTTTTAAAAAATATGAAATCTTATTTGGGAAAAGTCCATTTGTATTTGTCCTTTGACCTGGCAACCCTACTTCTAGGAATCAAGTTTGAGGACTGGTTAGTTGAACTCCAATACCATTTTAATTGCTATGGGCCTTATAGAAATAAATGAGAAAGGTCTCCACGATACATGGCTAAGTGACAAAAAAAAAATCAAGGTGCGTATAATTTTTTTTTTTTCTTCAAAAAGGAGCACTGGAAGTATATGTAAGAAACTTAAAAAAAAAAAAAGGAGTTCCCATCATGGCTCAGCGTAAACGAATCTGACTAGCATCCATGAAGACGCAGTCTCAATCCCTGGCCCAGCTTAAAAAAAACCTAAAAAAAAAGGGGGGGGGATTATCCATAGGGTGATTTTGGAGTGGGGGAAAAGGGAGAGATGTGAGACTTAGAAATCTAAGTATGCCCTTTTACATTATTATTTTTTTTAATTATTTTTCTTTTTGCAGCTACACAACTGAGGCACATGGAAGTTCCCAGGCTACGGGCTGAATCAGAGCTGTAGCTGCCAGCCTACACCACAGCAACGCGGGATCTGAGACACGTCTGCGACCTACATTACAGCTCACAGCAATGCCGGATCCTTAACCACTGAGCAGGGACAGGGATCGAACCCGCATCCTCATCGATACTAGTCAGGCTCAACCTGCTGAGTCACAATGGGACCTCCAATTTAGCTTTTAAATCACGTAAAAATTTTATATATCAAAAAGCAGACTTTAAAAAGAAAAACTCTAAAACTGAAAAACAAAACCAAATAAACCTATCAAATTGCTAACATAATTACACAG
Organism: Catagonus wagneri; assembly: GCA_004024745.2. Classification (NCBI taxonomy): domain Eukaryota; kingdom Metazoa; phylum Chordata; class Mammalia; order Artiodactyla; family Tayassuidae; genus Catagonus; species Catagonus wagneri. Next base: position 3,951,487 of record PVHT021183632.1, read on the forward strand.
AGAAAAAAAGTTCCAGTAAATTCTGAATGTAAAATTCTGTGCATCCTTAGTGAGACATAATTTTATAACTGAACTACAAAGAAAGCAAACATCATATAGTGATTGTATTGTTAGTGGCAATATTGGCATTATAATTTTTTAATCATTATAGCGTATCTTTAGGAAAAATAAGTAAATGTTTCAGGAGACAAGGCTTCTGTGTAAGAAAAGCAGAATGAGTGTGAAATCAAAGAAAAAAACCACTGAAATGTTAAATATGAATTGGAAATCCTGACATGAACTGATCACATGTGTGTCCCGTCTTTACTGACAGGATCTAGAAGAACTGACATCTCTGTAGTGCCGGATCTTATAAATTCTGCTCTAAAAGGAATTAGATTTACTTAAAGAAATGCCCACTCTAAGGGAGATTTCCTTTTTTTTCTTTTTTCTTTTTAGGGCCACATCTGTGGCATGTGCAAGTTCCCAGGCTAGGGGTCGAACTGGAGCTGCAGCTGCCGGTCTACACCACATCCACAGCAACATGGGATCCGAGCCGCATCTGTGATCCAAGCTGCATCTACGATCCACAGCTCAAGGCAATGCCAGATCCTTAACCCACTGAGCAAGGCCGGGGATTGAACCCGAATCCTCATGGATACTAGGTAGGTTTGTTACCCCTGAGCATGACAGGAACACCACAGTTTCCATTTTGAAGGTAGTTATACCCTGGCCGGCGGTAAATGCCCAGACCATGAGGACTGGGCTGCCGGGGAACTGCCGAGGGCTGTGCTGGGCTTATAGTGGGATGAACCCTCATGCAAAAGCATTTGAACGGCCAGTGAGGCTTGGGCTCTGGTTCATTCAGGCTTGGGATCCAGGCTCAGACAGCCTGTGGGTGAGCCTGGAGGGCTGGACCTTAATCCAGAGACCACAGGGACCAGAGAAGAGGATTCGGTGTTCCAGGCTGCACTCCGGAGTCCAGAAACCAGGGGAGACCGAGGACTGTGGACAGCAGACACCCTTGCCACGCCCGGCTCAGAGCATGCCTGTCCCAGCCAGCACACAGCACAGCTCCACCGACAGCCAACACAAGTGACGGCACAGGTGGCGTCTGGCCGGCAGCGGGGAAAACTGCCCGGCTGCCCCGTGCCCACTCAACTCCCTTTCTCCCCAGGGAAGTGTTTCCCACGTGTAAGCAACTGCGACAAAGGCAGGTACCCTGCTCGTCTTCACTTTGCCTGTCAACCACCCCGGTTTCAAGAGCCAAGACGGTGGTGTTACAAAATAATAACCACTTCTTGGTCTTCAATTTCTAACATCCTAGAGACAATCACTTTTAGGTTTTGGATACTTTCGTATCTCTGAATTATCAAAAGAACGTCCTTTCTGGCTTTGGGCTTTATCTTTTCCTTTCTGTTTGCATATTTTAAATTTCCAAGTGCTCTCCCCACCCGTCTGCTCTTTTTGTAGCACCTGTTCTTGTTTCATGGGTACAAGAGCTCTGTTTATCTCCTGACCACGTTAATGACAGGCGTCATCTAGCTTTTATCTCCACACTCATGTCTGCCTCTCACACTGGTTTTGGTCTCTGCTCCTGGAGGCTTTCCTCGGGTCTCCACAGGCTTCGCCTGCCATGATCTGACCGAGTTGCTTGGCTGAGAATTTAAGCTAATCAGGTGACTCCAAGAATATTTTAATCTCACGTCTAAAGGTATGAACGCGCACGGCTACCGGCAACCCGGGAGACCTTAGGTCTGTGAATCCTTCCCCTCAATCCCCTTGTTTTCCATTTGAGACACTTGTCTTCCACTTTAGAAACCACCCTCCGGTGCATCCTCCGCAGGGGCTAAACCTCCAGGCCTCTACCAGGCTGGGCTGAGGAAGGTTGCCTGCTTTAGCACAAACTCTGGCTCACCTCCCGTCTGGAGCCGCCTGATGCCACGAAGTCCTGAACAGCGGTGTGGGAGTGGCCCCGGGCTTTCCCACTAGCGGCTTGGAGTCAGGCCTCTAGCTGGTGAAGCTGTCTGCCCAGAGTCACCCACCGAGCTGCTGGCAGGGCCGAGGTCTGAACCCTTATCTCTCTGTGACACTGGAGCCTGTCTGCCCGCAGCTTAACCACCTCTCAGCCTGAGACCCCGCCTGCCCCGAGAGCTTTTAGGCAGGACCCTGAGCCCCAGATGCTCAGCCTTCTTGGTTCTGGAAGGGGCCACGACTCACCTTTGGTGCGGCCTGGGTGCCGGGAGATGGGGGTGGAGCTGGAAGGGGTTGTGTTGACGGCTGAGGTCGAACAGGGCCGGGGGCCCAGCTCCATGGGCCAGAGCTTCACGGTCGGGTCAGCAGAGGTGTCCTTGCGGTCAAGGCTGCCTCTGTGCGGGGACCCTCGCTTTGGCTTTAGGTCCCCAGGGCCTGGGGCAGAGAAGGACATTGAGAAACGGGGCCACAGAATCCGGTGCGCGGGCTGGGCTACCACGCAGAAGCCTAGAAGCAGGGGCAGCAGGGCACACAGACGTCAGGGACAAAAGCTGAGCTGCCCGCTTCCTGGGCTGGGGTTTAAACAGGAGGGCCCTGGCGACAGGCCTGTGTCGGAGGCCGTGAGAGGCGGGCCGCGGCTCCAATGATGGGCCATACTGTGAGCCCTGAAAGGCCGGGAGAAGATAAAGGAAGAACTCAAGAGGGCAAACGAAATGTTGGTAAAAGTCCACACTAACGATAGGGCACACCTGCCGTGTAACACTGTATGCAACTCAAATCCTCGATTTAAAAAGATCCTGGCGCATGTCTGCTCAGGATCCTCGGACTTGAGGCCAAGGCCCTGAAGGTCCAGGACATGTCTGGCCAGCTGGCTTCACTTATAACCTGAGAAGACTTACTGTTACCTTAATAATCAGAAGTCTTTAATCTCTACACGGGGAGACTGAATCCCACTGCAAGAAGGATTTTTACCTTGCATCTTGTGCTTTCCTGAAATCTCTACGTTTTCCACCATAAAGACATTCCTTTGTCAAAGTTAAACAAAAAGCCTACACAAAAACATTTTTAAAAAAAGCCTCTAACTACTTAACAGCAGGAAGGGGGATGGGCTCTCTAAATATGAGACAAAAATTAATGCAGTTGGAGTTCCTTTTGGCACTGAGACAACGCTGTTTTGCCCAGTGTCTCACTCCCAGCTTCTCGAGGCTGCAGACCCATAGCCACGGCCACTGTCAGGATCTCGGCCCCTCTCCACCCTCTTCCAAAAACCGAGAACACCTGACCCGCCTGCCCTCTTCGAAGTCTGGACTCACTGGGAAGCTTTAAGAGCCCAAGTCTTAGGACTTGCAATCAAGGTAAAATTTGGATTTCTGAGAGGTAACCTTGATGAGAAGCAAGATTCAAGTCTGGTGGGATGGACGAGACAGACATCCAGCAGGTGAAGTTAAAATGAGGAGCAGATGGGAGGCGGAGACGACCAAGCCGTTAGCACGCACAGCAGAGACAGCACGGTTCCCGCAGCATGCTCGGAGGGGGGCAGGACCACGACAGCCCAGGGCTCTCAAGGTGAGGTCAGCGCCACATCAGCTGACTTCAACACCTTAACTCTTAGATATTCTTTTCTGGAGTTACCTTGTTTTTTACGGTACTGGTTTTCCACTTACAGTACAGGTAATAATCCTGCCATTTAAAACACGTTAAAGTGAAAATGGTGAATCAGTTCAAGGAGAAACACGTCAGCGATCACACACGTGCTATCAAGATGTGGCAAAAATCATGAGGATGGTACGAGAATGATTGATGACAGAAAAAAAACTGCAGTAGCTAAAGGCCTCTATCGACCAGCCTTTCCCCTGCCCTGGGCGTGACTGGCGTGCTGATGTTTTTTCTGTCCACTGCTGCTTTCACTTCAGCATCCGAGACGTCAGAGAACTACAGCACAGACATAAAACTTCATTCTGGGCTGGACTCTGCCTGGGCAATATCGATGCAATTATTCAAAATGCTTGAATGCAGCAATAAATCCTTCAAAACACAGAACGCCCCCTGAACAGGGCCTCATTGGCAAAAGCCAATGATTTGGAGCTCCGACAGAGAGAGAGGAGAAAAGGGCAGCGGTTTTAAATTTAGCTGCTGAAAAATAAGCCCTAAAAACAAAACAAAACAAACCTCACTCGACAGAGGCTGTACGTTTTAGGAAGCATAGCGACAACTGACCAGTTCTGCTTTACACGCGGGCGTGACATAAGCCTGCAGGTGCAAGGCGGGGAGGGGGCGGCACGCGGCCACTGGACTTACTCAGCACGGACATCCTGGCCCAGGGACCTGTGCACGGATGTCCTGAGGCTCCCCTACAACTGTGCTGTGCTGGAGAAAACGGTCATCTTCTCTTTGGAAATCACAATCCACGCTGGCTACTTTAGGTCTGGCTTGGAATGGGGGTCGGGAGGAGGGGTCCGCTAGGGTCGTCTGGCCTTTAGGTACTGTTTTGTTTTTTTCCTTTTTTTTTTCTTTTTTCCTTCTCATTTTGAGAGTTTCAGAAATGAAGGAGGGTAACACGATGGAGACACATGATAAAGGGAAAGGATTAGAAATCTCCAATTTCTGAAAAAGGGAGAGGCTCAAGAGGAGAGGACGGGGTGTCAGAGGAAGACCAGAACCGCAGGCGTTTAGAGAGAGCCGGCTGGGCCGTTGGAGACTTGTCTTTGTCTTTGCTTTTGCTTCTCAAAAAGGGACTCTTTTTGCGCTGAGCTGCTAAATCGTTATCCCCGGGATAACCCAAGAGAGGAAGGAGAAAAAAAACAAAAAAACAAATAAATGAAATGAATAACAATCACAAACGACCCTAGATTAGCGCCGTGTACTTAGGAAATCAGGATCCGGTCCAGCCCAGGAAAGATGGACACAAGAGCCGCAGCAGGACTGGAACCGGGACTCCGTGAGTCATTTATGCTCTGCCTCAGTGTAATTAATTTAGTGGCATCTTGGTGCCAACACTTTACTTACTCGGCACGTGAGGAGAATTACATACAGCTCAAGGAGCCAATGACTGAGACTGTTTCTCAATTTCAGTGCATTAAATTATTAAGCAAGAATGTTTAATTTAGGGACCCGGCTAATCTTACTCCTCCATTTTAATGACCGGCTCCCTGACAACCTGGCTCACGTGCTGCTCTAATTCCTGTCCAAAGACCTTGGAGACAGTACTTTCCTGGGCTGCTGTACTGAGACGGCACACTCTGTACATCTGAAAATAACCTCTTTCGGTAGGATGAGTTTAAAGCCAATGAAAATACCTCTCTTTCAATCCCCCAACCCCTCAACACCAAGAATTATCATATCCTTTTAGGCAGCTCATGCATCCTTTGCTTCATGACCTTTATAGGCTCATAAGAGTGAACAACTGGTCTAACTTTTGGAATGTGTCAGACACTGAACCGATTTACTGAATTTCTGACCTAGAATTAAATTTGATCCCAGACTCTCCAATATTTCTTCCTCCACAGCCCCACCTGGTGGCCGACGCTCGCATCACAGGATAAGGGACTAGTTTTATGGGATGCTGGGGCTCCTGGCCCTGCCAGGGGGGCACCCTACTAAGGCAGCATGTTTGTGCAGCTTTAACTGCAGGCGGTGCACATGTGGTGAAGAGCTCAGGCTCCAGGGTCGAGAGACCCGTGTGTGAATCCCAGCTCTACCATGTATCATACCGGCACGCACTTCACTGCGTCAAGCCTCACCTTCTCAGCTCTAAAAAGGGAATGATCCATCCTGCCCACCTCACAGGGGCGTTAGGACTAAATGAGGCAGATGCAGTAAACTGGCTAAAAAGGTGCCGAGCCCAAAGAAATGGCTGGCTGTTGTTATTAATACTTATCATTGACTTGTTCATTTACAGACTGATGCAAGTATTTCTCCCCTCCGATTGTTTTCTTGACTCAATGAGGTTGATTATAATTAACTAAGCCACATTTTTGGGGAGGGGGCTGCACCCACAGCACGTGGAAGTTTCAGGGCCAGGGATGGAACCTGAGTCCCTGCAGTGACCTGAGCCACAGCAGTGACAATGCTGGATCCTTAATCTGCTGAACCGCCAGGGAATTCCTAAGCCAAGTTAGTAAGGGGTGAATGTAAAAATATTTAAATAGGACATATGAAAAACCGAGGCCACAGAACCCCTCTAGATAAAAACAAATGTTAAGCTTCATTATTGTTTACCTGCCCAAGAATCCTTTACTTAACCTGTTCTCCTGTAAAGAAGGGGAGTGTGAGCGTAGGTCCCCAAGCAATGTGTGCAAATGCACGCTTTCTTCCCTGCTTTTGAAAGTGACACAGCAGCACCTGAAGCAATGAACGTCGCTTCCCAAAACTCTTGTGCACATGTCCCACTCAGCAGCTGGCTGGTCACAGGCTCTTAGTGCTGCAGTGTCAGTCCCTACCCCCGAGAGCGCACGGGTCTCAGACATAGGTCTGATCTTCAGAAAGTTCTGGTGTTTTTCATAAAAATTTAAATTATTCAGGGTTCAGGCTTGGCATAAATAATCCATGAAATGATATTTAAAAGTAAAATTTTAAATTATTTAAATTAATAAAGATTTAAAATTTTTAAAAATAAAATCTGACGATGTTGAAAGTAGCTGCTATGTTTAATTGACTCTAAGATGCACATTTCCCCTGCTATCTTAACGTCACCGAAACCAGGGTACAGTACCACCACTGGGGCCAGATGGAACCATGACAAAACTGTCACTGCCACAACCAATGTTTTGCTCACATTTTCCATTTATGTGTGTGCACCAGAATCTGTCTAATTAAGTCTTTTAGAAGAGTTTTGCAACAAGAGTATAATAAAAATCATAAATGACCCAGCACCGCGTCATTTGATTGCCTGTGGTATATAAAGTGACTGTGCAGCCTGTAATTGATAACCTTGCAGATTGGATGAAATAAAGCACATTCAACTAGAAATCCATTTCAGAACCTCTGGCAAACTCCAAATGACAGCCCTCATGGAAAGGTAAGCCAGGCCCCCTGGCTGGTGGGACTCAGGGCCAGGCCAGGCTGGAAGAGACAAACATGACTGCCTTTCCAAGAAATTAAAAGATCAGGGCCACACACGGGCTTGCTGAAGACCGCATACACGCACACTGCCTGTTAAACGCACAGGGGTCTCCCACGTGCTTACTTTAAAACGGGCTCATCTCTAGAGCCCGTGTGGTCATGCGCTCTGGCTCGAGCCCCTCTCACTGTCTACAGGATTAGCGATGCTTTTCACCTGATGTGGACTTAGCATTTTCTTGGTTTTTAACACACCTAAGGAGGCGGGTGTGAGTCTACACAGCACACCCCCTTCACGCCCCTACACACGCGCACACACATCTTCACGCTGTCTCCCTCTACATGTCCAATGATCGCATCCCCGGAAGCACCCCCTGCAACCAGGCCGGCGCGCCTACCTTTTCCCAGGGGCCCGTTGTGGGCGTCATGCTCGTCTGCACAGCTGGAGCCCGAGGGGGTGGACTCGGGATTCTCGGGCTGAGACCCGAGAGGCTGAGAAGCGGGGGTCGAGGTCGGGTCCGGGGGCTCCAGCGGCCGGGGAGGGCTGTCCGTGGTTGACTTCAGCCGTTCTCTGGACCCCTCTTTCTTTGGTTTGATGAGTCTGACTAAGGCTTTGGCTCCAATCCAGTGGTTTTTCCTAGTTAGAAGTAGATTTTTGTAGGATGCAACCAAGCCCCCACTGTCCCTCCAGCAGGTCATGGGGTGCCCTAATGTGGGCTGGGGTTTTTGTCGCCAGCCTGGGAAGCGGGCCATCAACTTGGGGTTTGGAATGCTAGGCTTTGACCCCTGCATCTGGGGCTCAGGATGCAGCACAGAATTCTCAGGCACAGGCTCAGGGCCGGTAGAAAGATGTGTGCACCTTGGCAGCAATCCGCACTAGTCTCTTAGAAAAACGGGACTTCAGGTCACCATTAACCCTTGATTATCTCCGTGAAATAAAGGAACCAGCGCTCTGCTCATGAGATCAGCTGGCTGGCAATTTTTCTGCCAAAATGCCCTTTCAGGAACAGTGTCACATTCCTCCTGGCTCTCTGCTCAAGGTCGCACTAAGTGAAACGACCCGGCATTTCCTTGACCACTCCTGGCCCTGAGGCGCCTGGGCAAGGCCACGGAGGGCAGGACAGGGTGGGCCGTGGGAATTAAAAACAGCGAATATCACAAGTAAGCGGTAGTGGGAGCTAATGGAAAGCTGAGGCTTAAAAAAGACAAACACACTCGGGTTCTAATCCTGTTTGGAACTGCACTGCGTTTATACAAATCACACTCTGTTTCCTCATCTGAGTCTCAACTTCTCCATCTGCCAAAGAGAAGCCTGAGATGGAGGTTCTGAAATTGTGGTTCTGTGATTTCAACAGAGGGGCCCTGAAGGACGCACACTGATTCTGACTTCAAGCGTGGGCTAGGACGGGACTGGGGCCCAGGCCCAGGGTGGGGAGTGTGGCCAGGCTGAGGCTGGCAGGCTTGGGGGACTGAGCCAGCCCTGCACCCACTGCCCTCAGGAAAAGGGCACACGTCTGCGAGGCCTCCCTGGGGTTCAGAGTCCATAGGAGTTTGTCTAAGGCCAAATGCTTCCCCTGTTTGAAGACGTGGGTGCTGGGCCCGGTGTCCTAACGGAGCTTCCTTCCCTGCGTCATCTGCACGGCTCGGAGCCCTGGTTTCCTTCCTGGAGAGTGAGGCCTCTAGGCCAGAGGCCCAGGCTTCTTGCCGTCAAGAAGCTGCCAAGGTTCCACCCAAACTGGGGACCTTCTCAAGTTCCCCGTGAAGGGAACACACAAAAAGGGGCAGCTTGGATAACCGCTGGGCCCCTGACCCCCAACCCCTCTGCTCGCAGCCCCCTTGCCTAGACACCTGTAATCTGTTCTTCTGTCCACGTGGCCGTCCTGCTCGGCCTTAAGCTTTGGGCGCTTTCCTGGCTGAGTCTGGCCCCACAGACCCGCGTAAACTCAGACAGCAGGCACCATTCTGCAAACGGGAACGGGGTTCTCTACCCCCCGGTACATCCTGAGACGGAAGCGGATGGGGCGACCCTTCCGTCCCACTTTAATGGCTTCCAAACCACTGCCTCCTCCTCCTCTTAAAGGGCTGTGGCCGAATTAAGCCTGTGTCTCCTCAGTCAGTGGCATTTGCACCCCTCACAGGACAAGCTGGAGCACTGAGGACCGGGCCGAAAGAAATTCGACAGCCCTCCCGCTGCGGGAGGCTTGTGCAGACCAAAGACCTGCCACAGCGGAAGACGGGCCCCGCAGCCGGGCGCCGCTCCGGAAGGCTGCAGTTCCCACCCTGAGCGTGAAAAAGGACGGTTCTTCTGTCCTGTGTTGAGGTCCCTGCAACTGAAATCAACTCACTTCTTTGGAGCAGGATCATAGAACTTGTACTGATCCATGATTTTTTCTTCCAGCTTTTCCTTATGTCTCCGTAAGGCATTTAACTTGTCTCTGGAAACAGAGGGAAAAATCAGTCGAGCCAGTTTGAAATCAAACACGTGAACTCAATCATCGGCATGGCCTGGGACCTGGCCCGGCAGGGGGTGACATTTTTTTGGGGATATGGAAATCATGGTGCTGGTGACACCACGATCGCCATGGCGGGGATGTGTGAATGGGAGCGTCTGAACCGGGACGAGGAAGCGCTGAGGAGGCCTGCTAAAGCACCTAGGCTCTAGCTGGCAGTGAACTCAAGGAAGCAAACCCCTAACCATCTGGAAAGTCAAGTGCGGAAGCCAGGACTTTGCGGCCAGGTCATTCAGGATGCTGGACTCCCCATCAGACTCAGGGCCAGCTCCTGGAGGAGCATATCAACCACACTTTGGCGACAGGGAGATGTCTGCCCTCAGGGAGTTAGATGGGCATTGAGGCTGAAAAAGTCATTTCAGCAAAATCAGACTTCTGACCTGGGCCCATTCCAAGGCTGGGTTTCAGATAAAATTTCCATGAGAACCAACTCAAAGGCTTGCAGGGGCCAGAAAAGATAAGCAGTAAAGTGGGCTTGGGGAGACCAGAGGGGGTGGTGGGGACTGCGGCACGACTGAGCCACCCCTGTAGATCACTGCCCCAGAGAGGCCAGAAGCTCAGATGGCGAAGCAGAAGTCCCTGGATTTCTAAACGTCGGAAGCCAGTGTGTAGTTTCACAAAGGACCAAAGAGATACCTCTTGAACCCTGGGCTGACAGAGGGCACCTCTGCCTGCAGGGAGAGAGAGATTCTGGCCTTCCTGGGACAAAGGGTAGGCTCTGTCTTACCTCAGGGAGTCACGGAGGTGGTGGACTGCACGCGGCGCTGTCCCCCACTCCCGTCCCCTCCAGTCTCGCACCACACGCATCATCTGCACAGCGCGGAGCCCTGGTTTCCTTACTGGAGGGTGAGGCCTCTAGGCCAGAGGCCCAGGCTTCTTGCTGTCAAGAGGCTGCCAAGGTTCCACCCAAACTGGGGACCTTCCTGAATTTTCCGTGACGGAAGCACATGAAAGGGGGCAGCGCTGAGAACCACTGGGCCCCTGACCCCCAGGCCCCTCTCTGCTTCCAGCCGCCTTAGCTATAGACACCTGTGAAGTGTTCTCCTGTCCTCACAGCCGTCCTGCTCGCCCTTAAGATCTGGGCACTTTCGTGGCTGAGTTTGGCCCCAGAGATGCTCGCAAACTCAGAGAGCAGGCACGGCGCCCCTCCCAGCACCCGGCACTGGGCTCCGCTCAGAGCGGCCTCCGGGAAGCGTGCCAAGTCTGGCCCTCTGCAGACGCTCTCTAATGCGAAACATCGAATCACCCCCGGCGCTCTGGGCTCCCACGCGTCTAGTTAGCACCTGCCCAGCGCTGCTGCCAGTTACCACCAGAGGGATTACAGGGGCTGACTTCAGGCCAGAGACATCGCTACCCCAAAATTACAGTGCAGATTTCGAGGTAACCCATCTTATGTAGGTGGCGAGCCGCCTCTAGGTGAGCAGATAAAGGTGGAGAGTAATGAAGAGCATGGTTGCAGCAGAGCTGGGGCAGCGTGCGGCCTCCGCCGTGAGCGCACCCCTCCGCCAGCCCTTCTCCTCTGGCCGTCCCCGACCGCACGGAAGGACGGTCCAACCACCACAGCAGAGTGGTGACCACCTCCCCACCCCACCCCCCTCGCGGATCCACAGAGGCTTTCTGGATTATTCCTCTTCCAAGCCGCAAGGTTCCCAGGCCCAGGCTCTTCCTCTCCAGCACGTCTGCGGCATCTGCCGGGGCTGCGAGACCAGCACCCCTTCACGCTTCCCGATGACTCCCAACGGGTGAGCCAGGCACAGGGGCCCCCCTCCAGCCTTCTCTGCACGTGTGCCCTGCACCCGGACCCCTGCCCTGCTCCACCCTCACGTCCCCCCACCCGCGCTGCCTTCCCCCAACCCTGCACCAGCAGCGGAATCCCAACTCTTCCTTCCCCGACTCCCTGTAGCTCCTCGACCTCCGTCTGGTATGGACACAGCTCTGCTCACATCCCCCTGCTGGTTCCTGGTGACCAGGCCACTGTGCAGCTCGCGGGGCCCACGGCAAAGCGGGCATAATACAAACACCCGCCGCGGAGCACCGGTAAGCTACCCTCCAGACGATCAGGCAAAGAGACCAGTTACAGCACCTGTGCTCAGCCTTCGGTTTCAACTCTTTCCCCAAGATACTCTTTGTCAGCACGGTTGTATTTTTAGAAGACGTGCACTTAATTCTAAAAGCAGACCAAGAAGCTTCTGGCGGTGGGCAGTGCCTTTGAAAAGCAAACGAAAGCCGACCGCCCCCACTCGCAGAAAACCCAGAACCACTCCAGGGAAATGGAGAGGAGGAGGTGCTGGCTGTGCCCCTCCCCGCTCAGGACACCCACGGGCCCCAGGGCTGCTCCTCCCAGAGGGGAGCGGTCCCAGCGGGGGACCAGGACCCCAGTGTGGACGGGCGCCCCTGCCCCCAGACCCCTTACATGTACTGCTTCTGCTCCTCGTGGTACTGCTCCTTGTTCTCCAAGCTCTGCTCCAGGAGCATCTGGTTCTGCTGGCTCAACAGCTGGATCTGACTCAGGAGGTGGTGGTTTTCTTCCTCCAAGTTCCCCTTGAGGCGAGAGAGCAGCTGAAACACAGATCAACAACGCCTTCAATATCGTGTGACCCTGGAAGCCCGGTGCTGGGGATCTGGCTCCTGAAAGAAGGAAAAAGCCACGTATGCCAAGCCTTCCGTCTCGGTATTATCGACACCTGTGAACATTCAAAAGGACCCAAACAGCCAGTTCCCTCCGCAGCTGCACCGTCCAATCCAACAGCTGATGGCAGCGCCTGGCTGCTGAGCACTTTTAATGCAGCCGTTCCTGCTGGAATGTGCCACAGGGCAAAACACAGGAGATTCTGAAAACTGAACTAAAAAAAAAAAAAACTGTGAACCACCTCATTCATGAGCTCTTTGTGGTTACCTGTAGGAATGAAAATATTTTCGACCTACTGGCTAGATAGAATACATGGTTAAAAATAATCCTATTTCCTTTTACCTTTTTAACGTGGCTACTGGGAAATTTTAAATTACATCTGGTGTAATTATTTCTATTATGATTACATCTGATATTATTACTTCCAGCAGACAGCTCCATTCTAGACAAGGGTCGGCGCACTTCTTTTGCCAAGAGCCAGAGAGCAAACCTTTCAGGCTCTCCAGGCCAGAGGTGGTCTCCATTATAACACTTGACTCTGCCATTACAGCAGGAAAGCAGCCACAGACAATATGCAAATGCATAGGTGTGACTTCGCACCAATTAAACTTTACTTGTGGACACTGACATTTAAATGTCCCATCATTTCCACCTGCCGCAACGTATTCTTTTCACTCAACCATCATGAAATGTAAAAGCCATTCTTAGTTTATGGCCGTAGAGAAACAGGTTGTGAGATGGATTTTGGTTTGGGGGTAAGGGCGGCCGTTCTTGCTCTAGAAATGTAGATCACAGTTGCTGTAGTAGGAAAATGACACGCTTTGGCTTCAGGCAGACTGGATAACAATCTCCTACTGCAGGACCAGGCCTGAAAGTCTCCGTGGAAATCTTAAAGCACCTCCCTGTGTGGCAGTGGCGCCCACCCCCCGCCCCAACCCTGGCGGTGTTCTCCTTTGTCCTGGCCCCACCTCCTCCACTGGCCCCTGCCTCAGCCCAGGGGGACCTTCAGGCATCTCAGCACCCTGGGCCTCTGCTTCCTCATCTGTGATGCCCTGCAGGGCTACAGTGAGCTCAACAGACAAACAAAAGGCAGGAGGAGCTGTGTCTGGCTCCTGGCTGTCCCAGGCCTGCTCCGGAGCTGGAGGAGGGCCCGGCTGCTCTTCCCTGCTCCAGCCACTTGGCAGTCTTACTTGTCCTTGGGCTCTGCTTACGATTTCACCTGAGAGAGGTTTGGTGCATAAGAAGGTACTTTCCAACCTAGCACCCCGGAAGGGAGGGTCTGCCCCTCTGGAAACCAGGAGATGAGGGCCTAAACCCCATCCCGACCAGTCCAGGCTCAGGAGCTGTCAGCCAAAGCCAAGCACAGAGGAAAATTCATGCCGCTTCTCTACAACAGGGTGGCTACTGACACGAAAAGAACTGGAAAGATGGCGTGAAATTAAATAGTACTCCACTGTTGCCATGCAACTGCTCTGAGCCTTTGCAAAAAAAACAAAGGTCAGATGCAAAGGTATTTCCTAAAGCAGCCCCGCCTCGTTGTGTCCGCCTCCCTGTCCAAAGCCTCTGGTCTTCTCTTGGCCTCTGCACCTCTTTCCCACGGTTTCTGAGCTCAGAGGCCGAGGAGAACCTGTCACCACCTTGCCAAACCCAAGGCTGCCACCCCAGGGGACGGGCCCCAGCATCCCCGGGCCTCACCTCGCAGTGATTGTCCAGCTTGGTCAGCGAGATGTCCATGCTCTGGTGCTGCTCCTTCAGCTCGTCGAAGCGGGCCTGCCAGCGGTTCAGCTCGAGCTGAGAGTTGTTGAGCGAGGTTTTCAGCTCCTTGGTGTGGCTGTGCAGCTCCTCGTACTCCCCCTTCAGTTGATGGTGCAGGAAATTCACCCTGGGGGCGGGGGTGGAGAGCCACAAGGCTGAAGAGCACTCCCAGCCCCGTCCCGGCTGTGCAACCTTCAACCAAACCACAGCCTCTCTGGGCCTCAGAATGAGGGATTGAACAAAATTAGCAGTTTCCAAACTACGTTCCTTGGAGTTCTGTGAAGGCACCCCTGGTGCCCTCACCTTGCGCCGGGGAAGACAGTACAGGCACGCTCAGATTCCTGTTTCAACAGGGCATCACTGTTATAATCTATTTCAGTCTTTTTAGGGACACACCTGTTGGCACATGGAGGTTCCCTGGCTAGGGGTCAAATCAGAGCTGGAGCTCGTGGCCTATGCCACAGCCACAGGAAGGACAGATCCGACCTGCATCTGCAACCTGCACTACAGCTTGTGGTGGTGCCTGATCCTTTAACCCACTAAGTGAGGCCAGGGATCAAACCTGCATCTTCATAGATGCTAGTTGGGTTCTTAACCTGCTGAGCCACAACGGGAACTCATAATCTCTTTTATAGTCAAGATTTTAGCATATATGCCTACTTGGAAAAAAAAAAAAAAGGGTCCTGCTGTTAAAAAGTTCTTTTTAAAACACTGAACCATAACATTTTTGTTCTAAAGCTCTTTGTCTATGCCCAGCTCTTCTTCCCAATTCCAAGCCCCTTTCTAATTTCAACTCCCGAGATAAATAAAATATGAGATGCTGGGGTATTATGTAAATCCACTAAAATTATCATCATTGTAATAACTATTATCCAACTGGGCTTTCCTGGGGGAAGATTAATAACTGAAAGCTCAAATTACCAGAGGCTCACGGACTCGGTTTAGACACAGATGTGTCTTGTTTGGCCCAAATGTTTGTTGTTTCTGTTTCTGTTTTATGATTTGGTTTGCCAACATTTAAAATTTTGAAAGTTCTATGTCGACATTCAGATGTCCAGCTTTCCTTAAGAAAAAAGCATAAACAGGGAGTGCCCTGGTGGCTCAGTGGGTTAAGGATCTGGTGCCGTCACTGCTGTGGCATGGGTTTGATCCCTGGCCCAGGAACTTCCATATGCTGCGGGTGTGGCTAAAAAAAAGCATAAACGGATGGGCTGGCGATTTACACCTTTGGATGGTGTGTATCTTCTATGTCACTGTCTGGCCTACGCCGGCACTTTTTCACCCACCTGACCTGTCTGGCACCTGAGCTCGTAGCCCCAGGTACAGGTCAACAAGGATGTGAAGAGGGAGCAGGGTCGTAGGGTCATGTCACAGACGAGACCAGATTCAGATCCTGACTCTGCCACTGACTAGAAGCATTGGCCCTGAGCAAGGCATTTAATGTTTCCTCAGCTGCTAAAGGAGGAAAAAAGTGCTAACACTTCAGTAGAGTCTCGCTGTTCTTGGTAATAACATTCTGTACGGTCCCCAGGACACAAAATCACTCAACTAGCTCTCAGGGGTGGACACGGGTGGCTTCCTACGAGTTCAGTCACACATTTTCATCAGCTTATTGAGACGTACCCTGTCTTACGTGTTTCTGTTTAAAGACGCCTGATGTGACAGACTCAACCAACAGCACTGTAACCCGTGCCTCCAGGAACCTTATCTACTCCATGCATTTCCTCATCCCAACCTTGCATTTAGGAACACGAGACAGCACCCGGGCACTCTGCTCAGGGGCCACTTTAAACAGGGAAATCCTCACCAAAACAGCACACAAATATGAAAACCACGGCACTCGACAGGACACAAAAAGAACGCTCATTTGGGAGCTGCCATTGTGGCTCAGTGGGTTAAGAACCTGACGCTGTCTCCATGAGGATGTGGGTTCCATCCCTGGTCTTGCTCAGCGGGTTAAGGATCTGGGGTTGCCATGAGCTGTGGTGTAGATTACAGATGCAATGGCTCAGATCTGGGGCAGCTGTGGCTGTGGCATAGCCTGGCAGCTGCAGCTCTGATTCGACCCCTAGCCCAGAACTTCCATATGCTGTGGGTGCAACCATAAAAAGAAAAAAAGGGGGGGGCCTCCTTCGCAGTATGAGCTGACACAATGACACAAGAAGGTGGAGGCCGAATACCTCGTTGATCCTCAACTGGAAATGAGAGCATCAGGCGACCGGGACATCTCATCACGCTGGGCACGTCCACTGAAGCTCCACGCACATGGATTTGGGGCTTATGAATACATGCTAGCAAGCAGGGGGATTCACAAACAGCGAACAGGCTGGGTGATGAGCACACCCCTGGCTGACACACTCACTTGTCACTTCACGGTGGGAGGTGACGACCGCCAGCTTAGACGGCGTGCTGTGCCCAGGACCCGCTTTGGTCCTTGCATCCCAGCAACCAGCTGGAGTTCCCTGTGACCCTCTTAGCATCCAGCCGTCCGCACGACAGGGGTTGTAAAAACACACGACACCAGGGACCCCCCTGACCTCCGCACAGCGGGCGCTGAGCGAGCGCGACGGGCGGGTGGCCCCGGGCGGGCGCTCACCTGTCCAACTCCTCCCGCAGCCTCTGGTTCTCGCTCGTGGCCACGGCGCTCGCCCTCTGCTCCTGCTGCAGAGCCTCCCGCTCGGCCTTCAAAACCTTCTCCAGCTCGTCCAGCTCCGCCTTGTGCTTCAGCAGGTCGCTGTGCCTGTGGGAGGGGACACACCGTTGGCAGCCAGTCCCCGGCCTTCTCTTCCTACGGGTAACGCACACCCCCAAAGACTGAGAGGCCTCCCCAGAGAAAGGGGGGTTTGTCTGGCGGCTTCTCTCTGCAGAGCTGAGGGCACGGGCGGGCGGGGAGCGAGGCTGCCGGCAGGGAAACGGGAGGGCGGTGGCTGGGACAGGCGTCTGGGGACAGGGGGCCTCCTCCCGCCCAGAGCCAGGAGGCCTCCCACGGGTCACGCCTCCACGGTCCCCTCGATTCCATCACAGCAGCCTTCCGCCCTCAGCCTCCTGGACATGCCAGGACGACACCTTCTGAACCCCTCGCCCTGCTCTTCGGGAGTATTAGTAAGTTACCAGGCGGTTCGCTAGACGCAGACGGATCCAAACTCACACAGGCCAAAGCCCCAGCTGAAGCCCACTGCACGTAACAGCTACCCTAACAGGGGCACCCTGCTCACTGCGGACGGGGTGAGCCCTCCCCCTCCCTCAGGAACCGAGGCTCCCTGCTCTGGTCCGGCTTCCTGGGGCGCAGCGTGGGGAGAGGCTTGCCTGGTGGGACCAAGGGCCAGCTGTTCTGACACTTACACTCACGCGCACAAGCGCACACACTGGTACTGCTCCCCCAGCCCGGGCTTTACCCTCCCCCGCTTCCCTCCCCTTTCCTTTCCCTCGGTATTTTCTCCCGTCCCTCTGTACAGGTCACCGCACAGCCGTCTTTGGAGGGCAGCAGAGCACAAGGACGGAGCCCCTGAGAAGCCCTGGCTGTTCCTCCTTCCAGTGGAACCTTCCCGGCTCACGATGACTCCGGAGGCCCCAAGTCCAAGGGCTTCCAGCCTTCGTCTCCAGACCTCCACCCTGACACCACCAGCCCCCACGTCGCCTGTATTTGATCAACTGACGGGAGCCCAGACTTGTGCTGGAATCAAGCCAGACACCTGCTCAGGCAGTTGTTTAAAAGGCAAACATTTGTGTGGCCTTTAGCTTCGGGGCAGAGCTAGACCTGGTGCTGGCCGTGAGGCTCTGCCTGGCTTTCAGGGGTGATCTTTCTCATCCAGGCGTAAGATTCTGGGAAAAGTCATCCAAGGTCTGACAAATCAGGGCCACGGGCTGACCATTAGGGTCCCTGACTCCTGCTTTCCTGTTGCAACGTCTTGTAAATGAGCACCGATCAAGCATCTCACCACTGGTAAGTACCCCGCTGTGGAACAGCCCGGCTCACCACTGAAGCCCTGGTATTCAGAGTCATCACCCCTGCGTTCCCAGTTCCCAGACTCCTGAACCCGCAGCCTTGCTGCAGACAGACTCCAAAGGCCTCCAGACTGTCCAACCGGTAAAAAGTAGCTGGTAACACGGTGGTTGTGCTGTACTGAGCGAGGAGCTACAGGGAAAGCAACACCAAACTCTTCCTCCGCAGCCAGCTCAAATTCCACCTGTAGAAACCTTCCCCCGATGAACAGACATGAACATCCTAAGATGTTGTTATAACATATGATAGGACCCGTGAGTGCCTGGGCAGGGCTGGGAGCTGCGCTAGCTTCAGAGTGAACACGTCTTACTCCATTAGTCAACCGGGTGCCTCCTCCTCCACATCTAGACACAGGGCCACGTACACACACATGTAGACACAGGGCCACGTACACATACATCTAGACACAGAGCCACGTACACACTAAGTGTCACAGGGATATAGGATGGGTACGGGGAGGGACAGAAGATGCTCGTCTTGGCAAGAAGGAACTGCATCCTATAGGAGCAGAAGTCTCAGCAGGCCCTGAAGGACGGCCATCTGGGTGGACCAAGGGGGTGGAGGAGGATTTCAGACAGAGACAGAGAGGAAGTGCCGAATGAGTGGACAGAGGAACACCGTCACCCCTGTGCCCGCGGCATCAGCTGATGCCCTCAGGAGGCTCTGCTGGCTCAGCGACCTCCCTGCGTCCGTGATGAACACTCTGCACTTGAGCTTGACTGAGCATCTTGACGAGACACAGTCAAGGGGATACCGTCAGCAGGGCCATCCCACAAGCACAGGGTGCGGATGATTGCTCCCCTCACCCAAACGCCAAGTGTCTGAGAGCCTCCCTCTCCTGCGTTAGAACCACATGCACAGCACACCAGCCCCCAGACTCGGGGTCCTGCCACCCCTGCCTGGGGGGGGGGGGGGCTGGAACAAGCAAGATGATCTGCTGGGGCTGGAGCTCAGATGATGCTGGTGGACTGAAGGCCCACAAAACCCAGAACCCCGACTTGTCAAGAGGGCAAAGTGTAGACTCGTGCATTTCCATGTGTGTCAATTCCAACTTAAAAAAAAAAAAAAAGCAGCAGCAGCAGCGTGGGCCTTGAGAGTGGGGTAAAGATGAAATGAGCATGGCGGGACAGCGATAACTACAGAAGTCGGTCATTGGTACACTGGGGTTTCATTACCCCATTCTGTTTCCTTTCTATATATTTAAAAGTTCCCCAAATTAAAGACTTAAAGAAAAAGAGGCCCTGACCTTGATAGGCAAGAAAAGGGTAAGATAAGAAGTATCACTGGGGTGCACTTCGTCCTTATTCTTGGTTTGCAGAGGAGAGGGGAGAGGGGACCCCTGAGGGGAGTAGGGACTGGCCATGACACCCCCTTCTCCCCTGGGGACCCACCTGCCACTGGGTCTCCAGCTGCACTAACTCCAACCACTAACGGTGACTTTGATTTACTTCCTTTTGGGGAAGGTCTGGCGTCCTGGGCAACGGGAAGCAGCAGGCCAAGAGGAGACTCATGGGGCGCAGAGGTGAGGACACGAGCCCTGGGGAGCCTGCCCTGTCAGCCCCACCAGCACACACCTCTCGCCCAGCTCCTTGTGCTCCAGCTCCAGGTTGCGATGCAGCGTCTTCAGGCAGCTGTGCTGGCGGATGAGGGCTTCGTACTCCGAGGACTGCCTCTCATGGAGGGTGCCCAGGTGCTCGTGGTCCTGCAGCAAGGCCTGGTAGGCGGCCGTCAGCTGCTCCTGCTGCTTCTGCAGGTTCTCGTTCTCGCTCTCCTTGGCCGTCTGCTGGTTCTGGAGCAGCGCGTACTGTGCGGTGAGCGAGGCGCTCTGGGAGCTCAGAGTGGAATTCTCCACCTGCACGAGACGGAGAAGGGGCTGGAGGCTGTCGCCGAGACCACGGGGAGCCTGGCAGGCGAGACCCAGCTGCGGGGAGGACAGTTCCACCAGCACTTAAGGAACTGCTGGAGGAGGCTGGGCAGCATAACAGACTGCCACACTGTGCTTCAGTCCTGAGCCCTCTCCATAGATGTGGTCTTTGGAGGCAAGTTAGGCCCTGTCTTTGAATAAGTTCCCTGGAAATGCTCTTCAGATACTTTTAAGAACCTTTTTTGGAGTTCCCGCTGTGGTGCAGTGGGTTAAGAGCCCGACCGTAGTGGCCTGGGTGGCTGCCGAGGTGCGGGCTCAATCCCCAGCCCAGTGCAGTGGGTTAAAGGATTTGGCATCGCTGTAACTACAGCACAGGTCGCAGCTGCGGCTCTGATTCAATCCCCGGCCTGGGAACTTCCATATGCTGAGGGTGCAGCCATAAAAATAAATAAATAAAAGCTTATTTTTATTTTGAAAATTTTTATTTGGCCATACCTGTGGCATGCAGAAATTCCCTGGTCAGGGACAGAATTTGGGTCACGGCAGTGACAATACCAGATCCTTAATACAGCAGGCCACTAGGGAACTCCTAAGAGCCTGTTTTTAAAAGATAGAGCATACCCTGAGGATACAGGACACCTAGACAACCTACCAACCACAGGACCTAACCAACAGACAGTTTGACAACACCGCCCAACGTCCAAAATCATCAGGAACTTAAGGGAACACTTCCTAACCCACTCTAAGGTCAGAATTACCTTGACATCAAAACCAGACGAGGATGTGACAACCGCGACCAAAACCGCCAACAAAAACAAAACTAGGGCAGCAACATGGATGCAACTAGAGATTCTTAAACTAAGTGAAATAAGAGAAAGACAAATACCATAAGATACCACTTATGTATGGAATCTAAAACATGGCACAAGTGAACCTATCTACAGAACAGAAACAGACTCAGAGACATGGAGAACAGACTTGTGGCTGCCAAGGGGGAGTGGGCAGGGAGAGGGAGGGGGACGGACTGGGAGTCTGGGGTTAGCAGATGCAAACTACTACATTTAGAATGGACAAGCAAGGCAGTCCTACGGTACAGCACAGGGACCTATATCCAATCTCTCGGGACAGAACATGATCAAAGATAATACGAGAAAAAGAATGTGTGTGTGTGTGTGTACATACATGAATGTGTCACGATGCTGGATGGCAGAAATTGACACAACACTGTAAATCAACCCACACTCTAACAAAAATGAATATGCCACACACACACACACACACACACACAAAAACCCTATGAACTAATATCCTATTTCTTTGTTTTAACAGAACAAATCCCAGCCTCTCTGCCAAGTAGTTTCCCGTTTATTGTTCCTGACTCATAAGTGACATATTTTCAAACACCTTTCTCAGAAACTGCAGTAAATGATTATTTACTTTCCCACAACTTATTCACCTAAATACCAACATCCTACAATGTGAGGCCCTAGAGTTTTGCTAGGTGCTCTCAGCAGCCCGGGAGCCACCTTTAAAGATTCTGAGGAACCTCGGTTTACAACAAGGCTATTAAAAAGGAAACAAAACCCCAAACCCTCCCAGGCGTCGTCTTGCTGATCTGGAGGAGTGAGATGTCCGGCTGTCCCCAGGGGACACAGCAACCTCCCCTCGGGGTGGGGGGTGGCGCTACGCCCTCACCTGCAGCTGGGCCGTCTGCGTCTGCAGCGAGGTGTTGTGCTCCTGCAGGAAAGCGCTCTGCTTCTGCAGCGTCAGGATCTGGCTGCTGAAGGCCGTGTTCTGGGTCTCCAGGTGCTGCAGCTGTTCCTTGAGCAGCTGCCTCTCAGCCTGCAGAGCCGCGTTCTGAGGGAGGCAGAAGCACAAGGCCCATCAGACACAGCTCCGTACACGCTAACCAGCCGCAGGTACTTGAGCTGGAAGGGACCCTCGAGAGCTGATGCTTCGGGAGCCAAAGCCAGAGGCCACCAGGTGAGAGGAGTGACATTTTCCCTCTCAGAAAAGACAATCAGCAGGACTGCAAAAGAAAATACCCTATTTCTGCGGTATGTGTTTTCCTATAGACATGAATATACCCAATGGAGACACTGCAAAGAACTGGGGCGTGTGTGTGGCAAGGGTGAGCTGGAGATCTACCTGCTTCGCCCTTTCTCTCTTTCAAGCTTTTCCCTGTTTTCTGTTGCTCACACTGAGAAGGTAGGTCTGTGAGCTTCTCGCACGGGACAGGGAGTCAGGCCTGCGGCCTCACCCCTCGCAGGGGTGACAGCGGGTACAATAAGGCGGTTCAAGGTCCACGAGACTGATCAAGACCAAGCACAATATGCCACCTACTGGGCCAGGACGCAGAGGGTGCGGTCCTGTGCTGTCCCTTCCCAGCATGGGGCTTGGGGTCAAGTCTCAAGGTGTATCTCGCCTTTCTCATCTGTCAGACGAAAACCATCACTGTCTACGTCCCAAGGGCGCTGGGAAACAAAGATGAGGGACTTAGACGTGCGTTGGCAAACTTTCTATAAAGGGCCAGTCAGTATTTGGGGGTTTGCTGGTCACGTGGCCTCTGTCCCAAACACCGACCCCTGCCAGAGCGGGGGAAGGCAGCCCCATGCAGCATGTAAGCAAAGGGTACGTCCGGGGCCTAATAAAACCTCAGTCAAGGAAACAAGTGGTGGACTGTGGTCTGTCAGCCCGTGGCAGAGCACAGAAGGCCAGGACAGCGCGGAAACAATGCCGCGGCAGACGCTCCAGGCTCAGGGTGATCGCCGGGAGGCAGGGAGCGGGTCTCCGGGGGAACACGTGGAGGCGCCCCTTCGGTTAGAAAGGGCGAGGGGACCTGGAGCGAAAAGGAGCTCAGAGGACGTGAGCCAGCTAGACCCGGGTAACTCTCAACAGCTTCCGACAGGCCGGGTGCCGCAGGGCAGGGGTGAATTTCCGTTCCAGCCGCAGGGCCGTCAGCACGACAGCCTCTCCCCACTCACGTTGCGCTCCAGCTCGATGGCCCGGTCCTTCACGCGGAGCAGCTCCATGGTGGCCTCCTTATGGCCGGGCCCCCAGGGCTCCTTCTCCGGGTGACCCTCGGGGTGTTTGAAAGAGTTGTGTGCGGGCTTTCCCTCTTCCTTGCTCTGCCTGAGGGCCTCACACTCCTTCTTCAGCTGCAGGTGCACGAACAAGAGAGCAGACTTGGGGCAGGAAGCGGCCCGGCTCGGAGGCCCACACCAAACCCAAGCCCTCGGCACACCCGGGGGCCTCCCTGGCACCCGTGTGGGACACGCCAGACACCTGCCTTTGCACATAACCTTCACCCTGCCTCGTCAGCCCCTCCGTGCAGGTAAGACTGAGGGGCAGCGGCCGGGACCCGGGCCCGACTTTAGCCAAGGGTGACTGTGCCAAGTCTTGTTCCTTCCCTGAGCCTCAGGCGTCCACGCCACAAACACCTGCTCCCGAAAACCGGCGTCCAGGCTGCCCCTCCGCCACCCAGGTGAGAGGCTGGAGAAGGGGAGGCAGGGACTTCTCAGTAGGACCCAGAGCTTGTCCCTAAGGGGGCTCCTCTTACCACCTGGAGCTCGTTCTGGAGCTGATGGGTCAGGCTGGCTTTCTCTTCCACCTGCGCTTCTAAGAACACAATCTTTTCTTCTTTCATGGCTAGTGTTGTTTTTAGTGCTGATTCGTTTATGCTCTCCAAAATCTTGTATTTCCTGAAACATACAAATATACAGGAGTATGTATCTGCCTCTTCCACCCACGAGCTCCCAGTCTCCCAGCTGCCAGGACGTCCCTCCTCCGTTAAGCTGGTTTCCTCATCACTGTGCAGCATTCAGCCCAGAAAACTGCAGGCGCCAGCCATCGAGGGCCCTTCCCTGTGCTTCCGGCAGAGATACATCTGTAACGTCTTCGAATGAAACGTCAGCACTGCAGCTTTACAGGCACTGCCTTACGGACGCATTACTACGGCCATTTCAAATGAGTCTCAGAAAAGTTTAGCCATTCATCCAAGATCACAGCGCCAAGTAAGGGGTGAGTCGGTGAGGCCTTCCCACACCAAGAGGGCATCGTGTGAGTTACAGGTCTGGCAAAAGGCCAAGACGCTGGATTTCCTTAAAAATTTAGGAAAGCATTGCAGGCAAAGGCTGCCAGAGTTAAATTAAAGGGCTGGTGAAGGGAGAGAGGGACGAATAAGTGGAACACAGGGTTTTCAGGGCTGTGAGAACACTCTGTGCTCTGTATGAAGCTAGAGTGCTGGATACACGTCATGACGTTTGTCAGAACCCACAGAGTGGGCGGCATCTTGAGTGGCCTTAATGTCAACTGTGGACTCCGGGCAATGACCACGTGTCAGTGTAGGTTCACCGAGTGTCTGCCGGGGGTGGGGCGGTATTGATGGCGGGGGAAGGATGCGTGGCGGCGGCACAAGGGGGGTATGGGAAATCTGCACATTTCCCTCAATTTTGTTTTGAACTGAAAACTACTCAAAATAAACCTAAAAAAGCCTCGGGAGTTCTTACTGTGGCTCAGCGGGTTAAGGACCTGACACAGTTTCCGTGAGGATGCAGATTTGATCCCTGGCTTCGCTTAGTGGGCTAAGAATCTGGCGTTGCCGCAAGCCGCAGTGTAAGTTACAGATGTGGCTCAGATTCTGGTGGCGCCGCGGCTGTGGCTGGCAGCTAGAGCTCTGAATCGACCCCTAGCCCAGGAACTTCCACATGCCGCAGGTACAGCCATAAAAAGAAAGAAAAAAGAAAAAGAAAAAAGCCTACCTGGAAAAAAACTAAGAAGGCTCTGGAAGTTCCCAGGCCAAGGACTGAACCCACTCCCCAGTAGTGACCTGAGCTGCCACGGAGACCATGCTGCATCCTTAAGCTGCTGCGCCACAGTGGGAACTCACAAAAGCCTTTTTATTGGACAAAAGAATCTCCCCCCCTCCTCCCTGGGAACCTCCAGGAAGGAGGCCCGGAATATAAAGCACACAGGTCCTGGGGTGTGAAGAGTTAATGGAGCTCCAGGGCTGGGGGCATGTGGGGTGCAGGGTACACAGGGCGGGGCTGAGCTCAAGCCTGTGGTCACCCAGGGAGGGGTCCTCACGTATCACCACTGCCGTCGTCATCCTGCAGCAGCAGCTCCTTGTGCAGGCCGACCTTCTCCAGTTCCTGGCTCAGTTTGTCCAGCTCACTGCTCAGCTGCTGGTTCCTCAGCTTCTCCTGCACCAGGTCCTGCAAAGACAGCAAGGACGGCGTGGGACGGGAGCCCAGCAGAAGCGGTGGCGGGGGGGACCCGGCAGGCAGTTCTATGGGACGTGAGCCTGTGTCCAGGATAAACATCCACACGAGTCTGAAATACCGTTTATGGCAGTTCCCGTCGTGGCTCAGTGGTTAACGAGCCCGACTAGGATCCATGAGGATGCAGGTTCAATCCCTGTCCTCGCTCAGCGGGTTAAGGATCTGGTGTTGCTGTGAGCTGCAGTGTAGTTTGCAGACACAGCTTGGATCCCGTGTTGCTGTGGCTGTGGTGTAGGCTGGCAGCTACAGCTCTGATTCAACCCTTAGCCTGGGAACCTCCATATGCTGTGAATGCGGGCCTAAGAAATAAGGCAAAAAAAAAAAAAAGAGAAATACCACTTATGTTGACCTTTGCAGAGTGGGCTTGAATTTTTGCCCTTTCTGTGGAATTATGTAATTAAATGCTCACAGCAAAGAATTTAGAACAAAATATAAAGAGGAAGATTTTACTTCGAACCCCGGTTCTGATTTACTTTTCCAAAGAGGGTGTTGACCCAATTTAGGGGATCACTTACGCTAGGCCACACCCCCGTAGCTCTCCAGGCAGGTGTCACAGCC
This sequence comes from Catagonus wagneri, assembly GCA_004024745.2. Taxonomy (NCBI): domain Eukaryota; kingdom Metazoa; phylum Chordata; class Mammalia; order Artiodactyla; family Tayassuidae; genus Catagonus; species Catagonus wagneri. The sequence goes on from PVHT021183632.1 coordinate 3,977,096, forward strand.
ACGTGCACGCACGTGGACCCCCGACCACACCCCAAGGCGGGGAACGGCCGCGTGGTGGAGAGCGGTGCTCACCACACATCTCGTTTGCTCCCTGAAAATTTCCTAGCCACCAGGTGACAGGGTCCTGGCAGATGGGCTGTGGGTGGAGGGGGTGTGGGTCTCCCCCCCCGACTCCGGGTGCAGCAGAGACAGGCCGGTGTGTGACCTTCCAGCTGCCTTTCCTCTGCCGTGGCAACCGCCCACAACTCGTGTCAAGACATGGAGCCATAACCTCAAAGCAGCCTGGATTCCTAAGCCTCGGCACAGAGAAGAGGCTCCCAAGAGTCACCTGGACTCTCATGGGACAGAAACCAGCCCTCGGTGTGGTCAGCCCCCGCGAGTCTGGGGTGGTCTGGGACTGCAGCAGAACCTAAGCTGTGCTGACAGAGGCCGGGTACGCAGGTCCTGTTGGTGTTTTTAGCTCTTCTGCACAGCGCCTTGATCTGCTGGCACTGGTAGTCATCTTTTTTAACACGAAGACCTGTCTGTGTTTACACGTCTATTTCCTTTTCTTCCTTGGCGCAGGGCTGCAACATGTTTCCCAGCCTCGCTGGCAGTTAGGCGCAGCTATGTGACTGAATTCTGCCCTTCAAAGGGTGGTCCCTCCCACTCACTCGGCCTCGTCGACCCGCCCCAGGCAGATGAGCCAGAAGCAGACCCCACTCTGGGACGGCCGAGCCATAGGACGGAAGAAACCAGGTGCCCATTGTGTCTGCACTGACCCACCCATGTGGAGACTCAATTTCTGTCATGGGCCACTCAGATGCTGAAGTCGTTTATTTCAGCACTGACTCAGCTTTGCACACTGCAGGAAAGCCCAGAAGATTCTTGCAAAAAATACTAGGGAAGGAGTTCCTTGGTGGTGGCTCAGCAGGTTAAGGATCTAGTGTTGTCACTGCTGTGGCTTGGGTTCGATCCCTGGCCTGGGTGCAGGCCAAAAAACAACAAAACAAAAAAACTGGGAAAGGTAGGGCACATTTACCAAAAAGCTGTAAAAGAGTCACATCCTTTGATCCTATAATTGCACTTCAAGGCACATATTCTAAGAAAATAGATACATTCGTGAAGGCGCATGTGCTCAGGGATGTCCCATGTCCAGGAAAAGACAGGAAGCAATCTAAACGTCCAGAGAATCGTCATAGTAAGTCTACAGAATTAATACCCTGCAGACGTGAGGAGTTCCCATTGTGGCACAGCGGAAATGATTCCAACTAGGAACCATGAGGTTGCGGGTTCCCTGGCCTCGCTCAGTGGGTTAAGGATCTGGCTTTGCCGTGAGCTGTGGTGTAGGCTGCAGATGGGGCTCGGATCCTGCACTGCTGTGGCTGTGGCCGGCAGCTGTAGCTCTGATTAGACCCCCAGCCCAGGCACCTCCATATGCTGTGGGTGTGGCCTTACAAAGCAAAAAAAAAAAAAAATATATATATATATATATATATATATATATATATATATATATATCCTGCAGGCATTAGAAACCTCTAATGCCTTGAAACCTCTTTAATGAGAAAAGGTATGCTACGTGAAAGACAGAAGAGAGCGTGGAGGTGGAAGGGAGGGTATAAAGTGCGTGTCCACACAAATGCGCTCGGGAAAGGACAGAATAAAACACGTCAGGCCATCAGCCAGGGTCACCTCTGGGCAGAGAGATCGAAACAGGAGGTTTCTAATCCTCTTTCACGCTTGGGGCGTTGTTCTGTCTAGAAGCAGGAGACACGATCCAGGGGCCTCGCCCTGTCCCACCCTCGGTCCAGGAAGCACCCGCCTTGCAGCGCACGGACCCGGCTGCCCACAACAGAGACCCTATCTGCCCTCTCTCACCTCCCTCAGCGTGGTCAGCGTCCTCGTGTGCATGGTGACCTGCTTGGTGAGGTCCCTGTTGTCCTTCTCCAGCTCCTTCAGCCTGCCAGCCGCGTCCCGGCAGCGGGCCAGCTCCTTGTCCAGTGCGCGGCTCTCCCTCTCGGCGGCGGACAGCTTAGCCGAGCTGTCGTCCAGGACGGCGTCCTTGAGCTCCACCTGCTGCCAGAGCCGCCTGGCCTCCTTCTCCAGCAACTTCTTGTCCTTCTCCAGCTGGGCCACCTCCTGCTCCAGGGCCTTCCGCTCCTTGTCTGAGCGCTCGAGCTGCCGGTTGGCCAGCCGGAGGGCCTCCAGGTCCCGCTGCAGCGCCTGGTTCTCGGCCTCCAGTTGGCCCAGCTCCCGTTCCAGGGCCTGTGCCTTCTGGCCACCGCTGTCCAGGCTCTGCTGCAGCCGCAGGTTCTCGGCGCTCAGGCTCTGGTAGCTGAGCTCCAGGCGCTCCGACTTCTTGCCCAGCGCCTTCAGCAGCTCCACGCTCTTCCGCAGCTCCTGCTTCTCACGCTCCAGCTCCTGGTTCTCGCGCTCCATCTGGGCCACCTTGGCGCCAGTGAAGCGCAGGGCCTCCACCATCCGGCGCAGCTCCAGGTTCTCCTCGTCCAGCTGCCTGTTGTCCTGCTCCAGGCCCGCCAGCTGCACCGACACGTTCTGCAGGGCGTCCAGTGACTTGCGCAGCTGCCGGTTCTCCAGCGCCAGGCCGTGGCTCTCGCGCTCCAGGCCGTCCGCCCGCTCGCCCGCCGCCTGCAGGGAGCTCACCCTCTGCGCCAGCTGCCCCTTCTCCTCCTCGAGCCGCTGCAGCTCCTGCTCCAGCTCCTCTGCCCGCCCGGCCTTCTCCTGCGCCTGCCCCAGGGCCCGCTGCAGCTGCTGCTGCTCCAGCTCCAGGCGGCTCAGCCGGCCGCTGGCCTCTGCCACCTTCTGCTGCAGGGCCCTGTTCTCCTGCTCCACGTCCTTCACGCGGGCCTCGCCGCTGACCTGTGACCTCTCCCGCAGTGTCCACACCGCCTGGTTGAGATGGTCCTTCTCTAGCTCAAGGTCCTTGATCTGCAGAAGACATGATGGGAGAGACAAGGGCCGCTGCATGGACGTATTTCAGTGACTCGGGGCCAAACCGGGGGACTAAACTGTAGGCCCCATAAGACATCCCCCAAAAGTCCTAACAGTCCTACCGTATAGCACGGGGAGCTATATTCAACACCTTGTAATAACCTATAATGGAGAATTTGAAAAAGAATATGTGTGTGTGTGTGTGTGTGTGCGTGTGTGTCTGAATCGCTGTGCTGTACCCAGAACTGAACTATATTTCGATTAAAAAAAAAGAAGTCCTACTGTTCCCCAGGGGTTGACTAAGGACCCAAGGCAAAGGGCACATGGAGATTCCTACGGAAACAGTTCAATTCGAAACATTCACCGCGGCCAGGGTGACTTAGAAACGGAAACTCCAGCTCTCCATCTCACCGCAAACAATGGAAGTGATCTCCTTGGCACGTTACCCTGGCCGCCCCCACCTCCACCCCACAGACCCCCCCGCACACCGCCTTCCCTCTGCCCCGACCCTCTCTGCGCCTCCCTGGCCTTCAGCCTCAGCGACTCCTCCTCATCTCCCAGGACGCGGCCGCTCAGGCAGACCCGCGCCCCGCAGCGCTGTCTCTGTTCAGTCCTCCACGGCACAGGCCTGAAATCTCGCCGCTGGCCGCCCGTCAGTCTGCCCTCCGCATAAGCCACACCTGGGCAGGGGCCCTGCCCGTCTTTTCACCATACACACCACCAGCACCCCCGCCCTTTTTTCTCTACTTCAGAGGCTGAAAAAGTCAAAAGACTTTGATACCCCAGCCTCCCTCTCTCCCCACCGTCTTCCTCCCGTTCCTCGAGTGGTGCACAGCAGCCACGGCCAAGACCAGCTGCCCAGGAGGACAGGCCTGGCCCCGTGTGGCATCACAGAGCTCTCGCACCGGCGCCGGACTGCCAGCTACCGGGGCATCTTGCGGTGTGAGGCTAATAAACCTCGGGTGCTCAGCACGATGCTCAGGACGTTTGGGGCTGGATCACTCGCTGCCGTGCGGGGCTGTCCTGTGAGTTGTGGGGACGTCTAGCCACACCCACGGCCTCCCCTCCACCCACCACATGCCAAGAGCATCTCTTCTCTCCTCCCCAAGTCAGGATGATCAAAATTGTCTTCGGGCATCGCCAAGGTCCCCTGGGAGGCAACCTGCCCCCACTGCTGCTTGAGAGTTGCGGGTTCGAGCCGCAGCTAGACCAGGTACCTAGTAATCCACGCTGCCCCGATAAATGACCAGGAAATGGCTACGGGCTCTCTCTCCTGCAGGCAGGGGTTCCAGGGGAGGCACCCCCTTCTGCAGGCACCTACCTGCCGGGCTCTGTCAGCCTTCAGGGTCTCCATGTCGCTCTGCAGCTGTTCTTTCTCTTTGATCAGCTCCTCACTCAGGGTCTCCAAATCCTGGTTACTCTGCTTCTCTCTCTCTAGCTGGGTCTGCAACTTTTCGATCTGTGGAGCCAAAAGGCCCGGCCGTGCAACAGTTAGCATCACAAAACACACCAGGTTTTAAGACAAAACAAAAAAACCCGTCAGTCCCACAAAACCCTTGAACAGAGCCATACTCTCTCCTCTCTTTCTCTCTCTCTGGGCCACACCCGTGGCACGTGGAAGTTCCCGGCCTAGGGGTCAAATTGGAGCTGCAGCCACAGCAACGCCAGATCCGAGCTGTGCCTGCCACCTACACCCCAGCTCACAGCAATACTGGATCCTTAACCCACAGGGCGAGGCCAGGAATTGAACCCGCATCCTCACAGACATTATGTCGCGTTCTTAACCCACCGAGCCCAAACGGGAACTCCCTAACAGACCTTTTTTCTCAAGGGAAAATGTCCAGGCCTTGCTCTGAAGGGATCTCCCCACACCTTCGACCCTCAGCTCCCGGCCTACAACTTGCATTTCCAGCTCACAGAGGAGTAGATCAAGGGCGCCATCGGTCAGCCTTCTCCCAGCCCACTCCCCGCACTGCCATGTGCCCAGGTACCCCAGGTCCCTTGCTCCCATCTCAGGCCTTGTCTGCTTTCCTGAGGGTCAGGCCACATGCCCGGGGCTGCTGCCACCCGGACACACCGAGAACTTCATGTGGTGACACTTACACGCACCCCTCTGCTCCGAGCGGCCTTCTGATGTCCCTCCTTCTTCTCTCGCCCTCCAGGAAAACTGTCCCTAAGCCCTGTCCTCTCAACCCAGGCTGCTCTACCGCTGCTGCCTGCCCAGGGCCAGGCCACGGGCCCTCGGGCCTGGACAACCACCGAGCACCTCCCTGACCCCAAGCTCTTCTGCTGGGATCCAGTAGCCTGACCTTCCCAACACACGAGCCAGCTAGTTTACTGTGCCTAACAGCTGGATGACGCGGTGAAGACAGATTCTGGCTCAGCAGGTCCAGGGCAGGGACCGAGACGGGGCTCCCGGGCAATGCCCACGCTGCTGTTTGCGTGGGGAAGGCTTCCAGGCTGCTCCTCCTTCCTGTCGACAACTGCTCAGCACAGGGGACTGGACGTGGGGAAAAGGCATGACTCTGGTGTCACGGGGACAAGGGTTTGGAGCCCAGTCCCTCCCTCCCAATGACGTGAGCACAAGCAAGTTGCAGGACCAGCAGGAGCGTCCTGGCAAGCTTCCTCCATTGTGTGGTGCTCAGCACGTGCCTGGTGGGCGGTGGGGGCGGCAACGCTCGCTGACCCTCCCGCGGGGAGCGCAGGGCCCCACCAACCACAGAGCCTCCGACCAGCTGGTCTGCATTCTGACAGGGTCCTAAGCGACCTTGATGGGCTGGTTCAGGATGGCTGTTCCAAAAAGATGGATCTCAAAGACCAGAAGGTTCTCGACACTTTGAAAGACCTCGGGCCACCAATCAGAACCTGGCGGACCAGACCCCCCAGAAGCCCAATGACCCCCGTGAGCAGCAGGTCTGAGCCGGCTCCAATTCAGCCCATTTGGGCCGAGGCCTCACACGGGAAGTTTCCAGAGCTCCTGGAAGGATCCTGATCTAAAGCAGACCCTGCCCGCCTGTCCTCGGGTGCAGGCGCCCTGCCTTCCTGTCTCCCAGGCCCAGGAGCACACAACCTCCACAGGAGGAAGCGGCCGGCAAGCTCCCTCCCCACCAGCGGGGACCCCTCCCCCACCCCGGGGACCCCTGGACGGGGGAGCCCCAACCGGCTATAACCCAGCTCGCGTCTGAGTCTGTCTCAAAAGCAAGAACAAACATCCTTCGGGCCCTTCCTTGTCTGCCCCGCTTGCCAGCACGAGGCCTGGGACTCAGCCGGGCACCGCGAGCACCTTCGAGGGTGCCGCCTACACCCGAGAGTGGCCGCGGGGAGCAGAGGCAGCTGTTATAACTATAACCGTCACACTCAGGAGGGCACAGGGCCGAGGGGTCAGCCACTTGTCCGAGGCCACACAGTGACGATGGAGCGGAGCTGGGACACGCCTCACTCGCAGCCGGAGGGGGCCTGCCGGCTCACCCGCACCCTCACGGTTACCCCTGTACCCCTGCTGCCCGCCCCAGGTAAGCAACGCGATTCCAACCTCTGCACCGCTGACTGCGGCTGCTTCTAGTCTGAAAAAGCGGTTTCCTCACGACCCGCCCCGCCCTCCTCTTTCTGGTTCTTTCTGCGATGGAACCAGAGCCCAGCCCTGAAGGACCTCGGTGCCTCTGCGGTGAGCTCGCTGGGCTGAGACGCGGGCTGCTCCGGCCCTGAGGGGTTTTCTGCCCTTCCTGGAGCACCGGGCTGGGCGGCAGAGGCAGTTCTGGGCTCCCAGGGCACGCGGAAGCCAGCGACCCACGTCGAGGGCCTGGCTGCTGCCGCCTTCTCACTGTTAACAAGCACCCAGAGGGGGGTCCCTCTTTCTCTGCAAATAAGGATTCTTTACTGCTTGGCTCAAAGAATAAACTCTATGACATCGCCGCAGATGTACAGTCACAGGAAGGAGGCAGCTCCCCGAAGGTCCACAGAAGTTCGGCAGGTTAGAGGGAAGGATCGTAACTTCGGGAGCTGGGGTCTCCACAGACATTCAGACCTAAGCCGGCTCGCAGCCTGGGCCGTGCCTGGGGTGGTGGGAGAGCCGGGCTGGCACCAGAAGTCTAGGAGCCCCGGTGCTTGAGGACTGTCAGCTGGTGGCCAGACACACTGTGGGGGGAGGGGACCCGGAGGGGGGGATGGCTGAGGCCGGAGGAAGGAAACTCAGGATGGGCTGGGCTGGATTAGGGTCCAAGGGCCTGGAGGTGAACCCTCCTGCTGGGGCTGAGTGTCCCCCCGCCCAGCACGAGGGAGCGCGTGGCGGGGAGAAAGCCGAACGGCCAGCAGGCTGAGCAGAGGGCCACCTCCCGGGCTCCCAGCACCAGACACACAACAGGACCTGGGAACTGTGGCACCTCCCCCTGGGGAACCAGCCCTGAGAGGAAGCGGGAGGGTGGGACACGAGGAGTAACGCTGGTGGGCAGCACCCGCTGCCGTCCTGTCCGGGCTCAGGCGGTCACCTCGGAGGCCAGAGCCGCTCACTGCGCTGAGGGCTTTCTGCGGCAGACTCGTGAGGGCCCACGAGTGGAAGGTTCTCAGCCTTCGAAAGGCTGATTCTTTTTCATCCCGGCTGAGGCGGGATGTGTGTCAGGCCCACGTGAGTCTAAAAACCCTCAGCCGTCTAGCTGCCTTCCCCACGCTGCTCTGCACCGAGACACACGGCATGAGATGGGGGGCGGGGGGCTGCTATTGTCCTGCGAGGGCAGTCCCAAGTATCTGTCCGCTAAAGTGCGGCCAGGCACACAACGCTTCAAAGGGACAAGAAAAGTGAGTGATCGAGCCCGGGAGGTCCCATGAAGGGATGTGAGAGACAGTCTGCAGGAGGAGCTGTCCAAGCCTCACCCAGAGATAAGTGACCAGCAGAGCCAGGTCCCTGCCTGCAGCCGTGTCCCTCCCACTGCCAGCGCAGCCGAGGTCAATGACGCGGGCAGGACTCCCAGGCAGGTGGGACCCCAGAAGCAGCGGGCCTGCCCGGTGGTCAGCAAGCGGGGGTGCTCAGAACCCACAGTGCTACTGGGCCATCGCAGCGTGACCCGGAGTGACCAAGACGCGGAGGCAGTCCCGAGCCTCTCGACGGCCCCTTCCTGCACCCAAGACGGAACCCTCTGTGTGAATGAGGGTCCTCGGAGCTGAAGGACGAAGACGGGCCCTTCAGCCTCTGTCTGTTCACCCAGATGTCTGGGTTCCACGGTCCTGAAAGGCAAACACGCTTCGGCCATCTCTTCTCTGCCATCCCACAGACCGAGGAAGGTGTGCGTGCCGATCCTGTTCCGCCACCAGCAGTGCCCTTAGATGGCCCACCGGTGCCCCCACGGCGTGTGTGGGTGTGTCTCACATTACTGCCTCCTCTCCCCCATGCCCCGGCCCGTACTTTTTAACAGCCCACTGGTTTCTTTTCACTGAGACTTACTGCCCGCCAGACCCCTACTAACGCACGGTCCTTCCAACATCTATTGGGGCGGAGCCCACGAACCCCGTTTCACAGATGAAGACGAGGCACAGAGAGGTCAGCTCATGTCGGGGACACGCCATCAAGGCAGTGCAGGTGCAGGCCACGCACCTCGGGACGCCTCTCAAAGACCGCTGTTCCTCTATTGTAACGGACTGAGGCTCTGTTTTCTCCCAGCTGTGCGTCCTCACGGACACCTGACGGCCGTGCCCGGTCTCCCACGAGCCGCTATATGGCCGACGGGGCCGGGAGAGGGGGGTCCACCCGCCCCGGCCGGGGTCACCTTCTTGCTGAGCTGCTGGTTCTCCTTCTCCAGCTCCCCGCACTTGAGGCTGCTCTCCTCCAGCGCCAGGGAGGCGTCCCGCAGCCCCTGGATGGTGCTCTGCAGGCTCTGGTTCTCCTTCTCCAGCTTCAGGATGCGGCTGGAGGCACACTCGTTCAGCTCAAACACGAACGACTTCCTGGAGGCTGAAGCACAAAGCCGAGTCAGGCCGGGCTCCCGGACCCTCCACTTCCACCGTCTGCCTCCAGCTCTGAGGTGGGACCATCAGGTCCCCCGGCCCCGGGTCTGAGGGGCCTGGGAGGGGCTCCCTCGGGTCTCCTGGGTGCCCCTCCACTTCACGTGGCGCTGTCAGGGCCCGAGGGTCCCTCGGGCAGTTACGGTCCCTCCTCTGGCTCAGCTGGTGCTGTCTGAGCTTAAGAGGAAAGCAAGTCACAGTACAGAAGCCAAAGCAGAAGTTAAAGACTGTGTTCACTGCCGGCAGCCGGTTTTGACCAGGCAGCTAACCCGACCATACAATTCAAGGATCTTAGAGACTAAGGGATGGCCCACAGGTGACAGTTTCTGTGCCAGCTCTGAGAGTAGTGGGGGTCCAGGCAGCTCAGCAGGCGGGGCACGACAATTGGCTAGTTATGTCTGCCACGGGAAGGCTCCACGGATACTCAGGCCCGGTACTTGCCACCCCTGGAAAAGGTCCTCTGGATAGAGATTTCATTGCATAATGTCACAATTGTATTGGGGGAAAAAATGAGACAATATAGGTATATCGCTTTAAAAGTTCTAGGTGAGAAGAAAATAAAAGCTCAACATAGAAATACACACAGATTATCCACTCGGCTTTCCAACAGCTCGAATGCAAACGGAGAAAGGGGCACAGACCTGAGAGTCGGGGATGGGGTCTGCCGGCCCCTTTCCGCCACCAGCAGGTGTGTGACCTTAGGTAAGACGTGGGGGCCTTTGGGGGATGAAAAAGGGACATACATGAAAGTCCTCAAAAGAAGGGGCCAGGGTTGTTCCATCCGCCCCGTCTCATCGGTGCCACAGACTCAGCTCTGGGAGCCTGGTCACGCTGCTCAGAGGGCCGCGCCCCACTTGCTGTTATTCATCACCCAGGGCAGGGCTCCCTCCCTACAGGGCAATGGCTTTCACAGTGCGCACATCAAGCGGCAGACAGATGCGTGCGTTCAGACCCTCTGGGCGATCCTAAGGAAAGAAGGCATCTGCCACCTCCTTCTGACGTCTCATCTACACATCAAGGACAGCAGCAGTTCACTCAATAAGCCCGAACGTCCCCAAGACCCCGAGCGGAAACAGACAGCGCAGCCGTGGAGGCGGACGGCGAGTCCGTGGTCCTGAGCCGGTCCCAGCGCTGACGCACAGGAGCGCGTGTGCTCTCAACACACAAAATGCTCTCGACACGCGAAATGCCACGAACTTCAATTAAAACGCCCCTATTCAGAGCCTATGATCATTTGGATGGTACTTTGGCAGCATTCGTGAAAAAGAACATTTTTTTAATTGGGATGAGCACATACAGAATTCACCATCTCCAAGTGTACAGTTCATGGCATTAGATACGTCCCCGTGCTGCCATCACCACTCTCCATCTCCAGACTTCCTCGTCACCCCAAACTGAAACTCTGCACTCATGGGGACTCATGCCTAAGGTTCTACAAGTTAAACAATGGAACCACAAGCTTCCTTTCCTCTTCCATAAAAGCCAGCACCTCAAAGACTATTACGATGACATAACAATTTACTACCAAGTGCTACACTTATTAGCACCTCAAGCAACCAGGGTAATGGGACAGACTTTAGTAAGACGGTGGCAGTAAAAACAGCTGCCCTTTATCGGTGCCCTTGGGCCAGGCACGGAATTGTGCTTCATTATCTCCTATGGGTAGCTCCCCATTTTGCAGATAAGGAAACTGAGGTCTAAGAGAGGTCACCCAGCTAACAAGTGGAGGAACCAGGACTTTAAGCCGAGTCTTCATGACTCAAGAAGCCACCACACCACACACGCAAAAGTGCATTCAAGCTCTGCCTGCATCATGTCTTCATTCAAACCCGACGTTCCTTAGCTCCCAGCTAAGCACCAGGAGTTGGAACTCAAGAATAAATCTTGCTCTTTGACCTGAAAGAGCCCACACACTATACTGGGTAGTCTGTGAAAGAGCCCACACACTATACTGGGTAGTTTGAAGGGGCGAGGCTTTCAGACCCCATAGGCCACCCTGGTCTCTAACAGAAATACTCTCATTGGGCCCCAGACTGCCCCGGGCAGGCTGCACTACCTCTTTTATCCACTAGGAGGTAGCAGTCCTTCCCAGTGGACGTGCACTCCTCCCAGGCCTGGGAACCAGGGTGATCCAGGCCCCAGCACAGTGTGTAGGCACCAAAGCACAGATACAGCCAACCTCCCTCACAGGTTAGTAGTTTAATGAACTGATTTTAGGTTTGTAACTCAAAGAGAAAACATCCCCAGCTACTTTCAACAACCTGTCCATTATTCTTGAGGACGGTTATCAGAATTAAAAAAGCAACCCCCAAACCAGCCATAGGCCCTACTCCGCTCTGGTACAGTTCTAAGTAACAGCCGGCACTACCAGTGGCACGTGTGCTATTTTTGAACACAGGAACTGGCCATTGTTTGCCGGGCGCTGACACTTCCTGCCGCTGCGCTGACTGCTGCTCCACCTACCTCCCCCACGGCCGGCACCTCGCCCGTCTGTGCCGGGCCAGCAGCGCAAGCACAGGAGGGCGAGGGAGAGGCCTGGGGCCTGTGGGAAGCAGCCACTCAGCAGTCCCACCCAGGGAGACAGAGAACAGACTGCATCCGTCTTGCCCAATTATGCAAATGAATGGAGGAAAGAAGGCCAGGGCACATTTACAGTGGAGACCAGTGGCCACCGGGGACGTTTCCAGCCATCCAGAGCTTTCAACCATCCACAGATCGGCCTACGATGTCCTCCGGGTGTCAGCGTGCTGTAATCTGGAAGCTCCTGGGACCGTCCATCTGGGAAGTGGGAAGCCTGGCAACATTTAATTTGTGCTTCACGTCCTGACATCAAGGCTGCCAGACCCCTCATGTTCTCCTTGGGGAGAACGGCAATGAAACGGTTCCGAATGGCACTTGAAGGCAATCCTATTTCCTGGGGGTGAATGGATGGCCTGACGTGGAAGATTTAGGGCCAAGGGCTCTGTTCCCTGGGTGAGGAGGCGGCCACAGCCAGGCCGGCTCCCAGGCCCCAGGCGCTACCCACCGTCGGACAGGTCTGCATTCTTGGACAGCTGCTCCAGCTCCCAGCCGAGGTGGGCCGATTCGTTCATGCTCTGCTTCTGTGCAATCTCGAGGACCATGTTTTCCTCCAGCAGCTCCTCAATCCGCTTCTTATCCGTGTCCCGGTCCTAGCGCAGGAAGAGGGAAGGACGCGGTCGGGTGATCCCCCCAGGACAGGCCCTGGCCCCCAGGCATCCACCCCCATTCTCCGAGGGTGAGAAGCGTCCAGGCACCTGCCCGCTTCCTGCACGGAAAGGGCCCAGCTGTGAGGGTTACAGCCCCTGAAAGACACCCTGACTGGCAACCTAGGTGACAAGGAGAGACCTGAGGTCTAACCAGTTGCTGTCAGAACACAGCAACTTACAGCCCAGGGCTTTAAAGCAAGTCCCATGGTGACGGGTGGCTTCGTGGCTCTAGGGCAGGCCTAACGTGCTGTGAGAAGCCTGTAAAGTAACTCAGGAATCACAACTCAACCTACACCATAAGCACAGCGGGGACCCGTCTCTTAAAAGACATGTACGCTCATCCTTAAAGAAAAGCAACACAGGGGTCACCTCTTGTCTGTGGGTGTTGAGTGGCGCCCACCCCAGCCCGCTGAGCCTCGCAAGCTACTCTCTACAGTCAACGAGTTATTGTGTTGGCAGCGGCTCCCGACGCAGGGACTGAAACATCAGAGGAGGGCACGGCATAAACCCGAAACTACCCCAGTCTCTGCGTGGACGGGTCTGTGTGACAACAGCTTGCAATACCAGTTCCAGGTCGTGAAGCTTTGATTTCAGCTGCAGGTTCTCCTTCTCCAGTTCGTGAACTTTATCGCCCCGGGCCCGAGCGGCAGTCAGCTGTTCCTCCAGCATGGCCTTGGTTTCAATTAATATGATATTATCTTCTCTCAGCTCCTGGGTGGCAAAAATCATACGTGAGAACCATCAGATAAAGGCACCTGGTTCACGACGACAGGGTTCTGAGGCCCAAACTCTTGCAGCCTCGGGACCAAAACAAACAATCCAGGGATAAGGCTGCTGCCACGAGAGTTTTGTCTCCACTTTTGAGCACCTCCACCTTTTTCCCCTGGGTCAGGCCAAACGGACTATCTCTACTAGAAAAGGAAGAAAAAAAAACCCACGAGTTAAGAAAATACTGAAATCCGGGAAGGTAATGCTTCCTCAGTGACTACTGCATGCCGGCCACGGCGCAAAGGCCTTTGACACCTGTAACCTCGTCCGGTAACAAGCGGCACCACTGACATACCGCTGAGCCCTCGTTTCTTTAACAAGGAAGGGGTGGGGCTGAGAGTCTGTCCCGGGCTCCAGGCTGAGCCTCATCCTCTCAATTCAACATTCCTCCCAGCGATCAGGGCCCCAGGAAAAAAGAGCCACTCAGACACACTTTTGCGCAGCGCACGGCTCATGGTGTACTCCTGGAGAAACGACAGTTCTCAGCGGTTTCCTGGAAACGGGGAGGCTTTAAGACAGTTACGTCACCAACACGGGAACCCCACAAATAAGTACCTTGGCCTCCGGTGTGTCGGGCACCTGCTGGGTGTGGCATGGGATGGCGGTTCCCCTGCAGAGCCGCTCACGGGCGAGGGGTCCGAGGACTCCGTCCCGTGCTCACAGCCCAGCCCACGCGAGGGATTCAGAGCCTCTGGCTCATCGCTGCTCCCCTCTCCCAGTCAGGGGGCTTCTGGGTTCTCCGTCCCCAGGAGCCTCTCCAGCCCCAGCCGGGCGACCAAGCTTCCCCTGACCACCTTCAGCTCATGAACCCACACCCGGGGTCGTGTGCGGGTGTCCGGGCGGGCGGTGTTCTAGGCCTGCCCTGCCTGCTCGCTGGTTCCAACAACTGGGAGCAGGGCCGGGAGTTCCTGATTATCCATCGCCTTCACTCGCCCTGCACGGGCCAGGAGCCAAGGTTCCCGGCAGAGGGCAAACCACACGCCTCTGGTCAGCGGACGTGGCTCTGATCAAAAGCCTGGCAGCCGTAAAGGGTTTAGTCATTAAAACTCAAAATTTACCTGGGCGCCCTCTCTCTGCCGCAGACAACTGTGTGGGCGCTCGCTGTCCCCGCCCCGCTCATTCTTCACAACAGCCCAGAGGGAGAGGCAGAAACAGTGCCGCCTTCAGAGAAAGAGGCTGACTTGGGTGAATTAAGGAATAAGCCCTAAGTCACAAAGCTAGCAAGAGGTGAAACTAGGACTTGAACCTGGGCCAGAGAGCTCCAGACCTGTGTTCTCTCCACTGCCTTCCGGCTGCCTGCAATCCATCCTCAAGGGGCCCACGTGGATAAGAGGCCCAGGCTACAAATAACAGTGTGAGCCACAGCTGACAGAGGGGTTTTCAAGCAGGAACACGACCCAGTCTTTCCTCTCTGGCCACCATCTCTACTGTTCTTACTCAGCCAGCAGCACTGCCAGTATCACCATACACGCAGGCCCCCGAGCTCCCACAGCATAGGTCACCCTTTCATCCTCACAACCAACTCCTACTCAACCTCCAAAACCCAGCCCAAATTGCCCCCTCTGAGAAATGCTTGTGCTTTCCCTCTTTCCCACCTGCTAAGTCAGGTACTTGGGTTCCCAGAGTGCCCTGGGAGCACTCTTTGATGCAACCTTGAGCTGGCCTGTCCTCCCACTCCAGATTGTGAGCTCCTCGGGGCTGCACTATTCCACTTCTGCTCTTGTAGGCCTCATAGAAGTGTTCAATGAACACCTGTCGGCTGAATCACGCCATCACAAGTAGCATGTGAGGCGAGCCCCGAGGCTTTGGAGATTTCCAACAGGCAGGGACGGACAAGGGTGACCAGCAGCAGAATACAATGCAAAATAGGATGACTTCCAACTGCTACTCAAAAATGTCTTAGTTTTCTGGTGTGTTCAACCTCCGCCACGTATTAGGCAACGGAAACAACCAGCCCTGAACACCCCACACCTCAGAAGTGAGAAGCCGGGTCTGGAAGAAGTGGAGCGCCAGCTCACAGCAGGCCCACCGCTCAGCTAAAGGACAGCCCGAAGTCAGCCCGCCCCTGCAGACCTGACCCCAGCCGAACCAGGTGGCTATTTAACCAGCCCAGCAAACAGCTGAGGGGCCATATTTCTAGAGTCACAGGCCAGGCCCGATGGGTAGGCCCCAGGCGGCCTGAGAGCTGGCCCCGCTCTCTGCGAGGTGAGTGGGAATGTGGGCCGACAGTTCAGGTCCCGGGACTGCCACGCGCATTACCAGCTGTGGGACCTGAAGCAAGCACGGGGCTCCCTCCTTCCGACGCTGGGCATGAAAACCAGGCCGAGGTGGGAGCAGACGTGGCAATGCACGTGAAATGGCCAGTGCGTGGCGGCTGAGGCCCAGCTAGGCCAGCCGCCATCGTCACCAGCTCATCTCGTCCCCAGCTCATCTCGTCCCCATGAGACACTCTGTTCACGCAACAGGCAGACACACGTTTCCGGGGGTGCCTCCCGCCCCCACAAAAGCACCAACCGCCAGGAGGTGGGGTGGAATCAAAGAAACCAGCTCCTGTCCACCGCACCTGGACCGCGGTATCCAGCGGGTCCTTAAGGCGTCCAAGTAACAGAAAGGCGGCCCTGCAGTGCCCTCAGACGCAGGCAGAGCCCCGGTCTCTCCTCAGGGCCCGCAGGCCTCCCACTCCCGCGGGCAGGATCGCCTCCCGCCAACGTCCGCCTGCTGTCAGGCTCCGCTGCAGCTTCTTGCGCTTCCTGGAAGCCCTGCCCACTTTTGCACTGCACGGGATGCGAGGCGCACGGCGGACTGAACCACACCACGCATCGGGTCTGTTCTCGCTCTGACTTCGCGGTGCACTGAATTTCATCAAAACTCCTTGGAAGTCATGAGCAAACACAGAGCCCCATGTGGAAAGGGGATGGGTCTCCCTGCTGAAGGTGATAGTTTCCTGCTTTTTCTTCTTTTTAGGGCCACACCTGAGGCCTATGGAGGGAAGCTCCCAGGCTAGGGATCCATCGGAGCTGCAACTGTGACCTAGACCCCAGCTTGCTAGCTCAGATGCTTGCCGAGAGCCCTCAGGAATAAAGATAATATTATTCCTGCAGGCTCTAGAATAACACCAAGCAAGCAACGAGGGAGAAGGCCGGCACCGCAGTGGGACTCACTCTCCAAACACCCACCTGGGCCAGGGACAGGTGGGGTGGGAGGTGGGAAACGGGCTCTGGAGGATGGACAGCACCTGAGGCTGGGCGGGGGGCGCAGGTGGAGAAAGAACGGAGCCTCAAGGCTGACCGGCTCTGGCGTGAGCACCTTGGTGGGTGGGAGGAGGGCGAGCCCAGTCTAGAGACAGCGCGGGCAGGAGGGAGGGAGGGGACCGACAGTGGATTTGGACACGCCGACCCTGAGATGGACTGAGGTCTGCAGCGTGGGGGAGAACCAGCCCAAGATGGAGACCTGAGCTGAAGGTGGCAGGAGGCAGAGGAGACAACGTGGAGAAAGGCCAGGTGGGCGGGCAGAGCAAGGTGGGCCCCAGAGGAAGAAGTCAGGGACTCAGGAGAGCCGGCAAGTGAGGAGAGGAGGGCAGAGCTGCCGCGGAGACAGAGAAGGTGGGCAAGGGTCCGTTGGGCCTGGCACCGGCATCGTGGAGCCTGGCTCTCAATCCTGGTTTCAGGTGAGGGAGGTGGAGCCGACCTTGGGTGGGGATGGGTTAGAAGGTGAGGAATCCAAAGACGCGGCTGGTATTCTCGTCTTTCACACGGGCTTGGAGAGGGTCCAGGGTGGCGTGGGAGGGCTGGGGAGGGTGGGGAGGGTTTTAATTAAAGGTGGGAGCATCTTGAAGACCCCAAGGATCTGCCTCACATCAGTATAGCCTGAGCACCCGCCCTGCTGAAAAGGACCAAGCTGTAGCCTCTGACTCCAGGAACCACACTCTGGTGGGGAGTGGGGCTGTCAGAGGCCCCGTCTCCCAGGCCTGGATGGACAGGGCAGACCAAACCCACAGCCCATCTCCCCTCTGGAAGGAACTTGGGCACCTCGGGGGCGGCGGCGGGGGGAGCGGTCATGAGAATGTGATGAGTGCGGTACACTCACCATTAAGCCGGCCCCTGACTGCCTTGCCAAAGACCCCGCAGTCACTGCATGGGTTGGCTCCAGGGGTCCCCATCTCTGCCGAGGGGGGCTTGCTAGTATCGGCTCCTTGGGAACATGTGTCAGGCAATGCCAGGTCACGGGGGTCTCAGAGACGCCCAGACCACCCATCTTTGTACAGAGGGGGACGAGACTTGTCTAGCACCCAGCAGCTAGGGGTGGCGGTCAGGGCTGCCCCCTGCTACGTCTCCGCCTCTCAGACCACTGTTTACTTCCGAGTCAGCTGGACAGGAAGCCGTAAATCTCAAAGAGGAGCGGAAACAGGCCCACCGTGTCTCCACCCTGCTCAGGATGCAAGCGGCACTTACACATCTGTCCTTGCTGCGGGGGATTTCAGCCAATACCAAAACACAGGGTGACAGGCATCACCCAGGCAACGGTTCTGTCGTCGTCCTCCTCCCACTCGGCCCTCTGGGGAGCAAGCCCCGGGCCCTGACAGCCAAGGGGTGTGACAGCTCTGTGCAAAGGCACATCAAGGACCACGCCGGGCATCCACCCCACACGTCCCACTCTACCTAGGGGTACCCGTCGTTCTCCTCCCCCTCCCCTTTTCTTTCCTTTTTAGAGACGCACCTGCAGCATATGGAAGTTCCCAGGTGAACGGCTGAACTGCAGCTGCAGCTGCTGGCCACAGCCACGCTGGATCAGAGCCATACCTGTGACCTACGCTGCAGCTCACGGCAACGCCAGACCCTTAACCCACTGAGCGAGGCCAGGGATCACACCTGCATCCTCACAGATGCTATGTCAGGTTCGTAACCTGCTGAGCCACAACGGGAACTCCCTCCTCTCCCTGTTTTAATCCTTATGTGAACCAGACGAGAACCCACGCAAAAAGCCGCCCAAAGTTTAAAAACAAAACATGGAAATTCGTGCTCCATACTATTCTGACCAAAATTAACCCTGCCCTCACCTGAACCCCCTTTCTCTCTTCCTCCCACGTGGCACTGACACACTCTCCTTTTGTGACGAGCGACTGCTTCTTGGCGGCGAGACTGGACGGGCTCTAGGGGCGGGCACCCGGGCCGCCTGTCACTCCCCTGAACCCAGAGGAGCGCCCTCTGCACGGCGCTGTCCACAAACGTGAGGCGGCTTGAGAACGTGGTCACACCCCTCGCTCTGCCCCGCTGCCTGTCGCCCCAACACTGTCCCCATTCCGGAGGAGACACAAGTTCATGCTTCCTCCCTGTCGTCCCCAGACCGCACGTGTTCTCACTACTGAGCAGTGGCTTTTTACTCAACTCATGTGGCGATTACCAAGTGCCACGTGTGTGCCAGGCCCTGGGGGCGCAGTCAGACGCGACCCAGGCCCTGTCCTCAGGGCTCTGGGTTCACACGAAGCCTCCGGCTGCACAGGGCGGTCGGCGGGTCTGCAGACTGCTTGCACGGCCGCTGTACCAACTCCGATCCAAGGAGGAAGGCCCAGGCGCTCCTTTTCTCTGCTGCTCTCGGAGCCCTGACACCATGGGCATCCGAGAAGGGCGCGGCTCATCCTCTCTATGGGGACCTGGACTCCCTGGCCAGGTCCACCTCACCAGCCAGCCTCTGGTGCAAAGTATCCGCAGACCCGTGTGTGTCACTGGCTGGCCCTGAGGACACATCCCACACAGACAGACACGGTGGGACTTCTTGTGATTAACGAAAAGGATGCAAAATTTAAGGTGTTACTAAGCTCATGGCCACGAAAGTTACCAATCCACATGGAAATGCTGCCGCTGCCTTAAAGAAGCACAAAATTTGAGCCTAAGAAAGAGGGTTCCCATGCGAAACTGCCCTAGAAGTCAGGAGGCACCCTGAATGCAGAGCGTGAGGCCCCGTTTGTGTCTGGACCCCCTGCTCCTGATGCAGCGTGTGGCCCCACACAGGTGCCCGGTCCCCGTGTCTGTCTGTGTAACTGAGCGAGGCCGCGGGGACAAGGCCAGGAATGAACAGAGACTAGGACAGGACCCTGAAGCCCATGCCCTCCGCAGACGGTGCAGGGGTGAGATGCGAAGCCCCCTCCATCCGTGATCCCACGTGGGGGCAACATGAGGTCCCCGAGAGCAGGAGGGGCTGCTGGGGGTGGGGGTGGGGGTGGGGGGTCTGGGGAAGTGCGTGCATGACTGTCCCTGACTCTCCCAACATGGCATTTCCAGACAGCGACAGAAAGCCCCACAGCACACCCATGTCCTGGAACCTGTCTGTGCCAGGACTTATGCCTTTGGAATTCAGCAGGGCCAGTGGACCACCTCCAGGACAAAGCTCAGAGCTGGTCCCCACCCAACCCTCGCTTGGCATCCAGGTGTCTTCTCTGCAGGGGGTCAGGTGAGTGGCGCGTCACTAACATTCCTCAGAAAACAGACGCTCCCTCCACAGCCTTTCCCAAGCCGCCTCCGCCTGGCTTGGGGCCCCAGGGCCTGCCTACAGCCGGAGAGCACCTCGGGGCCCAAAGCTTCCCCCAGCACACCTGCCGGCAGGGAGAGGGTGACCCCGGGCTCCCCAAAAGCCTCCTCGGTGGCGAGGAGAGACCTGAGGATTGTTTCCTACCATCAAAGAGGCCTCTCAGTTAAGTGCTGACAACCTGACCTCACCCAGCTCATTAAACTACCCCCGAACCCCAAGATTGCTAACGGGGGCAAAATTCCTCACTTCTTCAGCAAAGAGGGTCCAGGGACAGTCAGGGCGGGCAGTCAGAGCGACAGTGACCCCACCTGGATCCTGGTCTCTGCCCCCTCCAGCCTCAACGCCCTCTCCTGCAACAACCCACAACCTCGGTACCAGCAGAGGGTCCACCACGGAGGGCTCACGGTGGCACGGGCCCAGCCACCAGGCAGTTTACCTCCTTCATCTTACAAAACTCATAAGGCAGTGCAATTATATCTATAGACGAGGAAGCCGGTCTTGGCAAGGTTTAGCCACAGAAACTACAAGAGGTCTAAACAAAGAAGACAAGTGAATAGAAAAGGTCATGGCGTGGCATGAAAGTGGGAGAAGGAAAAATCCAGAAAGAAATGAGGACTCTTCATCAGCCAACCACATTCCGCCGCCCACCCATCTGCCACCAGAAGGTGGAGGAGAGGCAGGGGGAGACCACCGGGGAGGAGCAGACAGGCCCTGAGGGGAAATCGTCCAGCTGCTTGGCCCCAGCCCCCCAAGGACGGCGCGGTGAGCGGGCAGGCCCCGCTGAGGATGTGTCTGGGGCGGCGTCAGGAAGCCCCGCCAGCCCCACCCCGCCGGGAGGCTGGGCGCTCACCTCCATGCGGGCCTTGTAGAAGTCCACGTCATGCAGCTTCTCCCGGCAGCGCACCAGCTCCATCTCCAGCCTCTCCACGCGGTTCGCCTTCTCCCTCAGGGAATCCAGCTCATCGCGATAGGCACGAGCAGACCGCGCGTCGGCTGCCAGCTGGATGTTCTGGGAGGTGGGCAAAGACAGGGGAGCCTGGCATGGGGCACTCCCCATGGGGGTGCAGTGCAGCGTTTCCAGGACATCTGGGTGGTTGAGGGGTTGCAGGTGCAGGCCACTGCCTGAGGTCCCCACGTGCTATCACTAAGAAACACTCCCCCCGCCGCCTCAGTCATTCTCAGGACAACTGGCTCTTGGGCACTGTTACTTTGAGCAAGAAGGAAACAGCCTTTGTTGGAAGCTCCCGTGTTGCAGACCCGAACCCCTGGGCCAGGTTACTGCGGAGTCCCAGCCGCAACCCCCTCCCCGGACACAGATGCAGCACGCACACATGCACGCACACACGCACACACGCCGCTTCCTGCGCACCTCCTGCTTGACTTTCTGCAGCTCCAGCACCAGCTGATCCACCTCATGCCTGGTGTCCACAAGCTGTTCTGTCTTCTCCTCCCTGCGGGCGGGCGAGTGGCAGGAGGTCCGGTGAGAGGGCCCACTCGGCCAGCATCGGAGCAGCGCCCCACCCCCGGCCCGCCCCTCGAAGCCCCAGTAGGAAAAGGAAAGGGAACTGGGCTTCTGGAGGAGGAGGGACACAGGGGGCTCGAAAGCATGCTCCTCACTCAAATTCTTCCCCCTTTTTAAGTTTTCAGTGCCTTCCCTCAAACCACCTCTCCCGGGCCCCAGTGGGCTTCCCTCTGAGGGTCAGGAAAGGAGACGGCCAGGCAGGGAGCTCGGCCCGCTGGCGAGAGGGCGAAGGCGGGCAGCTCCCGAGATGACAGGCAAAGCGGCATCACCAGCTTCAGGAAACAGGGAGCGAGCCACCAGACAGGGTGAGCCGCAGCCTCGGTCCAGCCAAAACTCATACCAGGGTGAGGTCATTTAGGCCCCAGAGCGGGGCTGAGTGTGGATGCGGGAGCCCTAAAGGCCTGGTCGAAGCCCTCCTCGCGCTGAGGCTCAGGGAGGGAGGTGATCGGTCCCCGTTCCAACAGCCAAGGCGCTCAGAGCAGAGCAGGGCCCGGCTGACTCCGGGGCCCGAGTCAGAGCTCTCCTGTTTACTGCACCGCACGGGCTAGAAATGTGCGTTTACGACACGCAGCACAAGAGCAGGACAAACCCGCCAGGCCGGCCCGAGGACTCACAGCTCCTGCCTGACGCGGCGCAGCCTGGCCTTGGTGTCCGCCAGCTCCACGGCCAGGTGCTGCTTGTCCTCGCTGGAGAGGCTGCTGGTGGGGCTGGGGGTGGACTCGGCGCTGGAGGACTTGAGGGGGCTGGGCGGCTGCTGTGCCTGGAGGTAGTCCCGCTCCTGGGTGAGGTCCACGATGAGCTGCAGCGGGGCGGGGGAAGGAAGCGCTGGCATCGAGGGCTCCCGCACCCGGACTTGGTGCACAAAGGTCAAAGGACAAGAAGAAATTGAGAGACGATGGCCGAGACTGAGACACCAGGAGGAAGCAGGAGGCAGGGGATGTAAGGTTGTAAAAAGAGATGAAAAGATTCAGTGGGACAGAAAGGAGCAACTCTGCCTTCTGATGAACTTCTACCTTCCTGGGGACGGGGAGGGGACGTGCGTCTCGGAGGTGACTCTTCACCAGAAACCAGAGGACAGGGGGCACCGGGCTTGAGATGGAGAGTGAGGACTAGGAGCTGTGAGCCCAGGGCCCGGACATCCGCCCGCCCCGCCCGCCGCCCGCAGACGCACCTCCGTGCACTCGTCCCGCTCATCGATGAGCCGCCGCAGGTGAAAGACCATGCTCCTGGACAGGGCCTCCAGCTCCTCGGGGGCCACGTCCGGGAGCTCCAACCACTGCAGGTCGAACACGTTCTCCTGGTTGTGGGTCACCTGCGGGGACAGGAGGGCACTGCTGAGACGGGCAGGAGGCGGCCGTGGGGGACACAGCTGACTCTGAGCCTTGGCGTCACTCACCCTCACGGCCAGATTCTCGGTGGCGAGCAGGGGGCTCCTGAAACGCAGGCCCCCCCCTCCCAGCCAAGCTCCACCAACAAGGGCCACACCCGCTCTCAACACCGGTTCCAAGAGGACACTGATTTTTTAAATACCAGAGAACACTCCTTACAACCTAGTATTTCCCTAAACATTAACCTTCATGTTACTGAAGCATCAATTTACAACACAGGGAAGTTAGGTCCTAGGGGTGCAGGAAGGGTGAGGAGAGGGGCTGGAATTTCTTAAAATGCAAATGTGGCAAATGGTAAAAAATCTTATGTTGGAATGTTGGGTACCCGACGACAATGGTACTTTACTTGTGTGGGGGGATATTTCATCATCTCAGATAATTTCCAGGCGAGCCTGTATCTCACCCACAGGACTCAGCCCACCGCCCCCCCCCCAGCCCTGCCACCTCTGTCAGGTGTGAGGAGACCCACGGTTATGTCTACACCGGCAGCTCTTCAATGTCTCTGCCAACCTGACCGTCTCAACCAGACCCCCCAGACCTGCCACAGGAGGTAGATTTGTTTCAAGCCCCCAGTCTCTCAGCTCTCAGTTTGGGAAGGTAAGTATTCAAGCCCTAACAGGAAAAAAACAACAAAAAAAGAAGGAAACCAGGGATATCCACTCAGAGAAAAACATCAACCCCAAAAAGTTCTTAAATCCTTCAGAGCAGCAAGAAGAGTTTAAAAACAAACCAAAAAACCAAAGACAGGGCCCTTCGGTGTCTCAAAAGACACCCACTTTCTTGCCTCTCCCAACTTACAGGGAAAAGCTGGGGTTCAGCAAATCTCAGAATGAGGAGAACCCTCACCACTTTAGGGTACAGGACACCCCAAAGACACGGAACCGGGGTTGAGAGGCCGGCCTCCAGGCCTGCTCCATCCCAGTGTTTGGAAAAGGCCTCTGTAAAGGGGGTTCAGGGGCGCAGCCACGGCTGCACACAGGCTCAGGACCCTCCTCCAGTTCTGCCTCCGTGGGTCTCCCGTGGGGCCTGGGCCCCTGAATGTTTAAGAAGCGCCCGACAAACTCTGAACCCCAGCCCCCACGGCTGGCCACTGAATTTGATGATCACACAGGACCTTCTTTCCAGGCGTACACTTAAAAAAGAACGTGTCCTGCCAGCAGAACAGGGATAGGGAGAGAGCGAGTGGGAAGGACCTGGTTGGTCTCAAGACCTTCCCCAGACCCGTTTTCAGAGCACAGCAGACACACAACGAACATTAAAAGGCAGCATGGTCCTTAGGCTGACAGGTCACTGACATGAATGGTTGAAATATTTCTCCTACACTGACTTTTCTCTAACACCGGCTTTGCTGGACCCACTACCCGCAACAAGCCGCATCCTTCTGCTTCAAGTCCTGATACAGATTCAGCAGCCCAGGGCCCTGGCTGGCTGTGGAAGCCCAGCAGCCCGTCCCCTGCACCGGCGTGGGGAGCTCTGGGGTCAGCTGCCTCTGCCAGTTACACACCTGCTCCTATGTGCTCCTCGCTCATGTCTTTTTCATGCATTTGTCTCATCTGTCCAATTAGATGGAAGGCTGAACTGTATCTCCTAAGATAATTAAAACATACACTTCTTCTGGAGGAGGGTGGGGTGGGGGTCAGGGAAGTAAAATTCAGGTGCATGCTTGGTTTCCAGGGAAACCACCTTTTCAGTGGATACCACCTCTGCCAAGGTCAAAGGCAGAGGGCGGCCCTCGGTGCGGAGCCCTCCTGACCGCGCCCAGGGGGCCGAGTCTCCGGGGACAGCCCTTCTGGGACCTGCTGGTTTTGAACTTCCCCAGGGGTGGTGGCTAGGTCTTTGCCGTGTCACTGACAGAAGCAGCGCTTCTCTTTCTATAAAGATCAACCATTCGAAGCAGGGTGACATTTTCCAGAATACATTTTCAGGGACTGTAAATCACATTCTGAGCCTAAACCACTTGACAGCTCTTAAAAATAGTCTGAGTCCATATTAGGCAAGAAGAAGAGGCAAGAGAAGATTTGATTGAGATGAGGGTTTTTTTTTTTTTTTAAATAGCTTTTATTTTAACCCCTATTTTATTTTCTCTTGCTGATGGCTACCTTACCAAAGAGAATCAAATTTGTCAGTGGTGTCTGAAACCTAAAATTAGCAGAATCAGGAATGGGTGATGTATTCTTTAGACTTTCCACTGATGGGGAGAGCCTGTCCCCTGGGTACCACAGGAGCACCTGGCCACGGCTAAGCCCACAGTATCCCACCTACCTCCTGGATATGCGCCACTATCCCCGCCTGGGTCTCGATGTCCAGCTGTTTGATTCTTTCAATAAATTCCTCTTTCCTCTCACACTGTGGAGGGTTACAAGCGTTAATGAAAGCGTTTTACCA